>CATNEM010000090.1:457500-585000 GCA_950096795.1 Macrostomum cliftonense | reverse complement strand
TACGATCATACTAATTTAAGGATAAAATATACTCATGTAATCAGGACTTACATTGTTACAATGAAATAGCAGTGTTGATACACATAAATAACACTGGCATAGCACCAAGGAAGGAATTAAATCGTGGCGAGATCAAAACAATGGCATCATACTATGAGTAGAATAGGCTGTACAGAAATGACAAATCTATCACGCGGAAATCGCACTGTAGAGGCCATTCTATACATCGAAATAGGGATCACACAGCGATAACACTGGGTATCACACAGAGATCATATTGGGTATCACACAGAGATCACGGTGGGTATCACACAGGCATCACATGGTTATCACACATATATCACACTGGGTATCACACATTTATTGCACAGAAATCACACTGGGCATCACACATATTCCCAGTATGATCACTGGGTATCACACAGATATAATATTGGGTATCACACAGGCATCACACTGGTTATCACACAGAAATCACACTGGGTATCACACATATTCCCAGTATGATCACTGGGTATCACACAGATATAATATTGGGTATCACACAGAGATCACGGTGGGTATCACACAGGCATCACACTGGTTATAACACAGAAATCACACTGGGTATCACACATATTCCCAGTATGATCACTGGGTATCACACAGATATAATATTGGGTATCACACAGAGATCACGGTGGGTATCACACAGGCATCACACTGGCTATCACACAGAAATCACACTGGGTATCACACAGGCATCACATGGTTATCACACATATATCACACTGGGTATCACACATTTATTGCACAGAAATCACACTGGGCATCACACACATTCCCAGTATGATCACTGGGTATCACACAGATATAATATTGGGCATCACACAGAGATCACGGTGGGTATCACACAGGCATCACACTGGTTATCACACAGAAATCACACTGGGTATCACAGATATACCCAGTATGATCACTGGATATCACACAGAGAGATCACAGTGGATATCACACAGAGATCACACTGGTTATCACACATATCACACATGGATCATACTGGTTATGACATACATACCCAGTATGATCACTAGGAATCACATTAGAATTCACATTATGAAGACCTCAGACCCGTTCCAGACAGCCGCCATCGAGCAGGTCGTCCACTGTGTCGCTGCTGCCAGCATCGCTCTGACCGTCAATCGCCACGGCGGCGTCGGCAGCCTCGTTGGAATCGTCCGCCTCGCTAGAGGTGGCCACGGCGTCGGCGCTGGCGATCGGCTCCGGCATTGGCAAATCGCCACCGCCGCCGCCGACGCCGCGTCGCAGTAATCGACGACGAGATCGCCGACGTCGATGATTTCCGCGTCGAGCGCCACCGCCGCCGCCGCCGCCGTTGCCATCGCCGACAACAAAAGCCGGCGGTTGCGACTGCCCGCCATCGTAGTCGACATTGCCGTCGTCGCCGCCGACCACCTGCTGCTGATTATTGTTGTTGTTGTTGTTAATCCTAGACACCAGCGACGCCTGGAACCAGCGAGACAGCAAGGCGCCAAGGTCGGCAGCCGACGGAGCCGTCGACAATCGACGCTTTCTAATGCCGGCGTCGTTTCTATAAGCCAACGAGCTGGCCGGATCGGCGCATTCGGCTATAAAGGCCCACATCCGGGAGACTGGCTGGGCGTTGCGGCGACGCTAAAAAATAAGCACGAGACAAAATAATGAGCTTTAGACTACTTACTTAAAGTAGTCAGGATAAAAAATATTTACGTTTTCTAGAAATATCTTTATTTAGAATATTAGTAAAAGTTCTCAGTTTCACTCACGGTCACATTTTCGTAAGCCTCCAGTATGATAGAGATGCACACGTTTAACACAATGTAGATAAACAGGGCTAGAAAAGAGTACAAATAAATCCTCGACACAACGTAGATGTACGTATTAGTAGTTGACGGAATTAGGGCGAATGTTGTAAATATATCGTCGCCGTTCACTAGAGCAAATAGGCACTCTAACGAAGAGAAGAAGGTGCGAAATTTGACGTGATACGGGCCGAACGTGATCCAGCCGAATAGTGAGAAGGCCAGGAATAAAGCGATAGCGCAGATAAGAAATCTGCAAACGTCCGGCAGGCTGCGTTTGATTGTTAAGAGAAGAACCTGTGGGTAGGGCCAGGCGGATAGCTGTTTGAAGGGAGGAGATATTGCTTTGGAGCTGACTATAGTATACTCTGGGGAAACGAAAATTTATTGCAATGTACATTAGAGGGACGGAGTTTTTATTACAATGAGCATTAGGGGGACGAAGTTTCTTGCGATGTACATTAGGGGGACGAAGTTTTTTTCGATGTACATTAGGGTGCTTAATATTTCAGTAAAGTAAAAATAAATTTACATTACAGGTGGAAGAGATGTCTGCGATAAATGTAAAATTAAGAAAGTGATAGTTTTTTGAAGGAAAATAGCTACGGTGTTCTTTTAGAAGAATCATGCCTGGAAGAAATATGCAGTCAAAAAGGTTAAATAGTATCACAAAATGGACAACATACATTGTACTTAGAGAAGTAGCCCAAATAGCGCAGGGTGCCGAACCAAACTAACATTGCGCCGCTGCCAAGAAATAATCCGCACACAGTGTAGTTGTCGATGCTCTGTTAAAAAAGAAATTTACAGTAAAATACAGAATGACAGACAGACATATACACATATTTATAGACAGATTAACGAGTCGCTCACTTTGTACTCAATAAGGATCTTCATCAGCGAGCCAATCAGCGTCAGCAAATCGTTGACAATAATCAAAGCGAACCAGAGATTGATGAACTCGCACTGCTCGTCCAGGTTGAGCTTGTAATTGAAATTTTCGCGAAAGTAGCGCCGAGTTCGCTGGGGTCCGACAGAATGGAAAGGTAAGGAGCGAATGAGGTGGATAAATACCTGAAGTAGCTATGGTACAGAGTGGCAGTCTCCTCACCAGTCTCATTTTATTTCCCTTGTAGAAGCTGCGAACGCAGCTTAGAAATGACAGCAGACAGACCAGTATGACTGATACGTCTAGAAAGGTGTAGGTGACAGTTTTCTCAATGGGGCCGTATCGCTGCTCAACGCTGCACTGCTGTTCGATTGGTAAGGCGTCTAGATTGACAAGTACGCGGCCGTTGTGCGCGCTGTTGTCGAATAGTATCTGCCGATGGTGGAATAGGAACTGACTGACTGACTGACCTGACTAGACCTGAACTGACTAGACCTAACCTGACCTGACCTGACCTGACCTGACCTAACTATACGTGACCTGACTAGACCTGACCTGACCTGACTAGACCTGACTAGACCTGACCTGACCTGAACTGACTAGACCTGACCTGATCTGACCTGACCTGACCTGACCTGACCTGACCTAACCTAACTATACCTGACCTGACCTGCCCTGACCTGACTAGACCTGACTAGACCTGACTAGACCTGACTAGACCTGACTAGACCTGACCTGACCTGACCTGAACTGAACTGACTAGACCTGACCTGACCTGACCTGGCCTGACTGAATGACTCACCGAGATGTTAAACAGGAAGCACTCGGCAGCGGATAGGCGCGGCTCATCAAAGTTAAAATGAATGGCGTTCACATAGAACTGCAGCCGAGCGGACAGAATGCTGTCAAAATTTAATTCGTAGCCTTCATCAAGCAGCAGACGGCGACTGTCGTAACGCCACGAGCCGTTGCCATTGGATACGGGTAGCATAGTGAAGCACCTGGTGGTTACCTGTAGTAACGATTAATTATATTAGAAAAAAACGGAAAAATGTACAAAGATACGTAAATAAATATTAATGTGAGGGATTAAATACCAGATGTGCATCCTAGGGCTGTGTACAGCTGCTCATTCCTGACGGGCTGGAGGGGCCGCATCACCGTAAAGCCTAAAATTTTCTTAGCTCACACTGGTACCCGATCTCAGCTGAGTGGACAGTAGCATGTGGAGATTAATTGCCTTTGTTCAAGGGCAAAGATTTGTTAAAATTACCTTCTGATTAAGCGAATATTTAAAATTAGCGGCGTCCACAGTGAGATTGGCATAGTGCAGCAGGCACAGTAGCGGACTGGCCGCTTCGGTCCCATTAGTTGCTAGGCTATTAGTTTTAGCTGGCGCAAACGAGCCAACCGAACCCGTAAGGGTGTTATTGTAACCCTTCAGAGCGAAGTCCAACGCCGAATAGAAACTGTCGTAGGTGTACACAGCGTACGGTCCGTGAGCCGGCGGGTAGGGTGGCGACTCCCACGTGGAGTCCCAGGCCTGGGGAATAGACAAATGGGAGTTGAATAACTCTGACATCGTAAGAAATTTATGGCCTGAAAATCTCTCTAGTATGCTAAATAGACAAGCTAACCTCCAAGTACAGATGCCGAAAAGCGGTCTGAGCCGTTTTAAGAAAATACACGTGACCAGAACTCTCCATGCCGAACACATACAGCTGCATAGTGACTATCAAAACTTTCAACAATTGCAGCAATAGTTTCAAAGGCAGGCGACCCTTAGCCTGATATTTTTCGCACGGCGTCATAAAGAAATATTTTAATTGACGGCGCATCCGATCGTCGCCAACTGGATTGATGCTGGAAGCTGTCATGCCTCCTAAACTGGTGTCATCATCGTCAAAACCGTCAGCAGCGCCGAGGCGGGACCAATGCCTGGCATCGCAGCGGCCGCCAGCGCTGTTTATCGACGGACTGTTCACAGTGGAGTCGGGGTCGGAGCTGTCGCCAGCTCGCAGCGGCACAGTCAGCAAGGTGCCATAGCGCGGAGCCGGCTGATGCAGCTGCCGGTACTGACTGGTGCCGTTGCTGGCTGATAGCAAGCCACTCTCTGACATGGATTGTTGGGCTTAAAGTTACTCTGGAATTAATTCATTGAAGAAATTACATAGCTACAAAAATAGGAATAATAAAATCTGGCAAAAACTTTATTTTGCAAGCCATAAACACACTGCAAAGATGAATAGTAACATCTATAATAAAAAACTTCAATTTAATAGTTACTCTAAACACAATTACTTACAAAATAGTTAAAATTAGGGAAAAAATATATACATTATTGGTGTCATTGAAATAAAAAATTATGGATTTGCTACTTTAGTCTTATCAATAGCTTTTACTTTTTATTTTGTAACTAAAAAACATCTTTAAAATCTCAAAACATGATTAAGAAAATTGTCACTAGTTTTCTTTTCAATTGTGTTTTGGAAAAACTTAACATTATTTAGGTAATAGGGGCTAAATTTAATAAATTAATTAGTATAATTTACAATATTAGCCATATAATTGTTTATTCGAATATAATATACTGCTTCAAAGTCTAATTTAATAAATTTATTTAGATATTAGTCTTTAACTACTTTTTTATTTTTGTAGGCTTTGCAGCAAATATTTATATTTCAAAAAATATTTTTTTATTTCAAAGCATACAAAGTTTTTTTACCTCCACTGATAATAAGCTTAAATTTTGATACTTGGAACCAGTGGCTTCTTAAATATTGTACTTTAATTATATTTAAAAAAATTTAATATATCTGATAGGATATTTATACAAATAAATAGACTTGTTTCCACAAAAATGTCACTTTTCCAATAGGGATATTACTGTACAAAGAACCTGTTGATATTAAGTAGAACATTATTGGCATGGGATGCAAATTACTATTGGTCTAGCCATAGGTGCGCAACTTGAAAAATTCGGTCAGCAGGTGCAACTTAGTTGAAAAAAAATTGTGACTTACTTTGGGTCAAAGTTCGAAGGACCAAAAAAAGGTCCAGCAAAACATTTTTGCCTGAATCTTCCCAATTCTTCTCCATTTGCAACTTACCCCCCCCATTTTTGCAACTTACTCCCTCATTTTTGCCCGGGCCTCGTTTTTATGATTTACCCCCTCATTTTTTACCTATTTTGCAACTTACAAAGCTGATTTTGCTATTTTTATCTACAATTTTGCGACTTACAATGGCGACTTTGCACCTTACCTTGGTCAGCCACCAAATCAGTTGGCCAGATTGGCCAACTTAGCCGACTGTTGCGCACATATGGGTCTAGCCCCATTTAAACATGGATCCATAAAATTGGCCAATTTGTTAACCAATCCCAAAATTTGGCACTTTGTCAATTTTCATTTATAAGGATAATTCAAACCTTAAAAGGTGGCTGTCCTTGACTCAAATCTTAGTGACTTAGTCCATGATTTTGTTTTAATTGTCAAAAAACTAGAATTTTCAAAAGAACACTTTTTGCATTTCCTAGAAATACTTACTCTATTAGACCATTTAACACTAGAAAATTAGTTAATGCCCTTTGGACTACTTAGTTAGCCTTAGCCAAAAATTTCCCTGACAGATTATTTAATCCTGATTAATTATTTGCAACAATTTTTAACTTTGGCTATTTGGTTTATCAATCTTTAATAAATAATCTTTTAAAATCTTTACCTTATCAACTTCACATCAGCGCACCCATTTACCCATTTAACCAATTGACAAAATGGCAGTTCATGAAGTGACCAGCACCCTTTAAACACACTGCTGTATGAATAATAATGAATAAGCCAGGCAAGATTGGCATGGCAGTGTGGATAAATCTATATTTATTGGCATATAACTATGGGAATAAGTATTGCCACTTATAAATTTGATATCTATTTGACTATTTATTAATATAAATATTGATGGTAAATACTTCTGCATAATTATCTATATAAGATTAAATTTAATTAACATCAACATTAACTATTTTTTCAGAGGGTTTACTTAGCACATAAAAACAATAGGCCTAATTTAACATATATAAATATATATAGTCTTATAGAGCAAGAAAAATTATATTGTCATGTTTCAAACCAGTTGGTAATTTTTTATTTACTTCATATTTAAAATGCTAAATACTGTAATAATAAAGTCTAAAAGGCAGGCAGGTGGACTGCTTTCAAACATTGAAACAATCAAACAAACCAAAAAATCAATCAAATAAATAAAAGACTTTAGTAGTTAAACAATCAAAATTTACGCCCGCGAAGATGTAGAATGCCTTAAGCCTAAGGTAAATTAATCAATCTATAATAAAGTAAGAGCAATCAACGATCAAGTACTAATTGATCGGTTTTCCTAGAAGTGGTATTTTAAATATTTAACGTAATATTTTACAGTTAAACAATTAATTAGCATTAAAGTCTAATTCAAATCAATTAAGCTTATTTAGAAGTAACCATTAATCACCCGGCCCTTATAGCTAGCCCTTTTACTTAATTTCACCGACTATGTTTTAATTTCACTAAATTGGAATGGTCTTAAAATTTCTCTTTAGCAAACTTTATTATTTGAAAATGAAAAGGAATCTGTGCGTCGAGCACAATTAAAACAGCATCGTTCAAAAATCCATCTACATGTACAAATAATTGTTCGAGCAATGATTACCTTATAAGCCCCCTGCCTGAGCTCGCGGTTGGCTTAATCATAGTGAATCACTCTGAAGTGTTGATTTTGACTACTCATCTATTTGCATTATGTAAGATATGAGATTTATTTGCTTCTCAATCAGTTTTTTAGCAGTCGAATGTCCTCAAACTACCCCTTTAAGTAGATTAGTAGATTGAAAGCATGGATATACAGAATAGAGTAACGGAAGTTAGTCCCTACTCAACGCTTGGCTCCCGGTTTATGTCAAGTATAAAAGCGTCGCAAGTCTAGATAATGATAATCTCAAGCAAACTATCTACTTGTTCTGTTATATGTATCTAAGTCGCATCGAGTCGTACGTGCTGCTGCTCTTTTGTGAGCTGCTAATGTTGAGGTCAGGCTCGGACAAAGCCTTTTATCGATTGCCTACTGGCAAAGTCTTTGGCCCACCGATTTGTTTCTCTCCTTAATCTCTCCTTAATGTCTTTGTCTTCGATGCTCCCCTATTACACTTTACCTGGCGTTCGTGGTTAGGTAGACCAAAAACTAATATAAATCAATCTCATTTAAAATCGTCCGACCTTTCCTCACGCCGCCCCTTTGCGCTGCTTGAGAGCAAGAACGTTTGATCAGTTTTGGCTTTTTTTAGTTCTGTAGTCAGTAAAACCGCTGGAGCGGTGCCCTCTCGTCTTTGAACTTTGAACAATATAGTTTTTACAGTTTCTGGGCGTTTGCTCGCATTTTATCTTCAACACTTTAGACTTCTCGTTGCAATGCTCTTATCAAGCTGTGCAGCGCTCCGGTGAGAAGCAACTTCGAATTAGCTGGGGTCTCTAGTTGTCTTGCTCTGTCTTAGTTTCAATAACGCCTAGAGATAAGATTGCTGTGTCAGTGACAATTTAGCAAACAGAGCACATCAATTAAAGCAGTGCAAATTCTGTTGGTGCTTTGCAAGCCAAAAAAAGCTGCGTTGAGGGGGGTCAGCGGAATCTGGGCTAAAAAATGGCTTATCAGTCATGCAATGATCGAATTCTGATCAGCCATTTAGCTCTAGACCCTGATTTTAGTAGCTCGACAACATAAAAATTTCATAAATTGCTCCACCATTGCTCTCTCTGACTCCCAATATAATAATATTATTTGCTGAAGGGTTGCGGGCACCCGCCCCTTCTAGGCGTCTTTGCCCCGCAACCAGTGAGGAGGTATTTCTGCCTAGTTCGCTGACTCCTGAAGCACGTGCAGGAACACTATATGCGGTACGCAGGCCTAGACTCACTTCCAGGTCATTTCCAGGAATGTGCACTCTGTGCTATAGGGGTCGAACCTGGGGGCGCACTCAAGACTGACGCGCTTGACCGCCGAGCCACTCGCCACCTTCTCTGACCCCAAATCCCCACTCCCGATTTGTCTGTCCCTGTTGCTTTTCATTCAGTCAGTAGTTTTAAGGAAGACGGAACGATTTTTGAGCAGTATTTCAGCTCATTTTCTGTCAATTTATCACATTTTTTATCGTTAGTTCCAGTGTCTAAGACTGGCTTCATGGCTATATACTCGTAAAGGCTTTTTAAGGGTGCATTCAGATAACAATGTTCACAGATTGCTAGATTATAAAGAGACAAGTTGAATACAATCGAATTACGTGCAGTTAGCAGTTATTCGGTCAGTCATGTACGCAGCACTTATTGGTAAGATTAAATGAAACAGTCTATGAATCATGAAAAAGTTTCTGAATCAATTCAGTTAATGTCGGATTCGATGTCAGTTCTGCCATCCAGTAGTGTCTTCAGACTGCTCCTCCATCATTCTGAGTACAGCAACCAACAACGAATACTCCATTATCATTCCGCCTCTTCCTGAGGAGAATGTCCTGCAAGATGTCAGCAGCGGCGCTCTGTAAGTCAGAGTCCACGAATCCAGCCTGAGTGAGCGCTGAGTGGGTTCTGTAATGTGCGTTGAATTCAACTTAGACAGCCTTTGACTTCTTTCATTTTTGTCACTATACTTATTTGCTTTGTAAAGCAAAAATGATAAAATAAATACGACGAAAATGCTAAACGAGCTATGTTTAAAACCGTTAAAAAGTACAAAAACAAACCTACCCCAATTCACTCGGTAAAATTTCATGCTCAGACATCTCCTTAAAACTGTCCTTCTGTAACAAAAACTGATTTCTGCTTGTGCTTCGACGAGTGGCTCTACGACTTTGTGGTGGCCATTCTGCAGTGACGCAATGTAGACTTCGGCTTGTGCTTCGACGAGTGGCTCTACGACTTTGTGGTGGCCATTCTGCAGTGACGCAATGTAGACTTCGGCTTGTGCTTCGACGAGTGGCTCCACGACTTTGTGGTGGCCATTCTGTGACGCAATGTAGAGAGGTGACTTGCCAGTGTTTCGTGGAAGATTGAAGTCGACTTTCGCCTCGATGAGTAACCCCACGAATCTGTGGTGGCCTCCATTAGATGCTAGTAATAAGGGTGAGCATCCTTCTGATTTTCGAATTTCCACTCCAGATTTGACTAGTAAAAACCAAGGACTTCTAGAGTAGACAAAGGTAAAAAGTCACATCCGAGTTGTCATTTTCTATTCCAGCTGAACTGTGAGTATCGTCCTCAGAATTCTCAATGGCGGCATCATTGCAAATTTTTCCAGGAATTTATTGGCGTCGTGTCATTTTGTTTCGGTAGGGACCAGAACAAACGCTTTTATTGAGCTGTCTCTGCTAGCTGTTATTGGCTGCGTCCAAGTGTCCAATACAGACGAGAGGTCCTTGTGAGAAGTTTATGAGATTTTTGTGGACGAAAAGCTTGCGAACTGAGACTCGGCGAACTGAGAATCGGCGAACTGAGAATCGGCGAACTGAGAATCGGCGAACTGAGAATCGGCAAACTGAGACTCGGCGAACTGAGAATCGGCGAACTGAGACTCGGCGAACTGAGAATCGGCGAACTGAGAATCGGCGAACTGAGACTCGGCGAACTGAGAATCGGCGAACTGAGAATCGGCGAACTGAGAATCGGTGGACTGAAAATCTGGCGAACTGAGACTCGGCGAACTGAGAATCGGCGAACTGAGAATCGGCGAACTGAGAATCGGCGAACTGAGAATCGGTGGACTGAAAATCTGGCGAACTGAGACTCGGCGAACTGAGAATCGGCGAACTGAGAATCGGCGAACTGAACCAGGGGGTGACCACCTGGCCCACCAAACAACGGGTGCTGGTCGTTTCGTCAGCTGCAGTTTCGTCAACTTGGTTGACGAAGTGACCAGGGTAAACGTGTGCGCTGATTTGAAGTTGACGAAGTGACAAGATTTTAAAAGGTTATTTATCAAAGGTTGATAGACGAAATAGCCAAAGTTAAAAATTACTGCGAAAGAATTCATCAGGATTGAATAATTTGACAGGTATTTGGCTAAAGCTAACTGAGCAGTCAAAGGTGCATTTACTAAATTTACGGTGTTAAAAGGGTCTACGGAGTGATCATTTCTAGGAAATGTACTTTCAAGATACAATCCATATTAGCATCTTTTCGTTTTAGCTCGAATATTTTGTTTGAGCTAAATTTGCCATAAAATTTTTAATTTAAGTCTTTCTTCAGTTTTCGAAAAGTATCATTTCGAAAAATCTACTTTTTTAACAATTAAAACAAAATGGACTAAGTCGCTAAGTTTTTTATTAAGGACACCTTATAAGGTTTGAATCATCCCTGTAAACGAAAGTTGACGAAGTGACCAAATTTTGGGATTAGTTGATAACCCTCACCAATGTCCTGTCCACCCTCCAAAGGGCTGCAGGCCCGCCGGAGCACGGGTGGGGTGGTTACCTCTCATTTCGGCGAATCTCATTCTGCCGATTCGCATTTCGCCGATTCTCATCTCGCCGACAGTCTCCTGCCTATCCTCAATTTGCCGATTCTCATTTCGCTGGTTGTTGCTGATGCACACTTGTTTAATTTACAAGTGTGAATTACGATTTACTAAGATTTACTTGACAAGTTACAAGTAGATGGGCAATCAACTATACGAACGTAGTATATGGTCAAGCTTAGTCCATATAAGTGACAAGTTGACAAGGTGACAAGTGACAAGTGTTCATCACGCAAACGAAATCTAGCTTGGTGATCTTTGAAGTCCAGGTCAAAATGAGAATGTCGGCGAAATGCGAATCGGCAGAATGAGATTCGGCGAAATGAGAGGTACCCCGGGCAGGGCATGGCAAAGTGATTAGAGTTCGTTAGTCGTTAGTATTCGTTACCCACTTATGATACACATATTGATTTTTTATGATTTGAAGTCAAAGAGTTCTAAGAAATTTAAAATTTCTGTGTTTCACAACAAAATAAGTTGGTATCGATAATATTAGGAATTATGATAATTGATATTGTAAGCTGTTTTTAGATGATGATGTATGATGGTGTAAGAGGTTTTTTGCATGGTAACGATAAATTTGGTTGTTGATAATCACAATGACACAATGTGTTTTCATGAAACTTCATTTTCAACGATTACACAAAACACCAACCGCCATGGCCCATGGGTGATGGCATCATGCCGTCATCGTTCATCGCCAATTCGTCATGGCCCATTGGCCCTCGCAGTCGCCGCCCTCTTTTGTTCTCAAGATTCAAGTAGTCAATAAATTGGCCAGTCCGTGGCCAGTACCCTGTACTAAGTATTAACTAACCAACACCAAAGTGACCAGACCAATCACCAACTACAACAAGCTGGCAGGAATAGGAAAAGGATGGCCACGGCCCACTTACCACCACAATGAGTCATAACTATACACTTGTGAAGTTGACAGTTCTGAACTTTTGTACTTGTCTTGTCTTGTTGACTAATCTATTAGTCCGTCTATAGTCTATTACTACATGTATTTATCAGTTATGAGTTACCTATAATCTATCTATCAATATACATGTATGTAACTCGATCCTTATCAACATCTAGTACAAATTTCAAGTTACATTTTAAAAGTACAACAACACAAATACACAATTGTCAAATGTCAATTCCATCAATTCCATCAATTCCATCAATTCCATCAATTCCGTCAATTCCAAATGTCACATAGTAACATCATTTTGTTTTTTGTTCATTTTGTAGGGTATGACTGGGGATCTGGGGAAGGGGGGCGACCACCTGGAGTAGGGGGGGGGGGGGTGACCACCATTCACCGCCCCCCAACCGGAGGTGCTGCGCCGCCACTGTGATAATGAATCATTTAGGTAAAAAAAATAGAAAAAGTTAGGATCGATGCTTTTTACTCGTTAGTTACTCGTTAATTTCTCTTTCAATGATTCGAATCTAGTATTTTTTCAATCTAATAGTCTAATACTCTTGAAGGAAAATGTACTTTGCGATAATTGCCTGTGCAGCTTCGTATTGTTCTGTTCATCAGTCTTTATTTAATTTAATTGAGCAGTATTATTGTTAATAGTCTTGTAGACGATTGGAATAAAAATGACTTTACAGGTTACAGAGTACATTAGCAGTCTTAAATAGATTCATTAAATTACGAGTACTTGAAACTAAAACCAACAACACTAAAGAATTCAAAATTAATACAAATTTAAAGTATTTCGTATAACAAAAAAGGCCAAAGATACTAGGAGTTTCTCGTATAGTTATACGTAATATTGTGAGTATAGTGAAGTACTTACCCACTAGAGAAAAATATACAAAAAAAGCATGAAAATGCTGAACAATTTTGTTTTACACTGCTGGTATTTCATTTTGTATCTTTCAAAATAAAAAAAAACTATTTGGTGGTAACGGTAACGAAAAATTATTGACTCAATAAATTATTATCATGCAATCAAAGAATTGTTAAAATAATTTGCAATAATCAGCAGAAAGACATTCAAACAGTGCCAAAGCATTGATCGGTTGCCATGGCAACGCAAGCCGGTAGAACCGTTGCACAAATTCTGCTGGCAGCAATAGGTTACGTCATTCTCGTAGCAGACGCTGCTTTGCACTGCCAGGCGAACAATTTTACCTGTAGTTGATTGCTGCTTCTGAAAGACGTGTGACACGTTAATATTTTTAATTCTCCAAGCTTCTGAGGATATTTTGTGCTTCTGAGGATTGTTGGTGCTTCTGGGGATATTTTGGTGTTTGTGAGGATATTTTTGGTGCTTCTGAGGATATTTTGGTGCTTCTTGAGGATATTTTGGTGCTTCTGAGGATATTTTGTGATTCTGAGGATATTTTGGTGTTTCTGAGGATACTTTTGGTGTTTCTGAGGATACTTTTGGTGTTTCTGAGGATACTTTTGGTGTTTCTGAGGATATTTTGGTGTTTCTGAGGATACTTTTGGTGTTTCTGAGGATACTTTTGGTGTTTCTGAGGATAATTTTGGTGTTTCTGAGGATACTTTTGGTGTTTCTGAGGATACTTTTGGTGTTTCTGAGGATAATTTTGGTGTTTCTGAGGATACTTTTGGTGTTTCTGAGGATACTTTTGGTGTTGGTGAGGATACTTTTGGTGTTGGTGAGGATACTTTTGGTGTTTCTGAGGATATTTTGGTGCTTCTAGGGATATTTTGGTGCCTCTGAGTAGAGGCTCTAGGCATTGGCTCTAGGAAAAATTTTGCGTGTTTGGGGATATTTTGGTGGTTTCATTTAGTCACTCGGGTGTAACTAGGATATTTCGGTGATTCTTGCAATATTTCGGGTTTCTATGGATATTTTAGTGATTCTGGGGATATTTTAATGACTGGGAATAATTGGGTGCTACTTGTTACATTTTGATGCTTTGCTCAATGCTCAATAAAATTATCCTGGATTTCTTACGACGCAATACTTTCCAAAAGCCTTGGGAGTTGATTGATTTACAACTTGACAATTTTGACAGCTGTAGCACGCAATTAATGTCGAATTGCTAGTTTGAATTTCGTTGCAGTTTGCTGCAGAAATCAATGCTGCAAAAAATGGCGACTTTTTAAGTTTAATCAAAGCAGAAAAAATTGACTATTTTTCAAATAAACTTACAAGCACAAATGATGAAAAGCAGCTCAATGACGATCTGCATAATTGGGGTTGCCTGTCAGCCAGCAATGTTACTTCTTCAGCTTGAATTCATGATAACAACTGCAGCTGACCCGATAAACAGTGTCTTGGTGCAGAAATTCTTGGCAGTAAACACCCCAAGTTCTGCAGCAAGCCGCAGCCCTGTATGTATCTGCAAGTATCTCGGGGATAGACCTAGAGCTATTGGTGCTAAAGGCAAATGCAAGCCAACGGTTCGTATTGCACTGGACCAAATCGCTTAAGTACACTATGGGTCAGTTCTGTATGTCCTTTCCGCTCCTCCCCTGCTCCTCCTCATCATCTCTCTCCCCCTTCACTTCCTCCAACTCCCTCAGCATCCGAACTTCGCTACCCAGTTCAGCTGCACATGGGATTTCGAATTCCTTTCTAGCTACATTAAAGTCCCTACCCATGACGTTGCCCCGAGTTCACTGCAACTGTACGCAATCTATTCGCATGTTTACATGTACTTGCACTGTGCCTGTACTGTCTACTGTACGCAGCTTCGAAAATTATTATCGCTTCATTGTACCTTAATATTTATTAATGCTTTGAATATCTTCGTTAATTTACAAATAATCTATATTTTTTTCAGAGTTCTTTAGATGCATATAAGTATGAACTCTTGCAGATGATTTCTGGGATCTTCAGGTGGTTAGTGTGATCTCCTTCAGGTGCATAGAAATGGCATACTTTGCTGATAAATCGCCCCGTGCACGGGGTCCATGCTGAATATCTTAATACTATTTTATTTTAGAAATGAAACATTGTGAGAGGTCTGTCAAAAATGATAGAATTATTGACTGTTAAATATGACAAAAAATGAAGAAAAACGTTGTTCTCGCAGTCTTTCTAGCCAGTACATTCTCTGATAAAAGATAAATCTGTTTACAGTGCCCTACTGCGCCCTAAAGACTTATAGTACAGGAATAGCACGCGCAAGAGTTAATCTTGTATCTCTTCGCACCCAGGTGGCTAGTATATACTATTCTGCAATTGCTCTCACAGCCCTAAACCGCTTCTCTAAGCCTCCACTAGCTTAATAAAGCTTCTGAATCTCAAGCAATGCTCGCTAAAATAGAAAATTACAATTGCTTTTTATACCGCTCTCACACGCATACAAAAACCTATGGCAGTGATGTGAGCAACAGTTGTGTGTATATTGAGAGCCAGTTTGTGCCTGAGAGCCTTGGACAGGCAGAAACAGAAAAACAGAATTCATGCAGAGTAGATGAAGACAAACCGTAGAGAAAAAATAATGATGAATTGTGTCAAAACGCCCCATAACATACTGCATAGAGTCCTATGTGGCAACTAAATTTTGAGATGAAGATAAAAGAGGCCAGGAAAAGAAAAAAAGAGCAAGATTTGCGAGCAAGAAATGAACGAAGCTGAAGAAATGACCTCGGACCAATTTGAGTCCGAAGATGAAGTTGATGAAGCTGACGACAGTGTACTTCCATTGCGATTGCGACGAGACCAGACTATGGCAGCACAGGAAGCAACGGGTTCGCTGGATTCAACCCAGCTGGTGCGCAGCTCGTCAATGTCCGGTCTGAGCCTGTCTAGAAAGTCGAGTCAGAGACGATTGTCAATCAAAGAGCAGCGGCGTGTCGTGGTGAGTCATCGTGAAATTAAACGTTTTAATTATAATCAGCTATTTCATAGCATTCATTGAAGCAGCTCCAATCCTCAAATTCCTCGGGAGGGTGGGCTCGACTGCAACAAGACTGACCCAATTAATTTGGGATTTCTCGATCACAGATATGGCCAGTTTGATTTGGTGTTCACCAACTCCCCTCCCCCGTGACGGCTAAGTCCCAAGGTCATTAGAATGATCCTGAAGTGCGGGACCACTACATTAATATTATATTATTTTTCGTTTTATTTCATAAAATTGTCATTTGATTTCGACAATAGCAATTGGCAGCGCAGCCATAGAGGACCTATCTATGGCTGTAAAATGCTCTGTTTCCCACTTGAATTCATAACTTTGCCACTTGATTTCGCCGTCACTTTCTCACCCTAACAATTGCTTTCAATGACCAGATTCCTCCTATTGTTTCCAATAGACGCGAATGCAGCCATTTGAATGCAAAAAAGGAATGTTGTAACTGTTGCCCTAGAATGGGACACGTTAATATAACGTTATGCTTTTATATGAAATCAAACGAAAAATCCTATCTTATTATTATTACCATAAGAGCTGATAAAGGAAACGCTGGGACGGATAAAAATTCGTGTTGTCAGTCAATTCAGTCAGCCAATCGGATAATAGCTGGAGAGGGGAGCCAAGTGAGATGCGTCCTAATAAAATGGCTGTCTGTAGGGATGTAGGGGCGGCCTGATAGATGATCGCTCAGGCCAGATCAGACACCATATAGCTATAATGGCTCAGCAGCGCCTGTTGCTGGGAAGCACCCGCTCTGACTGGCCACTGGAGTTGGGCCATAGACAGCCGACGGACCTGTCCGCAACGGAGCTGCAACATCAACGTCAACGCCTGTCCGCAATGTCAAAGAGAAGCAGCAAGACTGTTGTTGTTGAACAAGGCGAAGTCGGCCACGAGGGAGGTGGCGCCGCATCGCGGTTGTTGCTGTCGGCTACGCCGGATCAGTTGAGGCGGCTGCGCAGACAGTTCACCGTGGGGGACTTCACAAGGCTGAGCCAAGTGTGTCCCCTGTGCAAGAATTCTCTCCTGCCAGCATCTTCACCTCACTTCTTTATTCTCCCTCCTTTTCTCCTCTGCCTTTCTCGTTTTCACTCTCCCCATTTCTCCCATGCCTCCTTCCCTCTCGATTCTTGATTCTCCCCCTTTTCTCCCCCGCATTTCTCCCTCTCGCTTCTTCAATCTCCTTTTCTCCCCTGCCTCTCTCCCTTTCGCTTGCTAATTGTTGTGGTTAGCTAAAAAGACACTGATATTGCAAAGCCTTTGTTTGGGCACACAGCCACTTATTTTGTTTATGGCGCGAACTCCATACAGCTATGGAGATCGCGAGACTTTGGTTCAAGAAGAGCCAAGAGATAATGAGAGGCGGACCAAGAAACCGCAGCACAAATAAATAAAGTGCACATTCAATAGTACGAGTAACACACAAATCTTCCGTCTTTGTGACCTCAGGTTAAGTTGTAACACTAATCGGCCCCCTTTTCTCCCTTGCCTCTCTCCCTTTCGCTTGCTAATCGGCCCCCTTTTCTCCCTTGCCTCTCTCCCTCCCTTTTCTCTCTCTCGATTCTTAACTCGCCCACTTTTCTCCTCTGCCTATCTCTCTCCCTTTTCTCCCTCTCAATTCTTAACTCTCCACCTTTTCTCCCCCGCCTTTCTCCCTCTCGCTACTTCAATTTCCTTTTCTCCCCTGCCTCTCTCCCTCTCGCCTTTTCACTCTCCTCCTTTTCTCCCCTGCCTCTCTCCCTCTCGATTCTTGACTCTCCCCCTTTTCTCCCCCGCATTTCTCCCTCTCACTTCTCCAATCTCCTTTTCTCCCCTGCCTCTCTCCCTTTCGCTTGCTAATCGGCCCCTTTTCTCCCCTGTCTCTCTCTCTCCCTCTCACTTCTTCACTCTCCTGCCTTTCTTCCCTGCCTCTCTCCCTCTCGATTCTTGACTCTCCCCCTTTTCTCCTATCCTTCTCCCTCCCTCTGGCTCTTTACTCCAGTCGCATATCTACAAGCGTTCCATTCTCCATGACAACCAATTGTGCAGCCTAGATTTACAAATAAACCACCCTAATTGACTGTAAAATAAGTTAACAAATCAAATTGCAGTTAGCTTGTCTTTGCAAGCTTATTGTAGAAAAAATTATAAATAATTAATTGCGTGCACAAGTTAGAAGCTTGCTCCACACTGTTATAACGTATCTTTCCGATGAATTATTTATCAAATCAAGTTGCACTGAGGGCTGCAAAAAAAACAGCCGCTTAATGTCCAATTATGGCTCCTATTACTTTCATGTCAGGCGCTGGCTCGCTTCAAGAAGATGTCTCGCATGGTAATTATAATGATCAACTGGATTCACGCCGTACTTAATAGGTGAGACAGCACTCTAAAAGCCTATAATACTTAAATTTTTGAAAAAAATCTAAACTCAAAAGCGTCGCCCCCATTTCCAGAAAAGACTACAAAGAAGACGAAAATATTCGAGTGGCCGACACGCTCAAAGGTTTTGAGACGGACGACTCGGGGCTGAGTTTCGATGTGTCATACTTTAGGGCTAAAAAGGAGGCAAGCTGATTTTTTTAACTTAACTGGCTAGCTATATAAAAGTGTCAAACAGAGGTTGTTTATCTTGATCTATCCATTGTCAAAACCAGCTCTACCCCTTGTTAGTTTCATCCAAGCGACTCTCAGATGATCTTTTAGCCGCTGAGAATTGACAGATAGATGCGATCAGGAAGTGAGTCCTGTGCTTGGCAAAGAAAAAAGACGGAGTTGCCAGGAGCCTTTCAATGGGACTCTTTTGGCGCGTGTGGGTGTGAGTGCAGCCAAAGTAGATTCTGAGTCAGCTATTCAGTTTGCTGTATTTTTAAAACGTGTCTCTTAATTTAATCCTAGCACGTGCACTTCAGTTACAGATTCAGTGTACTAGGGCCAGAACTGGGACATAACTGGCTCAGAACGAATTGGGCATCTGTTACTAGAGATGGAACAGATGGTCTGTCTGTCTGTCTGTCTGTCTGTCTGTCTGTCTGTCTGTCTGTCTGTCTGTCTGTCTGTCTGTCTGTCTGTCTGTCTGTCTGTCTGTCTGTCTGTCTGTCTGTCTGTCTGTTTCTGTCCCTATGCTACGTTTTTGAGTGCACCTGTCTGATCCATCCGCCTG
The DNA here is from genome assembly GCA_950096795.1 of Macrostomum cliftonense. Classification (NCBI taxonomy): domain Eukaryota; kingdom Metazoa; phylum Platyhelminthes; family Macrostomidae; genus Macrostomum; species Macrostomum cliftonense. The sequence goes on along the minus strand of CATNEM010000090.1, from coordinate 565,739 downwards.
GCTTGGAACTGATGTATGATCAGCTTTCTTTCATTTCTGTCTCGTCTTGCTTATCCCAATGCTACAGATCGACCTGACAGGCGAGATGAAGTACATATTGCAGCTGGAGCCGCAGGATCGCAACCCGGAGCAAGTGCAGACGCTAATGTACGGTCTGCAAAATTTGCCAACATTCAATGAGTACCCGCTGAGCATCCAGGAGAAGCTGGCTAGGGTTGCCTTCTATTATTCGGTTCCGGCAGGGAGGCTGATCATTCGGCAGGGCCACATCGGCATCAATTTTTACATCATCATCAGCGGCAAGGCGCTTGTCAACGTGATGAAGGAGGACAGGGACACTGGGGAGACTCGGTCGAGTATAGTTGCCAGGCTGGGACAGGTAAGGAAGAGTTTATTCTGTTATAAGATTTCTTGAGTTTCATCGAAAGCTAGCAAGGAGGTAAATATAATTAGATTAAATGACGTCATCGACAGTTAGCAACGAGGTCAATATGATCAGATTAAATGACGTCCTCGACAGGTAGCAAAAAGGTCAATATGATCAGACTTAATGACGTCATCGACGGGTAGCAAAAAGGTCAATATGATCAGACTTAATGACGTCATCGACGGGTAGCAAAAAGGTCAATATGATCATACTTAATGACGTCATCGACAGGTAGCAACGAGGTCAATATGATCAGATTTAATGACGTCAATAACAGGTAGCAACGAGCTCAATATGATCAGACTTAATGACGTCATCGAAAGTTAGCAACGGGGTCAACATTATCAGATTAAATGACGTCATTAACAGTTAGCAACGAGGTCAATATGATCAGACTTAATGACGTCATCGACAGGTAGCAACGAGGTCAATATGATCAGATTTAATGACGTCATCGACAGGTAGCAACGAGGTCAATATGATCAGATTTAATGACGTCATCGACAGGTAGCAACGAGGTTAATATGATCAGATTTAATAACGTCAATGACAGGTAGCAACGAGGTCAATATGATCAGATTAAATGACGTCATCGACAGGTAGCAACGAGGTCAATATGATTAGATTTAATGACGTCATCGACAGGTAGCAGCGAGGTCAATATGATCAGACTTAATGACGTCATCGAAAGTTAGCAACGGGGTCAACATTATCAGATTAAATGACGTCATCAAAGGCTAGCAACGAAGGTCAATATGATCAGCCAATATGCTACCCATTCCCAGGGTCAATCATTCGGCGAGATCGCCCTGCTGCACCAGGTGACCCGCACGGCCAGCATAGTGAGCCAGAGCCCGATGCAGTTGCTAGCCATCGGCAGAGACGATTTTCATCACATTTTCATGCGAGCCGAGCCGGGTCGACGCCCGGCCCACATCGAGTTCCTGCTCAGCTGCGAGTTCATGCGTCACTTCCCGGTTGAGCCGCTGTTGAACCAACCGAACGCCTGCCTGCTGACATTCTACAGGAGGAATACCATCGTGGTGCCCGACAGCAAGGCAAGCGATTACATCATCGTGGTGCGCTCCGGATCGTGCAAAGTGCTCAAACGGTTGGAGGTGAACGATACAGACGAGCCGACTGTTATTAGAGAGAGAACTGATTTTCGGGTGAAGCTTAACATCGGCAGGAACGGTGAGGCCAGGGATTTTTTTGACTGAGACTTTTTATAACCTTTATGAAACTGTCCTTGTGGCTTTTGTGGGAGGTGAGGTGAGGTGAGGTGACGTGAGATGAGGTGAGTTGAGGTGAGGTGAGGTGAGGTGAGGTGAGGTGAGGTGAGGAGAGGTGAGGTGAGTTGAGGTGAGGTGAGTTGAGGTGAGGTGAGGTGAGGAGAGGTGAGGTGAGGTGAGGTGAAAAACGCAATATAAATATTCCCTGGCCAACGCAATCCCGCAGAGCCGAAAGTGAACACCGGTTTGAGGAAGTCGACCAACATCTCAGCTGAGAATCAGCAGCAGCAGACGCAAAGGCAGCTATTCGACACGTCAGTGAGCAAGAAGCGGCTGGCGCTGAACTCGGCTCTGGGCAACAATCACAAGGTGGTTGAAGTGAGCCGACAACAGGTACCAGACTTTGACGCCATCGCCAGGCGGCAGGCGCCTGAGCAGGTCAAGAAGTCCGTGGCTGTGCAAATCAGCACACTGAAGCCGGGCGACGTTTTCGTGAGTGCGGGAGAGAACTGGGGATGGCGCGGTGAAATCCAATAGGAGTCCATTTTTAGACTGTTTTGGTGACAAAGCAAGGACTGTCTGTTTCACTAAAGATAAAACCCTGGCTGCCCTAACAGATAAAGCAAGCCACTCCGAAAAGCTCGAAGATGAAAGCTTGCTGCCCCAATTAGATAAAAAGCTTGCCGCCCCTGTTAGATAAAAGCTTGCCGCCCCTGTTAGATAAAGCTTGCCGCCCCTGTTAGATAAAAGCTTGCCGCCCCTGTTAGATAAAGCTTGCCGCCCCTGTTAGATAAAAGCTTGCCGCCCCTGTTAGATAAAAGCTTGCCGCCCCTATTAGATAAAAGCTTACCGCCCCAATTAGATAAAAGCTTGCCGCCCCTATTAAATAAAAAGCTTGCCGCCCCTATAAGATAAAAGCTTGCCGCCCCAATTAGATAAAAGCTTGCCGCCCCAATTAGATAAAAGCTTGCCGCCCGTATTAGATAATAGCTTGCCGCCCGTACATGATAAAAGCTTGCCGCCCCAATTACATAAAAGCTTGCCGCCCCAATTAAATAAAAGCTTGCCGCCCAGAAGATTTTTTTCGTGTATTAATGGTTAAACTACAATAACTCATTAATCTACCTGTAGGGCCTCTCCAACGTGGTGTTCAAAGGCGAGAAAAATCTTGAAATCGAGGAGAGCGCAAGCGTGTCACTGGTGAGGATTTATTGCCTCGATGTTTGCCACGGATTTCTCCCTTCAGCTGTCCCTTTAAAACTCCACCCTGACCCCGCAGGTCAGCAACGGTTCCGAATGCGTCCTATTCAACAAGGCATTCTTCGTGCAGCACGCCAACGAATTGCTGAAGAAGCACGTCAAAGAGCTGGCCAGACCCTATCCGGAGGAGGGCGTGTTCGAGAACAATTACTACAGACAGGTGGCCTGGGATCGGTACAGGCGCGGCCTGTTTAACACCACCCTCACCGAGATAGCCGTCAGAAAGAGCGATAGCTGACTTGGGCCTAGCTATTATTTCATTCTTTAATTAATAAACTACTTAAAGTAATACTTTCAGAAGCTTGTGTTATTAAATGCAAATCACATTTTTTACTCGTGTTTTATTTTGGATGCCAAAATTTACTGACTTAAATAACCTCACAGCATATTCAAATCTCTCCACATAGATTTTTTTGCGATTCTTACTTGAGTAACTTGCTAATAACGAATAGCTTTAGTGACGCAAAAATACTTTTAAATCCTATCTTTACCCATGCGGTGTATAGAATTTCATGTTTTTTCCTTTTCAACACTCTGAACTCATACTTATTTTCTTACTTAAGAAATGCACTACTATTTGTTCAACTGTTAAAAGTGGAATTGGAACTTGAAATGTACTACATTATACAAGAAACTTGTACACTTACCTTTTTTCAACTTCTGTTTATTGGTCTAAAACAAAACAGCCTTTTTCTTCAACACTAATATTTAGGAAATATTAAAATAGATAGCAACGGCACCCTAAAGGATTAACGCTTAATAGCGTGGCAGTGCACTCAAAGATCAAAGCTATATAGTGTCGGCACACTCAAAGATCAAAGCTAGATAGTGTCGGCACACTCAAAGATCAAAGCTATATAGTGTCGGCACACTCAAAGATCAAAGCTATATAGTGTCGGCACACTCAAAGATCAAAGCTATATAGTGTCGGCACACTCAAAGATCAAAGCTAGATAGTCTCGGCACACTCAAAGATCAAAGCTATATAGTGTCGGCACACTCAAAGATCAAAGCTATATAGTGTCGGCACACTCAAAGATCAAAGCTATATAGTGTCGGCACACTCAAAGATTAAAGCTAGATAGCGTCGGCACACTCAAAGGTCAAAGCTAGATAGTCTCGGCACACTCAAAGATCAAAGCTAGAAAGTGTCGGCACACTCAAAGATCAAAGTTAGAAAGTGTCGGCACACTCAAAGATCAAAGCTAGATAGTGTCGGCACACTCAAAGATCAAAGCTAGATAGTGTCGGCACACTCAAAGATTAAAGCTAGATAGCGTCGGCACACTCAAAGATCAAAGCTATATAGTGTCGGCACACTCAAAGATCAAAGCTATATAGTGTCGGCACACTCAAAGATCAAAGCTATATAGTGTCGGCACACTCAAAGATCAAAGCTATATAGCGTCGGCACACTCAAAGATCAAAGCTAGATAGTCTCGGCACACTCAAAGATCAAAGTTAGAAAGTGTCGGCACACTCAAAGATCAAAGCTAGATAGTGTCGGCACTCTCAAAGATTAAAGCTAGATAGCGTCGGCACACTCAAAGGTCAAAGCTAGATAGTCTCGGCACACTCAAAGATCAAAGCTAGAAAGTGTCGGCACACTCAAAGATCAAAGCTAGATAGTGTCGGCACACTCAAAGATCAAAGCTAGAAAGTGTCGGCACACTCAAAGATCAAAGCTATATAGTGTCGGCACACTCAAAGATCAAAGCTATATAGTGTCGGCACACTCAAAGATCAAAGCTATATAGTGTCGGCACACTCAAAGATCAAAGCTATATAGTGTCGGCACACTCAAAGATTAAAGCTAGATAGCGTCGGCACACTCAAAGGTCAAAGCTAGATAGTCTCGGCACACTCAAAGATCAAAGCTAGAAAGTGTCGGCACACTCAAAGATCAAAGCTAGATAGTGTCGGCACACTAAAAGATCAAAGCTAGATAGTGTCGGCACACTCAAAGATCAAAGCTATATAGTGTCGGCACACTCAAAGATCAAAGCTATATAGTGTCGGCACACTCAAAGATTAAAGCTAGATAGCGTCGGCACACTCAAAGGTCAAAGCTAGATAGTCTCGGCACACTCAAAGGTCAAAGCTAGATAGTCTCGGCACACTCAAAGATCAAAGCTAGATAGTGTCGGCACACTCAAAGATCAAAGCTATATAGTGTCGGCACACTCAAAGATCAAAGCTATATAGTGTCGGCACACTCAAAGATCAAAGCTATATAGTGTCGGCACACTCAAAGATCAAAGCTAGATAGTGTCGGCACACTCAAAGATTAAAGCTAGATAGCGTCGGCACACTCAAAGATCAAAGCTAGATAGTGTCGGCACACTCAAAGATCAAAGCTAGATAGTGTCGGCACACTCAAAGATTAAAGCTTGATAGCGTCGGCACACTCAAAGATCAAAGCTATATAGTGTCGGCACACTCAAAGATCAAAGCTATATAGTGTCGGCACACTCAAAGATCAAAGCTATATAGTGTCGGCACACTCAAAGATCAAAGCTATATAGCGTCGGCACACTCAAAGATCAAAGCTAGATAGTCTCGGCACACTCAAAGATCAAAGTTAGAAAGTGTCGGCACACTCAAAGATCAAAGCTAGATAGTGTCGGCACTCTCAAAGATTAAAGCTAGATAGCGTCGGCACACTCAAAGGTCAAAGCTAGATAGTCTCGGCACACTCAAAGATCAAAGCTAGAAAGTGTCGGCACACTCAAAGATCAAAGCTAGATAGTGTCGGCACACTAAAAGATCAAAGCTAGATAGTGTCGGCACACTCAAAGATCAAAGCTAGATAGTGTCGGCACACTCAAAGATCAAAGCTAGATAGTCTCGGCACACTCAAAGATCAAAGCTATATAGTGTCGGCACACTCAAAGATCAAAGCTATATAGTGTCGGCACACTCAAAGATCAAAGCTATATAGTGTCGGCACACTCAAAGATCAAAGCTATATAGTGTCGGCACACTCAAAGATCAAAGCTATATAGTGTCGGCACACTCAAAGATTAAAGCTAGATAGCGTCGGCATACTCAAAGATCAAAGCTAGATAGTCTCGGCACACTCAAAGATCAAAGTTAGAAAGTGTCGGCACACTCAAAGATCAAAGCTAGATAGTGTCGGCACACTCAAAGATCAAAGCTAGATAGCGTCGACACACTCAAAGATCAAAGCTAGATAGTGTCGACATGCTACAAGGGGTGATCAGAAAGTTCTTGAGTGAAGTGAATGCTAAAGAAACGCATGAATAAAGAAAATAATCTTTACAGGATAGCTATATTTTTGCAGACTTTCCGGCCAGAAATTGCAAATCGAAACAAATAAAATGCCTTCTGGACGCCGATCAAATTTCAATTATTGACATCTGCAGCACTGAACTCGGCAATTGCTCAAGTTTATATTTTACACGAGCGGGCATTAGCAAAGCCGAGAGGAGCCCGCTAAATAATAACTAGAAAATTATTATTATTTTAAATAGAAAAATTCTGCGGCAAACGATGTAGCCAAACGGGCAGCAAAGAATGACAGACAATGTCGTTTTTGGTGAAAGAAAAAAATGGCAACAGAAATAACGATACAAACAATTCATACAGAGAGAGACAGCAAACTGGTGCGAGCACGGGGATAACAAAGCCAGAAAATTAAAGGAACATTAAAAAGCCGAAATAAAATAAAACAAGAAGACGAACAAAATCAATAACGCTAGCAAATTGATTGACTTTTCTAATTTCTAATTTTATTTCAACAAGGTGGCTTAAAAAGGACTTGCAGAAAGGGAAGATATTTTCATGAATTGCTGAGCCTCGGGAAAAAAGAGCAATCATACAAGGCATGGATTGCAGAAGACGAAGAATTTACCCGTGAACTTGAAAAAAATAAAAAAATAGAACCAAGAAGCTAACGCCAACTAGCTACTGAGTACTCGTATTTCAGTAGTACACCTAGCAACAAAAGTTTTTTTTCAACGCTAAATATGAACAGCAACTTCATGTAGCATAGAGACAATTTTGATAGAAAATAAAAATGTCCAAATAGAATTGAATTACTTTATAGAATCTAAAAGTTGGTGATTGGAGTCGGCAGCTAGGGTGGCTCGGAGGGTATTAAGCTGGGCGCTGCAAGGGTCAGTATCAATGGGAAATACACCTGCCAGTTGAAGCAATTGTCAGGTAGAGGCAGATGTCAGGAGGGAGTAACCGGTGCCAGTAGGGAGAGGGAGGAGTCAATAAAGACAAAGGCAGTTGTCAGGAGAGAGAGGCGTCAGGAGAGAGGTGTCAAGAGAGAGGTGTCAAGAGAGAGGTGTCAGGAGAGAGGTGTCAAGAGAGAGGTGTCAGGAGAGGTGTCAGAATAGAGGTGTCAGAATAGAGGTGTCTGGAGAGGTGTCAGAAGAGGGGTGCCAGGAGAGAGAGGTGTCAGGAGAGGTGTCAAGAGAGAGGTGTCGGGAGAGGTGTCGGGAGAGGTGTCAGCAAAGGTGTCAGAAGAGAGGTGTCAGGAGAGGTGTCAGAAGAGAGGTGTCAGAAGAGAGGTGCCAGGAGAGAGAGGTGTCTGGAGAGAGGTGTCAGAAGAGAGGTGTCAGAAGAGAGGTGTCAGAAGAGAGGTGCCAGGAGAGAGAGGTGTCTGGAGAGAGGTGTCAGGAGAGGTGTCAGAAGGGAGGTGCCAGGAGAGAGAGGTGTCAGGAGAAAGGTGTCAGGAGAGGGAGGCGACAGGAGAAAGGTGTCAGAGAAGAGGCATTAGGAGAGAGAGGCGTGTCAGGAGAGAGGCAGGTGTGAAGAGAGACGGAGGTGTCAGGAGAGAGAAGTTGTCAGGAGATAGAAGCAGGTGTCAGGAGAGGGAGGGGGTATCAGGGAAGTAGCGTCAGGTGTCAGGAGAGAGATGCAAGCGTCATGAGACCCAGGCAGGTGTCAGTGACCAGTGTCAGAAGGGAGAGCCGGGTCTGACAGAGCAAGCGAAGCGGCGCTCAAGCCACATAGTGATAGAGGTTCTGCTTGTCGCTGTCCCGGCGAATATAATCCCTATCAATGAGGCTCTCAATGCGCTTCTTCAAATCCGAAGCTTTGCACGGAAATTTGAGCTGCTCAAGCAATTCGGCAATCAGCGGATTGTGCTCCAGAGTCTTGCGCGTCTTCATTATCCGAACAATGGCCGCGTCGACCTGGAATTGCCGATCGGCGAACACGCGCTCCTCCGTCATCTTCTGCTCCTTGTCGGTCTCCTTCAGCTGGATCTGGTTGAATTTCACTTTAATTAGTTTGTGCTTGAAATCCGGATTGTATTGGAACGTGTCGGCGGGCAGGACCTCTTTAGTTGGCGGAGTTTTGTGCAATACGCGCTGCTTCTGGACGCACAGGCTAAGCAGGGTCCGTTTGAGCTCGGTGTCCTCGATGCCCGTGCGGTCGGCGATTTCGGTCAGGCTTAAACTGTCCGAGTCGTTGAATAGAAGCAGCACCAGGGTTTGGAATACGGACACCTGGTCGGGGGAGAAGCAACGATTCGGTTGGTGCTTGTTATGATCGATTGCTAAAATTGGATAAACCTCTATGACCAATTACGAAACTCGCTATGACATCTTTATGAGCCTTTGGAGGAATCGTAAATGAACAATCTGAGAAGTCTTGATGACCAGCTGGAGAAATTGCTACGGCCAAAAATCGTATGACCAAATAAAGACACGATTTTTACCAGATAAAGACACGACTATGAGCAGATAAAGACACGACTGTAACCAGATAAAGCCTCGACTGTAACCAGATAAAGACACGACCATGACCCGATAAAGACACGATGTTCACCAGATAAAGACACGAAACTATAACCAGATAAATACACGGTTATGACCAGATAAAGACGCGACTATGACCCGATAAAGACACACTATGACCCGATGAAGACACGACAATGACCAGATAAAGACACGACAATGACCAATGACCCGATTAAGACATTATTATGACTAGATAAAGAGACAAACATGACCAGATTAAGACAAAAACATGAATCACAAATTAGATCCTAATAAACCCCTTAAAAAAAGCTAAAAACCAACCTGCAGCTCCTTTCTCTGCCCGCCAGAGAAGTTCGCCTTGACGCTGCAGTAGCCCAGACTGTGCTGGAACAGCAGCCTACGGCCGGTGTGCTTGCCGAGGTAGAACGTGCGAAACTGGTCCTGCAGCGACACCATCTCCGGGGGCAGTCGGACTTCGCCGGGTTGATAAGTCGGCCAGAAGCCCATTGTGAGAACCATGACTGACATATCGATGCTGGGCGGCTGGGGCAGCTGGGCCAGGTACTGACGAAACGCGGTATTGACGTCGTGGCTGAGCTCGATGTCTTTGAACATGCCTTCCAGCTTGTTGGTGTAGCCGGCGCCGCACTCCTGCTTCAGCTTGGACAGCATCGACTTCTCGGCGTCCGAGCTGGCGCTCTTGCCGATTAGCAGGCGCTTGGCCAGGTCTTTCTTGTAGAAGGCTTCGAATACGTCCTTGCCCTGCTCGGGGGATAGGGGGAAGGCGGTGGTAGCTTAGTAACCTAGGGATCTGGGAGGGTTATAGCCTAGCTGTTGTGGTTAGCTAAAAAGACACTGATATTGCAAAGCATTTGTTTGGGCACACAGCCACTTATTTTGTTTATGGCGCGAACTCCATACAGCTATGGAGATCGCGAGACTTTGGTTCAAGAAGAGCCAAGAGATAATGAGAGGCGGACCAAGAAACCGCAGCACAAATAAATAAAGTGCACATTCAATAGTACGAGTAACACACAAATCTTCCGTCTTCGTGGCCTCAGGTTAAGTTGTAACAATGGCGACGAGCTCAAGGGAATTTATCGGACCACTGAAGCGTGGCGAGGACCCAGCTCGGTGGATTCAACAATTCGAAGCAGTTGCAGCATGGCAGCAAATCACTGAGGAGAACGACAGGAAGAAGAATGCGCTACTGGCTATGATAGGCACCGAAGCCTTCAATATGATTGCCGACGCAGTCGTGCCCGAAAAGCCATCGGATAAGACTCTAAACGAGTTAACAACTATTCTGCTGGAGCAGTTTCAACCGAAGAAACTCGGCATAGCAGCCAGGTACGAATTCTCCAAGCTTAGACAAGGCGAGGATGACATTCCAACGTACGTTAGGAGATTGCGAGCGGCAGCTGAAGATTGTGAGTTCGGGCGAGAATTGGAAAACCGACTGCGGGATCAATTCGTATTTGGAATCGCGAATCATGATGCCTTGAAGAAAATGTTGACCGAGAAGCCCACCGACCTGACGCTAAAGAAGGCTGTCGAGATTGCCACAGCATTTGATGCTGTAAAAAGGTCACAGAAGAATTGGCAAAATGATCAATCATCAGTTTGCAAGGTGACAGGACAAGAAAGACGCCGCTTTGAGCCATCCACGAAGAACCTGCATTCATGGCAATCGCAAGAAGCCAGGACAGGCGTGAAAGGTACATCTCATCCTGAGTTCGAGAACTGTAAATGCTGCGGACGGAAAGGCCACGACAAGCAGCATTGCAGATTCCGTAACGAGGCGTGCCGCGTGTGTCGAAAAATTGGTCACCTAGAAGCAGTTTGCCGCCAGAAGCAGAAGCAAAGGCAAGTCAGAATGATCAATGGATCCGAAGACCAGAAAAAGGAAACGGATCACTATGTGTTTGCAGCTAGAACTCCAGACAGACACACATACGTAGTCAATCTGCAAATTAATGGCAGTACAGTCCAAATGAATTTTGACACAGCTGCAGATATGACGCTGATTCGAGAAAAGGACTTCCATCGTCTGAAATACAAGTCCGACATCCGACCATGCAATGCAAACGTAAAGGATTACAACGGACATACGGTAGCGGTTATTGGCTGCAGTGACGTCAAAATTGAGCATCCGAACTACAGAGGTAGGCTGACTGCATACATTGTGAATTCGGACAAGCAAAACATCATGGGTCGAGACTGGATAAAAGTAGTCTTCCCAGGAATCGATCAGCAGATATCCGGAGTTTGCAATTTAGTCACCAACTTTGAGGCTCACATCACACTGAAGGAAGGAGCCAGACCAGTGTTTTTGAGACCCAGATCTATTCCGTATGGTCTGAGGAATGCTGTCAAGACAGAACTCGATAGATTAGTCAGTGAAGGGATCATTTCGAGTGTGTCAGACAGTGAATGGGCAACACCAATAGTACCGATCCGAAGGGCTGATGGAAGAGTCAGGATTTGCGGCGATTACAAGGCAACTGTGAATCCACAGCTCACAGACATGGTGTCAACTACGCCGACAATGGAGGACATTCTGAATGGACTTCATGGTTCTAGATTTTTTACAACTTTGGACCTGACGAATGCATATCATCAGCTTCCAATGGACAGCGAATCGGCTAAGTTGACCACGATATCAACACCATTTGGACTCTACCAGTACAAAGGCCTACCGTTTGGCATCAAGCAATGCCCGGCAATATTCCAAAGCTATCTGGATAAAATTTTGTACGGATTGAAAGGAGTCCAAAGTTACCAAGACGATGTAATTGTTCATACTGCCTCCAAGTTTAATCACGAACAGGCTGTACGAGCTGTGAAGGCCAAGCTGGCACAACATGGACTCCAGCTCAACGAAGACAAGTGCGTCTATTGCCAGGAAGAAGTCAAAATCCTAGGCCTAATTGTCAGTGGCAATGGAATACGACCTGACCCACAGAAGATCAGAACAATCAATGGGTTTCAAAGACCACAGAATCCAGCGGAATTGCGGAGTTTTCTCGGGATGCTAGAATTCTACGGACGGTTCATCAAAGACTTGTCTGAAATCAGAGCGCCCCTGAGCCGACTCCTACAAACAAACATCGCTTGGTCTTGGGAGAAAGACCAGGAGAGGGCATTCCAGAGGCTGAAGGAGGCCCTAACCGGGGATTCTGTGCTGGCCATGTTCAACCCAATGGACGAAGTCACCCTGACAACTGATGCGTCTCCCAGTGGAATAGGCGCGGTGATCGAACAGAAAGGCAGGCCAGTGCTATACGTGTCCAAGACGTTGACCAGCGCAGAACGAAACTATGCTCAAATCGAGCGAGAGGCCCTGGCAGTGGTATGGGCAGTGAAGCGGCTGCACAAGTTTTTGTATGGAAGGAAGTTCAAACTGGTCACGGACAATAAGCCGCTACATTATATATTCCATCCAAGCAAGACGTTGTCTTCAGTCACAGCCGCACGACTCCAGCGTTGGGCAGTCACGATGATGGCGTACAACTACGATATAGTGCACAAGACAACGAGTGAAATACCTGTGCCTGACGCCCTTTCAAGATGCACCTCCGCTGGTTCCGAGAAAAGTCATTTTGAAATCGACGCTATTCAAGACTGCACCTCTGATCCACCCGTTTCCAAGAAATCTGTGCGCATGGCGTCAAAACAAGACCCTTTAATGAGGATGCTATTTCGGCAAGTAAGGCACGGTTGGAAAAAGCGCACACGAGGTCCTCTAGAACAATTTGCCAAGGTGCGAAATGATCTAGTCGTTGAGGATGGTCTCTTGTACAAAGGAAATCGTTTGGTAATTCCATTAAGTTTGCGGAAGGAAGTGTTAGCAGAACTTCACCGAGGTCATATGGGAAAGGAATCTATGAAGTCAATTTCCCGACAGACGGTTTGGTGGAATAACATCGATAAGGACATTGAGAATTTCGTCAGGGCGTGCAGCGACTGTTGCAAGGCAAAGGACTACGTCCGACCTCAGTGGCAGTCATGGCCAGACGAGATCGACAGATGGAATCGTGTTCACGTGGATTTCGCCGAACCGCTAACAAACGGTGCATACGCATTGGTTCTGGTTGATGCATTCTCGAAGTGGCCAGAAGTACACATACTGCAAAGGACCACAGCATCTGAAACAATCAAAAGACTTCGTCGCACATTTGCGCAGGAAGGTGTGCCTGGAACTATCGTATCTGACAACGGACCCCAGTTCACTTCTAGAGAATTGGCTGAGTGGCTTCGAGATATTGGGTGCAAACACGTAAAGACACCGCCGTACCATCCGAAGTCGAACGGAATCGCGGAGAGGTTTGTACGGACACTGAAAAATCACCTCAGAGCCTCACAATCCGATGATCTGCAGACAGCTGTAGACCGATTTCTGATCCAATACCGGAATCGAGTCCATCCGACAACAGGACGGGCGCCGGCCGAGATCATGAGAGGTCGATTGTTAAAGTCACCTATCATCAATTTGCAGCGAGACGTCTGGATCAGGAACTACAACGAAAAGGATTTACTTTTCGAACCAGGAGTCATCTGTGAAAATTATCCTCAGTCTGAGAAAGTCGTTAAAGTGCGGACGGATTCTGGCGTGGAGAAGATGGCCCACATGGAGCTTGACTTACTTACTTGACTTAGCTGCAGGGAGGTCCCAGAGGGGACGCAGCGGGAAGGCGCAACCGCCCATTCCGCTAACCCCTGGACGACCGACGCGCCGTTATGGACGAATGGTTGGCGTCGCCCAGGGGGGTCCCTCGGTGTCGCCGGCAGCTATGTTGCTCCCTGGAATTGGGAGTTCAGCCCTGCGGGTTGCCCGGAGGAAGCGCATGAGCTGGTTAAAATTTTCGGGTTTGCACGCATCATAGATAGAAGTGTGTGGCCCGAGGAATTTAAGTCTGGCCCGCGTGAAGGCGGGGCAGATGCTGACGAAGTGCTCAGCTGACTCGTCACCCGAGTTGCAGAAGCTGCAGGTGGCGCTAGGAATGCTGCCCTGCAGGTATTGGTGCCTGGAGAAGCAACCATGGCCTGAGAGGGTCATAGTGGCAGCCCGGATGTCCCTCCGCGAAAGCCGGAGGAGGAGGTTCCGGAGCTGGCGAGAGGGCTGTGGAACAGCACCTCTAGATTGCCTGCAAGTGATGCAGTTCGCCCAGAGCGAGTAGTGCTGGGTCTTGACCCACGTTTTGATCCGTGAGTTGATGACACAGGAGGGGGTCGGGACGAGGGGCTCAGGCCCAATGCAGGATCCAGATGAGCCGGCTTTTGCAAGCGCATCAGCGAGCTCATTTCCCCGGAAACCTTCGTGTCCCGGCACCCACTTAAGAGTGATTTTGTTGGATGAGCCCAACATGTTGAGGTGCTTGACACAGTCCAGGACTGTTGCTGAGCTGACACTGCAGCTGCAGATGGCGTGCAGTGCAGCTTGGCTGTCAGAGTGGAAAATGATGTCCTTGCCAGCAACGCCAGAGGCGAGAAGCTCTGCTGAGCACGAGCTAATAGCTAGGACTTCATTTTGAAAGACACTAGAGCTGGTTCCAGTGTACTGGGCGTGGGTGGCGATGACCCGCCCATTGAGAATAATGCAGACACCGAAACCGGTGTTAGCTGACTGCTTGGAACCGTCAGTATAACAGTGGATCTCTCCAGGGTTCCAATTGTCACTAATGGAGTCACGCGAGTCGATGGCTACCGAGTAGCGTTGTCTCACGTTGAGCGTTGAAGCGATGCTGTCCGTGAGGACTTGGTAAGCTTCGCATTCACTGAGGATGTTGAGGCACATATCGCTGTGTGGGACCAGGTTCCACTTAGCTGGTGCTCTCATATAGCGGAAGTTTATACCGGCGTCAAGGAGCCGCCGGGTTGCTCTAGCCGCCTCCCCTTTAATAAAAAGGTCGAGGGGGGGCAGGTCGAGAAATGCTCCCATACCAGCAAAAGGTGTGGATCTGGTAGCATTGCAGATCAGCCGACACGCTCGTCCTTGGATTGTGTTGAGCCTATCTGCATGGCTTTTAATCTGGGTAGCACTTACCCAGACTAAGGAGGCGTAGGTAATGGCGGGTCTAACCACAGAGGTATAGATCCACCACAAACGCTTTGGGGACAGTCCCCAGGTGGTGCCAAGCGCCCGGCGAAGCTGGGCTAGAATTGCAGAGGCGCGTTTGGCTTTAGCCTTCACATGGCTAGACCAGTTAAGCCTATGGTCGAGAGTTACCCCGAGGCACCGGGTCTGCTTTGCGAAGGCAACGTCTCTGCCGTAGAGCTGCAGAGGCTTAATGTTCCAGCGGGTTTTGCTGGTAAACATGATAGCGACAGTCTTTGGCTCAGAGAGCTTAAGACCATTGCTGCGGGCCCAGGTTTCTGCTCTGCGAAGAAAGGTTTGCATGAGATCCCTGAGAGTGCTGGGCGAGGGTCCTGCCACGATAGCAGTAACGTCGTCCGCATAGCCGACTTTGAAGACGGGATCTGGTCCAGGGCTCCTGAGTAGAGCGTCGATGACCATGTTCCAAAGAGTTGGAGTGAGGACGCCGCCTTGTGGGCCTCCTTTACAAACTCTGGTAGTGGCAGTGTGCCCAAGAAGGTGGGCAGTGACCGTACGGTTGGAGATCATATACATGATCCAACGTATGATGGTAGAGTGGGTATTGCGATCGCGAAGGGCACTCTGAAATGCATCAAAAATAACATTATCAAAGGCCCCCTCTATGTCGAGGAATAAGCCGAGAGCATAGCCGTTGCCCAGCACGGCTTTCTCTAGCTTTTCAACAATCGCATGGAGTGCGCTGTCAGTGGACCTTCCAGGGCGGAAGGCGTGCTGATTGTTACTGAGAGGCATGGCTGTTAGCTCGCAAGCCAGCAGTCGCCAATGTACGAGCCTCTCAGTCAGCTTTAACAGAAACGAGGTTAAGCTGATGGGCCTGAAGGCCTTAACGCTCTGATAGTCGCCTTTTCCCGGTTTGGGAATAAAGACAACACGAGCGTTAGTCCAACTTTTGGGAATGTACCCTAGCTGGATTGTGGCCCGCAATATGTTGCAGGTGATTCTCAGAAACCTGGGGATCTTGGCTGCCCACATGGAGCAGTTAAAGGACAGAGTTCGTGCTGACGAGTTTGAGGAAATGCGGCAGGAACAATGTGAGAAGCGTGAGCACGACGTGGTAGGCGACAAAAAGGACCAAAGTCATAAGTCGGATAAAAAGGACAACAACAGCACTCTCGCTGACCCAGGAGTCAACGCACGGCCCCAACGGAACCGACATCCACCCGAGCGGCTGCAGTACGAGCGTTTGGGAAATCCTGGTTAGCCTGGGAGAGTGTTGTGGTTAGCTAAAAAGACACTGATATTGCAAAGCATTTGTTTGGGCACACAGCCACTTATTTTGTTTATGGCGCGAACTCCATACAGCTATGGAGATCGCGAGACTTTGGTTCAAGAAGAGCCAAGAGATAATGAGAGGCGGACCAAGAAACCGCAGCACAAATAAATAAAGTGCACATTCAATAGTACGAGTAACACACAAATCTTCCGTCTTTGTGACCTCAGGTTAAGTTGTAACACTAGCAACCTGGGGATCTGAGAAGGTGTTAGCCTAGCAACCTGGGGATCTGCGCGGTAGCCTAGCAACCTAGGGATCTGCGTGGTAGCCTAGCAACCTAGGGATCTGGGAGGATGTTAGCCTAGCAACCTGGGGATCTCGGTGGTAGCCTAGCAACCTGGGGATCTGAGAGGGTGTTAGCCTAGCAACCTGGGGATCTGAGAGGGTGTTAGCCTAGCAACCTGCGGATCTGGAAGGGTTTAGCCTAGCAACCTGGGGATCTGGAGGGTTTAGCCTAGCAACCTAGGGATCTGCGTGGTAGGCTAGCAACCTAGGGATCTGGGAGGATGTTAGCCTAGCAACCTGGGGATCTCGGTGGTAGCCTAGCAACCTGGGGATCTGAGAGGGTGTTAGCCTAGCAACCTGGGGATCTGAGAGGGTGTTAGCCTAGCAACCTGGGGATCTGAGAGGGTGTTAGCCTAGCAACCTGCGGATCTGGAAGGGTTTAGCCTAGCAACCTGGGGATCTGGAGGGTTTAGCCTAGCAACCTAGGGATCTGCGTGGTAGGCTAGCAACCTAGGGATCTGGGAGGATGTTAGCCTAGCAACCTGGGGATCTGGGTGGTAGCCTAGCAACCTGGGGATCTGCGTGGTAGCCTAGCAACCTGGGGATCTGGGAGGGTGGTAGCCTAGCAACCTAGGGATCTGAGAGGGTCATAGCCTAGCAACCTGAGGATCTGGGAGGGTGGTAGCCTAGCAACCTGGGGATCTGAGAGGGTGTTAGCCTAGCAACCTGGGGAACTGAGGGTGGTTGCCTAGCAACCAGGGGATCTGGGAGCCAAAGAAATTCAACAAGCAGACGAACCTGAACGAATCTGAAGAGCACCATAATTTTGTCCAGCATCCGTTCGAGCTCCTCGTCTGAAGCGGCCTTGTTGCCGGCCTTGAGCTTGGAGTCGATGTACTTGGCGATGTACTCGGCGGGCTTGTTAGGCCGGCAGTTGCAGACGGCCTCAAACGAATGCACAATGGCGTGCTGGAATTTCTCGTTGCAATCGAAACAGTTCACCTGAATTTCGTCAACTTTGTCTTTGAAGTCCAGCAGCTGCTGCACCATGACCCTGTCCTTCTCCGGGTCGTTGGCGGGGTTTTGAACTATGGAGCAGCCCTCCTGCTTGATGAGCGCCTTGAAGGCCTCGCCCAGCTGCGAATGGCCGCCTTCCACTCTGCCAGGATTCGAAAGTTCGACAACTCAGTCACCCCTGACTCTAAACTCAGTCAGTCCTGACTCTAAACTCAGTCCCTCCTGACGCTAAACTCAGTCAGTCCTGACTCTAAACTCAGTCACGTCTGACGCTAAACTCAGTCAGTCCTGACTCTAAACTCAGTCCCTCCTGACGCTAAACTCAGTCAGTCCTGACTCTAAACTCAGTCACGTCTGACGCTAAACTCAGTCAGTCCTGACTCTAAACTCAGTCACGTCTGGCGCTAAACTCAGTCAGTCCTGACTCTAAACTCAGTCACGTCTGACGCTAAACTCAGTCAGTCCTGACTCTAAACTCAGTCACGTCTGACGCTAAACTCAGTCAGTCCTGACTCTAAACTCAGTCACTCCTGACTCTAAACTCAGTCACTCCTGACTCTAAACTCAGTCACTCCTGACTCTAAACTCAGTCAGTCCTGACCCTAAACTTTGTCACCCTGAGTCTAAAATCAGTCACTCTCACTCTAAAATCAGTCACTCCTGACTCTAAACTTTGTCACCCTGAGTCTAAACTTAGTCACCCTGACTCTAAACTCAGTCACTCCTGACTCTAAACTCAGTTACCCCTAACTGTGAAGTCGTCAAAAAACTCCAAAATAAAATAAAAAAACAGCCACTCACTTGGCTAGAAGGCCGTACATCCGACTCAAATCCGCCCGTCTCACCGACGGCACCACCAGCGGTCGAAGTCCGCGCTCAATAATGGCCGGCAGGTGAGCGGAGAGCAGCTGCTGCAGCAGAACAGCCACCAACTGGTTGCGGCTGCAGGGATTCAGATAGTGGCTTAGCCGGTCATTTTCCTCGGCCAGGCGGGACTCAACGTGGCACAGGTAATCGGCCACTTCCAGGGCTTCTAACCGTTGCTGACCTTCGATTCTAGGAAAAAAGTTAGATTGCTGTTAAATTCCATTAAGCTCAAGGATCTGAGATTGTTAACTTCAGGATCTGGGATTGTTAGCTTCAGGATCTGGGGTTTGTTAAGCCTTAGGATCTGGGATTGCTAGCTTCAGGATCTGGGATTATTAGGTTCAGGATCTTAGATTGCTAGCTTCAGTATCTGGGATTGTTAAGCTTCAGGATCTGGGATTGTTAGATTCAGGATCTGGGATTGCTAGCTTCAGGATCTGGGATTGTTAGATTCAGGATCTGGGGTTGTTAGCTTCAGGATCTGGAGTTGTTAGCTTCAGGATCTGGAGTTGTTAGGTTCAGGATCTGGGGTTGTTAGCTTCAGGATCTGGAGTTGTTAGCTTCAGGATCTGGGATTGTTAGATTCAGGATCTGGAGTTGTTAGCTTCAGGATCTGGAGTTGTTAGCTTCAGGATCTGGAGTTGTTAGGTTCAGGATCTGGGGTTTTTAGGCTTCTGGATCTGGGATTGCTAGCTTCAGGATCTGGGATTATTAGGTTCAGGATCTTAGATTGCTAGCTTCAGTATCTGGGATTGTTAAGCTTCATGATCTGAGATTGCTAGCTTCAGTATCTGGGATTGTTAAGCTTCATGATCTGGGATTGCTAGCTTCAGGATCTGGGATTGTTAGATTCAGGATCTGGGATTGTTAGATTCAGGATCTGGGATTGTTAGATTCAGGATCTGGGATTGTTAGATTCAGGATCTGGGATTGTTAGATTCAGGATCTGGGATTGTTAGCTTCAGGATCTGGAGTTGTTAGCTTCAGGATCTGGAGTTGTTAGGTTCAGGATCTGGGGTTTTTAGGCTTCTGGATCTGGGATTGCTAGCTTCAGGATCTGGGATTGTTAGCTTCAGGATCTGGGATTGTTAAGCTTCAGGATCTGGGATTGCTAGCTTCAGGATCTGGGATTGTTAAGCTTCAGGATCTGGGGTTGTTAGGCTTCTGGATCTGGGATTGCTAGCTTCATGATCTGGGATTGCTAGCTTCATGATCTGGGATTGCTAGCTTCAGGATCTGGGATTGTTAGCTTCAGGACCTGGGGTTGTTAGCTTCAGGATCTGGGATTGCTAGCTTCAGGATTTTGACCATCAGCTTCAAGCCATAAGCTTCAGCTGAGTCGGAAACAATTCAGTGACACCATCAATGGCTCACCTGTACAATCGCTCGGTGGCGTCCAGGAAGGCGGGCTCGAACACGGTCCGGTACTGGCCCAGATCGAACAGCATTCGCAGCAGGGTGCGCAGCAGCTGCCTGTCGACTGCGTCGCCGCGTCGTTCGAGTTCGATGAGCTCCAACAGGCCGCCGATGCAGCGCCGCTGGACCTCCCTGTTATCCAGAATGCGCTTGCTGAAGGTGGCCAGGCCAAGGTCCCACAGGGAGCGCATCTCTGGATTGAATAGCACGTGCTGCCGATCGAGGAACAAGAAGATGCAGCGAATCATTAGGATCTGGCAGCAATAGTTATCCCAGAAGTTGGCCAGCGAGCGCAGGTAGCTCACGGTGTCCGGGCTGTCAGTCAGAAATCTGACAAAATGAAAATTGACGGCACTTTGTTAGAAAATAGCTGGCGTTTCTTTTCAACACTCATAAATTAAGATCATTATTTAAGTGTTCGCATCATTTTTGGACTCTTATCTAATCTGAGACTCTCTTCCTATCAGCTCCCTTTCTACAAATGAGACTCCCGTCCTACCTTGCTACCCCAGCTGAGACTCTCCCTTCCTAACCCAGCTGAGACTCTCCCTTCCTACCCCAGCTGAGACTCTCCCTTCCTAACCCAGCTGAGACTCTCCCTTCCTAACCCAGCTGAGACTCTCCCTTCCTACCCCAGCTGAGACTCTCCCTTCCTAACCCAGCTGAGACTCTCCCTTCCTACCTCCCACTGAAACTCTCCCTTCCTAACCCAGCTGAGACTCTCCCTTCCTAACCCAGCTGAGACTCTCCCTTCCTACCTCCCACTGAGACTCTCCCTTCCTACCTCCCACTGAGACTCTCCCTTCCTACCTCCCACTGAGACTCTCCCTTCCTAACCCAGCTGAGACTCTCCCTTCCTAACCCAGCTGAGACTCTCCCTTCCTACCTCCCACTGAGACTCTCCCTTCCTACCTCCCACTGAGACTCTCCCTTCCTACCTCCCACTGAGACTCTCCCTTCCTAACCCAGCTGAGACTCTCCCTTCCTAACCCAGCTGAGACTCTCCCTTCCTACCTCCCACTGAGACTCTCCCTTCCTACCCCCGCTGAGAATCTCCCTTCCTACTCCCCCAGCTGAGACTCTCCCTTCCTACCCCCGCTGAGAATCTCCCTTCCTACTCCCCCAGCTGAGAATCTCCCTTCCTACTCCCCCAGCTGAGACTCTCCCTTTCTACTCCCCCAGCTGAGACTCTCCCTTCCTATCTCCCACTGAGACTCTCCCTTCCTATCTCCCACTGAGACTCTCCCTTCCTACCCCCGCTGAGACTTTCCCTTCCTACCCCCGCTGAGAATCTCCCTTCCTACTCCCCCAGCTGAGACTCTCCCTTCCTACTCCCGCTGAGACTCTCCCTTCCTACCCCCGCTGAGACTTTCCCTTCCTACCCCCGCTGAGAATCTCCCTTCCTACTCCCCCAGCTGAGACTCTCCCTTCCTACCCCCGCTGAGAATCTCCCTTCCTACTCCCCCAGCTGAGAATCTCCCTTCCTACTCCCCCAGCTGAGACTCTCCCTTCCTATCTCCCACTGAGACTCTCCCTTCCTACCCCCGCTGAGACTTTCCCTTCCTACCCCCGCTGAGAATCTCCCTTCCTACTCCCCCAGCTGAGACTCTCCCTTCCTACCCCCGCTGAGACTTTCCCTTCCTACCCCCGCTGAGAATCTCCCTTCCTACTCCCCCAGCTGAGACTCTTCCTTCCTACTCCCCCAGCTGAGACTCTCCCTTCCTACTCCCCCAGCTGAGACTCTCCCTTCCTACTCCCCCAGCTGAGACTCTCCCTTCCTACTCCCCCAGCTGAGACTCTCCCTTCCTATCTCCCACTGAGACTCTCCCTTCCTACCCCCGCTGAGACTTTCCCTTCCTACCCCCGCTGAGAATCTCCCTTCCTACTCCCCCAGCTGAGACTCTCCCTTCCTACCCCCGCTGAGACTTTCCCTTCCTACCCCCGCTGAGAATCTCCCTTCCTACTCCCCCAGCTGAGACTCTTCCTTCCTACTCCCCCAGCTGAGACTCTCCCTTCCTACTCCCCCAGCTGAGACTCTCCCTTCCTACTCCCCCAGCTGAGACTCTCCCTTCCTACTCCCCCAGCTGAGACTCTCCCTTCCTACTCCCCCAGCTGAGACTCTCCCTTCCTACCCCCGTAGACTCTCTTTTTCTAACCATCTCTGTTTTTCCTACAATACTTTAACTCGCTACTGCCATGGCTTTCTAATTCTATGAGTCTTGGAAAAAGGATAAGTTTTCTTCGCCTAAAGAAAAAAAACTCTCACCGATGCAAATTGGACTGCACAAACTGATCGAAGACCAATTGCAAATCTTTATAAAGTGTATCAGCTAGATAGTGATTGCAAACTGTCTCAACAGCTTTAAGCAAATCTTCTAGGGTGTACTGCACGCTAGTGCTCTGGTACACTGCATCCACAGCCTCCTTGAGCTTGCTCCACTCCCTCGGATAATCTATTGACGGCGAGGTGGCTATTGACAAGTTCTTGATTGCCAATTTTCTTGAAGACGCACTGCCAGCGGTACCAATTGTTGAATCACCGCCAGCCGTTGACTGTTTCTGCTGCTGCGACATCGCTCTGCAATGACAATAGTCTGTGGTAGTTGCAGGGCGATTCTCAGAGCGATTAAAGGGCGATTTTCTGTGGTAGTTGCAGGGCGATTCTCAGAGCGATTAAAGGGCGATTTTCTGTGGTAGTTGCAGGGCGATTCTCTGCGCGATTAAAGGGCGATTTTCTGTGGTAGTTGGAGGGCGATTCTCAGAGCAATTAAAGGGCGATTTTCTGTGGTAGTTGCAGGGTGATTCTCAGAGCGATTAAAGGGCGATTTTCTGCGGTAGTTGGAGGGCGATTCTTAGACTGATTAAAGGGCGATTTTCTGTGGTAGTTGGAGGGTGATTCTCAGAGCGATTAAAGGGCGATTTTCTGTGGTAGTTGGAGGGCGATTCTCAGAGCGATTAAAGGGCGATTTTCTGTGGTAGTTGGAGGGCGATTCTTAGACTGATTAAAGGGCGATTTTTGTGGTAGTTGGAGGGTGATTCTCAGAGCGATTAAAGGGCGATTTTCTGTGGTAGTTGGAGGGCGATTCTCAGAGCGATTAAAGGGCGATTTTCTGTGGTAGTTGGAGGGCGATTCTTAGACTGATTAAAGGGCGATTTTCTGTGGTAGTTGGAGGGTGATTCTCAGAGCGATTAAAGGGCGATTTTCTGTGGTAGTTGGAGGGCGATTCTCAGAGCGATTAAAGGGCGATTTTCTGTGGTAGTTGGAGGGCGATTCTTAGACTGATTAAAGGGAGATTTTCTGTGGTAGTTGGAGGGCGATTCTTAGACTGATTAAAGGGCGATTTTTGTGGTAGTTGGAGGGCGATTCTTAGAGCGACTAAAGGGCGATTCTCTATTGTAGTTGCAGGGCGATTCTCAGAGCGATTAAAGGTCGATTCTCAGAGAGATTAAAGGGCGATTCTCAGCGGTAGTTGGAGGGCGATTCTCAGAGCGATTAAAGGGCGATTTTTGTGGTAGTTGGAGGGCGATTCTCAGAGCGATTAAAGGGCGATTCTCTGCGGTAGTTGGAGGGCGATTCTCAGAGCGATTTAAGGTCGATTCTCTGCGGTAGTTGGAGGGCGATTCTCAGAGCGATTTAAGTGCGATTCTCTGCGGTAGTTGGAGGGCGATTCTCAGAGCGATTAAAGGGCGATTCTCTGTGGTAGTTGGAGGGCGATTCTCAGAGCGATTTAAGGGCGATTCTCTGCGGTAGTTGGAGGGCGATTCTCAGAGCGATTTAAGGGCGATTCTCTGCGGTAGTTGGAGGTCGATTCTCAGAGCGATTAAAGGGCGATTTTTGTGGTAGTTGAAGGGCGCTTCTCAGAGTGATTAAAGGCCGATTTTTTTGTTAGTTGGAGGGTGATTCTCAGAGCCATTAAAGGGTGATTTTTGTAGTAGTTGGAGGGCGATTCTCAGAGCGATTTAGGAGGGATTTTGTGGTAGTTAGAGGGCAATTCTCAGATCGTTAAAGGGCGATTTTTGTGGTAGTTGGAGGGCGATTCTCAGAGTGATTAAAGGGCGATTTTCGTGATAGTTGGAGGGCGATTCTTAGAGCGACTAAAGGGCGATTCACTATTGTAGTTGCAGGGCGATTCTCAGAGCGATTAAAGGTCGATTCTCAGAGAGATTAAAGGGCGATTCTCTGCAGTAGTTGGAGGGCGATTCTCAGAGCGATTAAAGGGCGATTTTTGTGGTAGTTGGAGGGTGATTCTCAAAGCAATTAAAGGGCGATTTTTGTGGAAGTTGGAGGGCGATTCTCAGAGCGATTAATGGGCGATTCTCTATGGTAGTTGCAGGACAACTCTCTGAGCTGCTAATAGGGAAATTCTTGTTATTGGTTGCAGGGCAATTATCTTAATAAATAAGATACTAGCTAAGCTAGCCAACTACGCAAGACAGCCACAGATTAGATCAAGTGACGCACATTTTCAGTAATCAAATCAAAATAGAGCAGTTGATTTTATAGCGTGTATTTGCCATTAAATAATGATCATGCATTTGAAGTAAAACTAATGCAATAAAAAATGCTTAATTACATCAAAAAACAGTTACAATATAGTCCCATTGTAAATTCCCTTTGTGAGTTTTTAAGAGAATTTCCCACATGCCCCATAGCGCGCCTATCTGTGCTTCATATACCAGTCGATGGCTGTTGAGAAAGCGGCAAACCCTGCGGCACCAGCAGCTGCTGCTTTCAAACCGGCGCGAAATCCCAGCGCCCCGCCGACTATGGCGCCGGCGCCGGTGCCGTTCAGCAGGTCGTTTTTAGCGCGAACAACTTCAAGAGCGCATTCGGTGGAAGCGAACATCACGCCGAGGACTGCGAAGTTTTTGCCGTAGGAGACCATGCGACTGCCCATTTCGCGTAGCACCTGAATGGGTTGGAGGGATTTAAACAAATAACCTAATGATATGAACCAAATGACAATGATTGACTAAATGAACAAGTGACTAAATAAATGAACCAATGACTGAATAAATGAGCCAATGACTGAATAAATAAACCAGTGACTAAATAAATGAACCAATGACTGAATACATGAACCAATGACTGAATACATGAACCAATGACTGAATAAATGAACCAGTGACTGAATAAATGAACCAGTGATTGAATAAATGAACCAATGCTTGAATAAATGAACCAATGAATGAATAAATGAACCAATGACTGAATGAATGAACCAATGACTGAATAAATGAACCAATGACTGAATAAATGAACCAATGACTGAATACATGAACCAATGACTGAATAAATGAACCAATGACTGAATACATGAACCAATGACTGAATAAATGAACCAATGACTGAATACATGAACCAATGACTGAATAAATGAACCAATGACTGAATACATGAACCAATGACTGAATAAATGAACCAATGACTGAATAAATGAACCAATGACTCAATACATGAACAAATGACTGAATAAATGAACCAATGACTAAATACATGAACCAATGACTGAATAAATGAACCAGTGACTGAATAAATGAACCAGTGACTGAATAAATGAACCAATGACTGAATAAATGAACCAATGAAAGAATAAATGAACCAATGACTGAATAAATGAACCGGTGACTGAATAAATGAACCAATGACTGAATAAATGAACCAATGACTAAATAAATAAACCAATGACTGAATAAATGAACCAATGACTGAATAAATGAACCAATGACTGAATAAATGAACCAATGACTGAATAAATGAACCAATGACTGAATAAATGAACCAGTGACTGAATAAATGAACCAATGACTGACTAACTGAACCAATGACTGAATAAATGAACTGATGACTGACTAAATGAACCAAAGACTGAATAAATGACTGAATAAATGGACAAATGACTGACTAAATGAACCCATGACTAAATAAATAAAACAATGACTAAATAAATAAACCAATGACTGACTAAATGAACCAATGACTGACTAAATGAACCAATGACTGAATAAATAAACCAATGACTGAATAAATGAACCAATGACTGAATAAATGAACCAATGACTGAATAAATGAACCAATGACTCAACAAATGAACCAATGACTCAACAAATGAACCAATGACTCAACAAATGAACCAATGACTCAACAAATGAACCAATGACTCAACAAATGAACCAATGACTCAACAAATGAACCAATGACTGAATAAATGAACCAATGACTGAATAAATGAACCAATGACTCAACAAATGAACCAATGACTGAATAAATGAACCAATGACTGAATAAATGAACCAATGACTGAATAAATGAACCAATGACTCAACAAATGAACCAATGACTGAATAAATGAACCAATGACTGAATAAATAAACCAATGACTGAATAAATGAACCAATGACTGAATAAATGAACCAATGACTCAACAAATGAACCAGTGACTGAATAAATGAACCAATGACTCAACAAATGAACCAATGACTCAACAAATGAACCAATGACTCAACAAATGAACCAATGACTGAATAAATGAACCAATGACTCAACAAATGAACCAATGACTCAACAAATGAACCAATGACTGAATACATGAACCAATGACTGAATAAATGAACCAATGACTGAATAAATGAACCAATGACTCAACAAATGAACCAGTGACTGAATAAATGAATCAATGACTTAACAAATGAACCAATGACTGAATAAATGAACCAATGACTCAACAAATGAACCAATGCTTAAATAAATGAACCAATGAATGAATAAATGAACCGATGACTGAATAAATGAACCAATGACTGAATAAATGAACCAATGACTAAATAAATGAACCAATGAATGAATAAATGAACCGATGACTGAATAAATGAACCAATGACTGAATAAATGAACCAATGACTAAATAAATGAACCAATGACTGAATAAATGAACCAATGACTGAATAAATGAACCAATGACTGAATAAATGAACCAGTGACTGAATAAATGAACCAATGACTGAATAAATGAACCAATGACTGAATAAATGAACCAATGACTGAATAAATGAACCAGTGACTGAATAAATGAACCAATGACTGAATAAATGAACCAATGACTGAATAAATGAACCAATGACTGAATAATTGAACCAATGACTGACTAAATGAACCAATGACTGTCTAAATGAACTGATGACTGACTAAATGAACCAAAGACTGAATAAATGACTGAATAAATGGACAAATGACTGACTAAATGAACCCATGACTAAATAAATAAACCAATGACTGAATAAATAAGCCAATGACTGACTAAATAAACCAATGACTGACTAAATGAACCAATGACTGAATAAATGAACCAATGACTGAATAAATGAACCAATGACTAAATAAATGAACCAATAACTAAATAAATGAACCAGTGACTGAATACATGAACCAATGACTGAATAAATGAACCAATGACTGAATAAATGAACCAATGACTGAATAAATGAACCAATGACTGAATAAATAAACCAATGACTAAATAAATGAGCCAATGACTAAATAAATAAACCAGTGACTGTCTAAATGAACCAATGACTAAATAAATGAACCAATTACCGAATAAATGAACCAATGACTGAATAAATGAACCAATGACTAAATAAATGAACCAATGACTGAATAAATGAACCAATGACTGAATAAATGAACCAATGACTGAATAAATGAACCAGTGACTGAATAAATGAACCAATGACTGAATAAATGAACCAATGACTGAATAAATGAACCAATGACTGAATAAATGAACCAATGACTGACTAAATGAACCAATGACTGTCTAAATGAACTGATGACTGACTAAATGAACCAATGACTGAATAAATGACTGAATAAATGGACAAATGACTGAATAAATAAACCAATGACTGAACAAATGAACCAATGACTGAATAAATGAACCAATGACTGAATAAATGAACCAATGACTGAATAAATGAACCAATGACTGAATAAATGAACCAATGACTGAATAAATGAACCAATGACTGAATAAATTAACCAGTGACTGAATAAATGAACCAGTGACTGAATAAATGAACCAGTGACTGAATAAATGAACCAATGCTTGAAAAAATGAACAAATGAATGAAGAAATGAACCAATGACTGAATACATGAACCAATGACTGAATAAATGAACCAATGACTGAATAAATGAACCAATGACTGAATACATGAACCAATGACTCAACAAATGAATACATGAACCAATGACTGAATAAATGAACCAGTGACTGAATAAATGAACCAGTGATTGAATAAATGAACCAATGCTTGAATAAATGAACCAATGAATGAATAAATGAACCAATGACTGAATACATGAACCAATGACTGAATAAATGAACCAATGACTGAATAAATGAACCAATGACTGAATAAATGAACCAATGACTGAATAAATGAACCAATGACTGAATAAATGAACCAATGACTGAATAAATGAACCAATGACTGAATAAATGAACCAATGACTGAATACATGAACCAATGACTGAATAAATGAACCAATGACTGAATACATGAACCAATGACTGAATAAATGAACCAATGACTGAATAAATGAACCAATGACTGAATAAATGAACCAATGACTGAATACATGAACCAATGACTGAATAAATGAACCAATGACTGAATAAATGAACCAGTGACTGAATAAATGAACCAATGACTGACTAACTGAACCAATGACTGAATAAATGAACTGATGACTGACTAAATGAACCAAAGACTGAATAAATGACTGAATAAATGGACAAATGACTGACTAAATGAACCCATGACTAAATAAATAAACCAATGACTAAATAAATAAACCAATGACTGACTAAATGAACCAATGACTGACTAAATGAACCAATGACTGAATAAATAAACCAATGACTGAATAAATGAACCAATGACTGAATAAATGAACCAATGACTGAATAAATGAACCAATGACTCAACAAATGAACCAATGACTCAACAAATGAACCAATGACTCAACAAATGAACCAATGACTCAACAAATGAACCAATGACTGAATAAATGAACCAATGACTGAATAAATGAACCAATGACTCAACAAATGAACAAATGACTGAATAAATGAACCAATGACTGAATAAATGAACCAATGACTGAATAAATGAACCAATGACTCAACAAATGAACCAATGACTGAATAAATGAACCAATGACTGAATAAATGAACCAATGACTCAACAAATTAACCAATGACTCAACAAATGAACCAATGACTGAATACATGAACCAATGACTGAATAAATGAACCAATGACTCAACAAATGAACCAGTGACTGAATAAATGAACCAATGACTCAACAAATGAACTAATGACTCAACAAATGAACCAATGACTCAACAAATGAACCAATGACTCAACAAATGAACCAATGACTGAATAAATGAACTAATGACTCAACAAATGAACCAATGACTGAATACATGAACCAATGACTGAATAAATGAACCAATGACTGAATAAATGAACCAGTGACTGAATAAATGAACCAATGACTTAACAAATGAACCAATGACTCAACAAATGAACCAATGACTCAACAAATGAACCAATGACTCAACAAATTAACCAATGACTCAACAAATGAACCAATGACTCAACAAATGAACCAATGACTCAACAAATGAACCAATGACTCAACAAATGAACCAATGACTCAACAAATGAACCCATGACTCAACAAATGAACCAATGACTCAACAAATGAACCAATGACTCAACAAATGAACCAATGACTCAACAAATGAACCAATGACTCAACAAATGAACCAATGACTCAACAAATGAACCAGTGACTCAACAAATGAACCAATGACTCAACAAATGAACCAGTGACTGAATCGAATCGTAAAGAACCCCCCTCAAAGACCGCACCTGTCTGGTTGTAGGCGTCTCAGCGCCGGGCACAACGGTGGACATCGGGTCGATGCTGGCGGTGAACAGGCCAAAGAAGGCTCCCAAAGCGCCGCCAGCCACGCAGGACAGGCAGGCTTTGAAAGCGCAGCTGTCCATCACGGCGCGAACACGCCGCTCCTCCGGACTCAACGGCGCCATGTGCGGCGAGGTGAAGGTTGGCGGCAGGGCCAGGCGAGGCCGCAGGACCCTGGCGAACAGGATCCGCTCCTTCTCAGCGTCAGTCTTGGCCTCGGCTAGTTGGGCCAGGAGGCCGGCGCTCTGTTGAATGTCCAGCAGGCGATTCAGCTGCTCCAGTAGCGGATCATCGTCCGGCTTGGCGGCTGGCGCAGCGGACTCGCCGGATGAAGCAACAAGGAGGCTGGCAGATTCCTTAAAAAGAAGGATGGGGAAGAATCTAGGGAAACTCAAAGTCCATGTCTGACACCTTTACTCTCATACTCGCACCTTTGCCAAACCACTACCTACCAGTACCTACATAGCTACTAAGAGTAATATATTAAAACCTTTTTATTTAATTAGACATGCAACCTTTTAAGCAAATGTACTACAGCTGCTCAGTCAGTGGTTGGACCACAGCAATTTTCGGATTTTATCTTCTATATAGTCTACTAGGGTTGGGGTTCGAACCTAGGACCTTCCGGATCAAAATTCTGACGCCTTAAGCGCAGGGCTAAAAAAAAAATCCTCTAGGCTTAAAAAATACTGCGTCAATTAGGCAATGAAAAATTAAATCAATGAGCAGACAAGTTGCTTAATAATTTAAGATATTAATATCCTAAAAACGTGTATTTTAGATTAGAACTTTCAAACTCAAAACATCAAGGTGAGAACGTCAAAGAAACCGTTTAATTAGCAGCCAGAATCAATCAATTTAACAGCAATAAAAGTCCTTAATTCTTCCCATTCTTTGTGAAATTCATTCTAGCTAATATCAGGATTTTGAAAATCTCATGAAATGAAATCTCCCAAAACATCCAAAAAACATATATCATTTAAAACAATGAAATAAACAAAACAACAATATTCAATAAGCGAACAGCCGGCAACAGGGGAAAGATAATGGCAAACAATGCAGTGGGCGAACAATTACAGTTCGAATTTGTGTTTAATTTTGTTCAAAGACGTTTCAAAGCTTTTTTAGACTTCTTGGCCGAAGGACCGGCTGGCGGGACGAGCGGCCTTTTTGAGGCGCCTGAAGTGCCAGGAGTTGAAGCGGCTGAGGCGGCGGCGGAGGCGGTGGCAGCGGAGCTGGCGTTATCATTGGCATCACGAAGCCTGGACGAGGATTAGTAAGTGATAAAACAAAATTTTCCAGTTTTATCAAAGAAAAAATTGTAACTAACTCATCCATGGAAAGGGATTCTTATCCCTAGTCTCTCGGTGACGATCCTAAATCTCTAAGGGGATTCTACGGAATATGATCTTGATTTTCAGTCTACGGGACAGGATTTGATCCTCAATGTCGCGAATGCTTCTGATGCCCAACCTAAAGAGGGATTCTGATTCGTTAGGTCCCAATCCCAAACAGGATTCTAATCCCGACTCAATGAGAGATTATTCTGATCCCCAGAAGCTCAGAGAGGATTGTTATCCCAAAATCTGTCGGAGGATTCTCATCCCTAAATCTTTCGAAAATGATTATCATCCGTAATCACTCGGAGGGGATTCTTATCCGTAATCACTTGCAGAGGATTCTCACCCCTGATCACTCGGTGATTTTCATTCCTAATCATTCGAATCACTCGGGGATTCTTATCCCTAATCACTCGGAGGGGATTCTTATCCCTAATCACTCGTAGGGGATTCTTATCCCTAATCACTCTGAGGGGATTCTTATCCCTAATCACTCGGAGGGGATTCTTATCCCTAATCACTCGTATGGGATTCTTATCTCTAATCACTCGGAGGGGATTCTTATCCCTAATCACTCGGAGGGGATTCTTATCCCTAATCACTCGTAGGAGATTCTTATCCCTAATCACTCTGAGGGGATTCTTATCCCTAATCACTCGTAGGGGATTCTTATCCCTAATCACCCGAAGGGGATTCTTATCCCTAATCACTCGGAGGGGATTCTTATCCCTAATCACTCGGAGGGGATTCTTATCCCTAATCACTCGGAGGGGATTCTTATCCCTAATCACTCGGAGGGGATTCCTATTCTAAATTTATTGTGATAATTACAGCGGATTTCATTCTTAATATCGGTAAGACCATTGATTCGATTTAAATCCCCTAAATATGCAACAATCACTCACACTGAACTGTCGGTAAAATCCATTCCAGTCAGGCCAATCAGAGAGGGATTGTGCAAGGCGTGAACCTCCGTGAACAGTCGAGCCCTGGAACAGTATTCCGCATAGTCCTCCAGTAGCAGTCGACCCGCCTCCTGCGTTTAAAGAAGACATCAAGATCGGGGTGAGACCAGGCTTAGGAAATTCTTTTGGAACTTACTGGGCGTAAGATACTACACTATAGAAAATCTCAACCCATGAGATACTACACTATAGAAAATCTCAACCCGTGAGATACTACACTATAGAAAATCTCAACCCGTGAGATACTACACTATACAAAATCTCAACCCATGAGATACTACACTATACAAAATCTCAACCCATGAGATACTACACTATACAAAATCTCAACCCATGAGATACTACACTATAGAAAATCTCAACCCATGAGATACTACACTATAGAAAATCTCAACCCATGAGATACTACACTATAGAAAATCTCAACCCATGAGATACTACACTATAGAAAATCTCAACCCATGAGATACTACACTATACAAAATCTCAACCCATGAGATACTACACTATACAAAATCTCAACCCATGAGATACTACACTATACAAAATCTCAACCCATGAGATACTACACTATACAAAATCTCAACCCATGAGATACTACACTATACAAAATCTCAACCCATGAGATACTACACTATACAAAATCTCAACCCATGAGATACTACACTATACAAAATCTCAACCCATGAGATACTACACTATACAAAATCTCAACCCATGAGATACTACACTATACAAAATCTCAACCCATGAGATACTACACTATACAAAATCTCAACCCATGAGATACTACACTATACAAAATCTCAACCCATGAGATACTACACTATACAAAATCTCAACCCATGAGATACTACACTATACAAAATCTCAACCCATGAGATACTACACTATACAAAATCTCAACCCATGAGATACTACACTATACAAAATCTCAACCCATGAGATACTACACTATACAAAATCTCAACCCATGAGATACTACACTATAGAAAATCTCAACCCATGAGATACTACACTATACAAAATCTCAACCCATGAGATACTACACTATACAAAATCTCAACCCATGAGATACTACACTATACAAAATCTCAACCCATGAGATACTACACTATACAAAATCTCAACCCATGAGATACTACACTATACAAAATCTCAACCCATGAGATACTACACTATACAAAATCTCAACCCATGAGATACTACACTATACAAAATCTCAACCCATGAGATACTACACTATACAAAATCTCAACCCATGAGATACTACACTATACAAAATCTCAACCCATGAGATACTACACTATACAAAATCTCAACCCATGAGATACTACACTATACAAAATCTCAACCCATGAGATACTACACTATACAAAATCTCAACCCATGAGATACTACACTATACAAAATCTCAACCCATGAGATACTACACTATACAAAATCTCAACCCATGAGATACTACACTATACAAAATCTCAACCCATGAGATACTACACTATACAAAATCTCAACCCATGAGATACTACACTATACAAAATCTCAACCCATGAGATACTACACTATAGAAAATCTCAACCCATGAGATACTACACTATAGAAAATCTCAACCCATGAGATACTACACTATACAAAATCTCAACCCATGAGATACTACACTATACAAAATCTCAACCCATGAGATACTACACTATAGAAAATCTCAACCCGTGAGATACTACACTATAGAAAATCTCAACCCATGAGATACTACACTATAGAAAATCTCAACCCATGAGATACTACACTATACAAAATCTCAACCCATGAGATACTACACTATACAAAATCTCAACCCATGAGATACTACACTATACAAAATCTCAACCCATGAGATACTACACTATACAAAATCTCAACCCATGAGATACTACACTATACAAAATCTCAACCCATGAGATACTACACTATACAAAATCTCAACCCATGAGATACTACACTATAGAAAATCTCAACCCATGAGATACTACACTATAGAAAATCTCAACCCATGAGATACTACACTATACAAAATCTCAACCCATGAGATACTACACTATACAAAATCTCAACCCATGAGATACTACACTATAGAAAATCTCAACCCATGAGATACTACACTATACAAAATCTCAACCCATGAGATACTACACTATACAAAATCTCAACCCATGAGATACTACACTATACAAAATCTCAACCCATGAGATACTACACTATACAAAATCTCAACCCATGAGATACTACACTATACAAAATCTCAACCCATGAGATACTACACTATACAAAATCTCAACCCATGAGATACTACACTATACAAAATCTCAACCCATGAGATACTACACTATACAAAATCTCAACCCATGAGATACTACACTATACAAAATCTCAACCCATGAGATTCTACACTATAGAAAATCTCAACCCATGAGATACTACACTATACAAAATCTCAACCCATGAGATACTACACTATACAAAATCTCAACCCATGAGATACTACACTATACAAAATCTCAACCCATGAGATACTACACTATAGAAAATCTCAACCCATGAGATACTACACTATACAAAATCTCAACCCATGAGATACTACACTATACAAAATCTCAACCCATGAGATACTACACTATACAAAATCTCAACCCATGAGATACTACACTATACAAAATCTCAACCCATGAGATACTACACTATACAAAATCTCAACCCATGAGATACTACACTATACAAAATCTCAACCCATGAGATACTACACTATACAAAATCTCAACCCATGAGATACTACACTATACAAAATCTCAACCCATGAGAGATACTAAAGTCTAGAAAATCTAATTTTAGCAAGTCACATGATATCGCTGTTACATAGTCACAAGTTCAAAATTCAGAAGAAAATACCTGATTGAGTGCAGACTCAGCATTGGGTATAATCAAGAGGCATTTGATCACAAGCAGCAGGTGTCTGAGCCCCGTATCGGGTGTCCAGTCACGCTTCAAGGTATTGACGCAGATCTCGCCAGACGGACTGGCAATATTTGGATGAAAAATTCGCGTCAAAAAGCAGCCTTTTGGCGGCTCCTGAGGAAAATTGGGACCTAGCAGCAGGCGCACGTGGAACCTGCCGCCACTGTACGGCGTGTCCGCTGGACCATCAATGACGGCGTGAATGTCAGTCAGTTTGGCATCGTCAAAGTGCACGCGGACTCCCTCGGGCGGCTGTTGAACCAGTTCGCGAACTTCTTTGATTAGCCGCTTTGTCACGCTGGGGGAGAAGTTCTCCATGGTCACCTCTGGGTGCCCCGTTTTGACTAATTTGATTCTAATTTAAAGATGATTACTAAAAGTGTCAATTATTACTAATTTTAACGTCCATTCAGAGACGTTTCAAATGATCTGGTCAGTCGTGTGCCACAAAGTTACTGAAATCAATTTTTTTAGTTTGAAATAATTATTTTATATCATTTTGCACAATGGTACTAACTTTTTAGTTTAAAGTCTCTGATAAAAAAATAAAAGACAGCTCCATACCATTAAAACCATAAAAGTATAGGAGCTACTGGCATGAAATTAACAAGGCCAAATTTTCTTCTTAGAGGCATGATCCAATATACAACATGCAAAATTGAAATATTTTTATTTGAAATTTGCATACTACATTAAACTTAATTTTACTAAAACAAACAATGCAACTTACAATAGTTTGCAAAAATCTCCAAAAATTACAAAAATTTTCTAGATCAGTCTAGTAAAAGAAACTTCTTATAGTGCCAAAAGTAAAAATAGAGAAAAAACTGTAAAAAAGCCTTACAAATAATCTAAAAATGGACACTATTTTTTATATCACAAAGATGAGGCACTAGCTTGGAGTCAAAGCTCATTATGATTTCTTAGAAATTTCTCTACTGCTACACTATGATATAAGAAGGATATTAGTAATGTTAGCAGTAGCAAGATAAGGATAAAAAATAGGAAGCTATTGTGATAGCAATAGCAAATAAGGATAAAAAATAGGAAGCTATTATGATAGCAATAGCAAAATAAAGATAAAAAAGAAGAAGCTATTATTTATACTATGTGGTTGGTAACTTAATAGTAAGACTATGAAATAGAAAAGATAAGAGCTGTTACATACAAAAGAAGAGCCAGAACAATTTAGAAGTTAAATAATAGCAACAATAAATGCAAATGCCAACCATATGAAGAATGCCTTGTATTTGATTTGATTTGATTTTGTATTTGATGCCACTTGTATTTGATAATACAAGTAGACTAACTTGCACTCAGCTTGAGAACTTCTAGAGATTCCTTGTCATAATATATTAAGTCAATATAGAGAAATGGGCAATAGGGCAATTTAATTTTGCAGAATTATTGCATGCTTAAATTTGTGCTTAAAATTCTCTTTGAACTATCTATGGCCTAAATGATATCTAATAAAATCAAGTAAAGAAATTAACCTAGCCTAGTCTAGGGAATGGGTATAAAAATAAGAGGGGTGTCTGGCCAAAAATAGGACTGCTTAAATATTTCTTCAGCTGTGTGAGATATGAAGCTGAAAATCGATAATAATAATTTTAAATGTCTATGGACATAACTCCTGAAAAAGCTACAGCAGCTCATTTATGTTTTCTTGTCACTGCTTAATGCAAGCTCTCGCCTATTGCATACCCCTATGACATTTCCTAGCACTTATCTTACCACTTACGATGGTCAAATAGCACGAAATTGTTGTTGACTACTTTAAGGCTGGGAGATTGGCCAAGGAGTGCATGCAGCATCTGCAGGCCATCTATGGCAGCAAAGCCTTGTCGCGAAGCCAAGTATATCACATATTTGAACAGCTTTGTGAAGGTCACAATGGCTCTGATGGCAGAGGTGACCATAGTGATCCAACTGTAAGGACACCAGCAAATGTGGCAATGGTTGAGGAGCTGATCAGCGATGACAGGCGCCTCCCTGTCAGGGAACTGGCCGACTTGACTGGCATCTCAAAGACAACTGTTGACGAGATTCTGACCAAGGATCTGCAGCTGAAGCATGTGTCAGCAAGATTGGTGCCACATCTGCTGACTGAGGAGAACTGAACAGAGCGAGTTCGCTGCGCCAAGAACTTCTATCGCCTGATGCACAGCAATCCCAGCTTCCTTGATCGAGTCATCACTGCTGATGAGACATGGCTGCACTATGTGACGCCAGAGACCAAGGCTCAGTCAAAGCAGTGGGTTCTGCATGCAGCTGCAGCCCCAATGAAAGTGCGGGTGTCGCGCAGTGCCAAGAAGACCATGGCCATTGTGTTCTTTGATTTGAGTGGGCTGGTGTACACGCATTATGTGCCTAATGGGCTGGCGGTCAACAGCCAGTACTACTGTGATGTCCTGGACACTCTGCAAGAGCATATCAGCCACAAGAGGCCGCAGCTGGCACAAAGAGGCTGGTTCCTTCATCATGACAATGCCCACCCCCATGTGTCAGCGTCGACCCAGCAGTTCCTGGAAAGGCAAGGCATTCAGACCAGACTGTGCCGCATCTGCCATACTCCCCAGACTTGGCCACATGTGACTTTTGGCTATTTCCCAAAGTCAAAGCTGCAATTGCTGGTGCCCATTTTGACTCCCTGCAGGAGGTCAAGAATGCATGGGAGGGGGTCACAACCCCTATGCCTGCGTCTAGCTTTGCAGAGGCCTTTGACAAGTGACTGGTGAGGTGGGAGCAGTGTCTGGAGAAAGGTGGCAACTTTGTTGAGAAATGACTCAAGTTTCATTTTGTTTGCATGCGTTGTTGTTGAGTTATTAAAGCAGTCCTATTTTTGGCCAGACAACCCTGTATTATCAAAGACAGAAGCACAATGGACAAGGTTCTGGCAACTTGAGGGGATTTTGATTGAGCTCTTTAATTTTTACATTAAGAAAGTTATATATGCCCATACAGGCGCAGATATGGTATTTTTGAAAATCCTATACTAGATCTCTAATTATTAATTTTAAGAAAATTATTGACATTTTTTATTATAAACTATTAAATAAATTCTTTTTTACTCTGTCACACAAAAACTTTGCCTATGACATACAAAAATTGTGCCTAAAAATGACACTTTTCTATTATAGATTTATAGCAAAGATTCTATACTGGGAAATTGGGTATTTAGAAGATCCTTGCCATAGTTACATATGATTATCCAACTTGCTAATAAAAGAGCAATATTAGACTAGGGTAAAGCATTCTCAATTGAACAAGAGGTCTAAAAACCAAAAAGGAGCGCTCATCATTTTTATTTTATTAGTATAGAATGTATCTAGGATTAAAAAATGACATGCTATAAAAGTATATATGACATTCTTAATGGTACTAGAAAATTTGGCAATCTTCTAGTTTTGCACATTTTTTATTTTATAAAAGATAATGACTTTCTTAGTTACCCTGAGTGGAAACTTGAACTTGCACAAGTTTTAAAATGACTTCGCAGTGTGTGGCTATATGTCTATTATCACCAAAATTAAAGGAGGATAGAAGGTAGAGAATGGGTAGGAGGGACAGGGAGAGCAAAGCAAAGCAAAGCAATCATGGCTGGATACCATGCAGCACCAACAACTATCGTTCCAGTTCTAGACCTACAACTTGCTACTAATCTATGCAACCTAAACCCCTTGATGCATGAATTCACTGAATTAGCCAAAAAGCCTATTTATAGCTACAAATGATATGATGATCCACTGGGTTGGCCATGTATTACCTGCTGGCCAATGAACCCTAACCACCTAGAATGAACACAGTGGAGGTATGTCTATATAAACATAGTGGAAGGCATATGGGCCCACACTAAGGCCCATTTCAGGGGCATGCATAGCATATCCTACATGCATAGCCCTGTTCTAAAATAATAGTTAAAAGTTGTTATCCATCATAAAATAATTAAATGTACAAAACTAGAAGATTGCCGAAATTTTTGTCCTTAAGTATACCTTTTTGCAATCAATTTCGTCATTTTTGCGTTCAATTTCGGCGCGAGCACTAGTGTGCAGTCCAAACAACTGAGCCATAGACACTGGGCAACTTTTGCGTTCAAATTCGGCCTTTTTGTGTCCTATTTTGGCAGCTTATGGCATCAGAAATTCACAATTTGAAATTACAGAAACTAGCCTCACCACCACAAAATAACCATGGATACGCATGAACAATAAAGGACAATACAAATAAGAAACAACTATACTTGATCAGTCAATTAGAAATTGATTTTAGTCCACAGAGTCTACAGAGTTTTGTTGGGTCGCATCACTTAAGCCAAAATATCCTCGGCATCCAGACAACGCTGCATGTACGTCTGGCCGTGGTTCACCCATTGCAGACACTTGAATGGTGTAATGTCCTGCGCTGCAATGCGCACCAAGCGTTGCAGCAGCCGGAGTCGATGTTGCTGCAGTGAGATGCCCGCTGCTTGTGCAGCGGTCTGATCGCCGGCCTCCTGCTGCACTGCAGGCGACGAGAGAGCACGCTTCAGCGCTGCCTTCAGGCATGAGCCTGCCTGCTCAGCGGCATTCAGGAATGGTGAATACGGGGGCAGAAACCGACACTTATGACCTTCACCCAATCCTGGCACGTTCAGGTGTGCACGAGCGCCATCAACCATGAGCACGAATTCCTCCTCCTCTAACAGGACGTCCAACTCGGTTAGAAAGTCTGCGAAATGGGCGTTGGTGAAGCCTCCCTGTATAGTGGTAAGGTGAATCAGGCCGTACACAGGCGAGATGACCAGGCAGATGGTTAGGTTCTGCCCTCGCAGGCCATTCAAAACCAAGACGGCACACTGGCCATGTGGAGCCCAGCCCTGACTGCGGAGTGTCCACAGATTGACACCAAACTTGTCAAGCCAGATCATGTGGCGATGGATGCCTTCGGCCAACATCCACTCAGCATGCATGCAGCGGGCCTCCTTGGTCACGGGAGTGTTCCAATCCACTGGATTCCCTCTCATGAGCTTGAGAGTGATGAGTCTTCCATCCAGTGCATGGCTGATGGCAGACAGTGACACATTCACTAGATTGGGGAATCCCTGCAGGATGTGGTTCCTCATCTGCGCCAGTGTTGCGCCAGGTTGGGTCTCCAGGAATTCAGTGATCGCATTCACCATCTCATCTGTCAAGTGACGCCTCTTTGCTCTGCCTTTTGGAAGAGGGTCCACTCTGCCCTGGTCAGTGTAGGCTTTGATAATGCTTGCCGCAGTCTGGCGTGCAAAGCCCAGCACACGAGCGAGCGCTTGCCAGTCTGCATTGGAGTTGTAAGCTGCAATCAGTCTCTGTCGATCAACTGTCATGACGCGCGTGTATTGTCCTCTTGGAGGCATTCTAGCTGGGAGCAGAAAGTAAAAACACCAAAACAGACTTGCGGAGACAACTATAGGCCTGCTTTTGGAGACAAATTTTCATCCCATCCTCACTGAACGCGATTGAGTGAGAAAGTGTCTATGGCAAAAACGTTCGAACTGTGCCCACAGTGCCCATGTGATTGCGCTGCCGAAATAGGATGCAAAAAGGCTGAATTTGAACGCAAAAGTTGCCCAGTGTCTATGGCTCAGTTGTTTGGACTGCACACTAGCGCTCGCGCCAAAATTGAATGCAAAAACGACGAAATTGATTGCAAAAAGGTATATTATTAGATTTTATAACAATAATACATAAGAATTATAGCAGAAAGATTTATAGCAAAAACTAGCTTTATTTAGTTGGAATCTGCTATGTTCATTTTTTCTGCTAAGATATTAGACTAAAATCTGGGTTTCTTTTTTGTGCTGTAGGGATGCTATAGCATCTTGACTTTGAGAATCGCATCCTAAAATTTGATATAGGATACGATTTTGCATCCTGATTTTTTAAAATCTTCACAATAAAAGACATCTTAAATGAGACTTTTAAAAAATTGCATCATGCTCTTAATTTTAGGATGCGATTTCAGGGTTTGGGATGCAATTTTTTAAAAGTCTCATTTAAGATGTCTTTTATTGTGAAGATTTTAAAAAATCAGGATGCAAAATCGTATCCTATATCAAATTTTAG
The DNA here is from genome assembly GCA_950096795.1 of Macrostomum cliftonense. Taxonomy (NCBI): domain Eukaryota; kingdom Metazoa; phylum Platyhelminthes; family Macrostomidae; genus Macrostomum; species Macrostomum cliftonense. The sequence continues at coordinate 524,791 of CATNEM010000090.1, read as the reverse complement.
GATGCGATTCTCAAAGTCAAGATGCTATAGCATCCCTACAGCACAAAAAAGAAACCCAGATTTTAGTCTAATATCTTAGCAGAAAAAATGAACATAGCAGATTCCAACTAAATAAAGCTAGTTTTTGCTATAAATCTTTCTGCTATAATTCTTATGTATTATTGTTATAAAATCTAATAATACTTAAGGACAAAAATTTCGGCAATCTTCTAGTTTTGCACATTTAATTATTTTATGATGGATAACAACTTTTAACTATTATTTTAGAACAGGGCTCCTAAAATTGCATCCTAAAATTAAGAGCATGATGCGATTTTGCATCCTGTGCCCAACAAAAAAATAAACCCAGACTAAAATAGAATACTTTTTGGCATAGTTTCACTTTTATTTGGTAAATTATTTTGATTGTGCATTTTTGAAATTGTGGGAACAATTGTAGTGTTGTGGCACAAATTTAAATTTTGTAAATTGGCATGGCATAAGTTAATGTCTATGGGCAAAACTTTGAAGGGGCTTGAAGAGAATGATAATTTTCTTTGCAACTGGGTAATTGGGAAGCTGATAATACTAGCATTTTTAGCTGTCACCTTCCACACACAATGGCTAGTTGTCCATTGGCACCAATAACAATTATTCCTACCAATGATCCCAATGTACATATGAATCTGATAGAGGGGACTTAGAACATATCCTGCAGATATGTAGGGACTCTTACATACCTGCAGGAGTTCCTATAGCGCCACAAATTTCCTTGGCCTCACTTTGGGCTATTCCTCTGGTGCAACTGCAAGCAATACCCACTGTGAATAGACAATGAGACAATTTGCTATCTTTGAGCTACAAACTCAGCACACAGTTTGTTCATTTTAGGTTTCATTTTTCCAACTTGTTTTTTGTTGCTAAGTTCACAAATTCACTCAAACTGGGTTTATTTTTTTGCTGGGCACAGGATGCAAAGTTGCACCATTTTCTTAATTTCAAGATGCATTTTTAAAAGTCTTCTTTAAGAGATCTTTTATTGGGAAGAATTAAAAAACCAGGATGCAAAATTGCATCCTACTGGTTTATTTTTTGGATGGGCACAGGATGCAAAATTGCATCATGTTCTTAATTTTAGGATGCGATTTCAGGGTTTGAGATGCAATTTTTTAAAAGTCCCATTTTAGAGGTCTTCTATTAGGCCTATGAAGAATTGAAAAATCAGGATGCGAAATCACATCCTATATTGAATTTCAGGATGCGATTCTCAAAGTCAAGATGCTATAGCATCCCTATAGCACAAAACATATTAATATTAATAATTTATACTTCCTGCCTTTATGTTTAGAATTTTAATTATTTCCAAATTAGGTAGGCCTAGGCCTTCACCCTTATGGCCTTATTAAAAAAAACTACAAAAATTTATGTTTAACTTTAATGATTCTAAAATTAAATAAATGAATAAAATATAGAGAACAAGCCTAATAGTTAATATATGGACTAAACAATACTATGCAAGCAGAAAGTGGCACAAAATAGCGCCCATTCGTAAAGCTGTCGCATTCAAGAACAATTTCTAGTTCAACGTTCAAGACAACATCTTTCAAATTTATTTGTAAAATTCTATGTGATGGGTCGACACAAAAGGCAATACTTTTTTTAAAATAGATTATTGAAGTACAATAAGTCTAATTGAAAGAAAATACCGACACCGAACAGCTCGCGTAATGTATTTGATTCCCATTTTACAAGTCAAAAACGTGCAGAAATTTACAAGATAAAATACGAAGCAATGACGACTGACACGTCTGGTGCATCGTTGATCAGGAATTCGGGAATGCATTTTCGCATTTTTATCTAAAGAAGGAAGAACCGGATTTGCAGCCTGCAGGATTTCTGTTTAGGGCGGCAACTGCCTTCGGGGGTTAGGGGGTGCCATGCACGAATCCTGCTTATGGGGCTCTAAAGGCGGACGCAGTTTGGAAGCGAGCCGCAAGGATGGCGTTGTCGGGGTCGCGCCAAAGCTTCTCCAAGGCTTGTTTGCGGTTGTAGCAAGCGGCCTCTGCTTCAGGGCACCACGTACCAGTCGAGAGGAGAGCGGCGCGAGCCGCGCGGAATGGCAGCCTTGGTGGCGCCGATGATTGCGTTGTTTAGCTGGGCGGAGGCTATAGCGACCGTTTTTAGGCGGTGCTGGGCCAGCTGGCAAAGCAGGCGTTGAGATCAGTCTCGAAGAGACACCATGCAATCGGCTTCGTGGTAGGCGAATCGCGCCTGCCGGATGGCTTTGAGGGGCGGCAGAGAGCGAGTGAATGTCGTTAATAATCGGGATGTGATCCGAGCCAATGGAGGATCTGGTAGCCCAGGTACCGCAGTCCGACAACGAGGCTTTGACAACAGAGACGTCAGGAGCGCTAGAGACCCAGCGCGTGGGCTAATCCGCGTGGCGTAGCCATTGTCGAGCACCATAAGGTCGTTGGATATGCAGTCCATCCTTCGAAGATGAATCGATTCGTATTTTGGGTGCATGCGTGGTCCCATATAGCTCGTACCGTAGTGCGCGTTGAAGTCCCCAAGGATGAAGGTGTTCCGGTCAGAAGGAATAAGGTCCGGATTCAAGGAGGAATCGCGGCCGATTGCAGAGCGGATTGGAGGCCGGTAGTTGTTAATGATTTTGAGAGGCTGCTGTGAGAAGCTGTGGATGGATATATCTCGTAGGTGAGTTGGGGCCCGGAAGGTTGCGACGGCAGAGGAGTGTCGGCCGCGCAGGTTCGGCAGGTCCAGGGATCTTTAGTCCTGCCGAGCAGATTGATATGGCGGGGATAGAGAGCCTGCAGTGAGCGCGCAGAGTGAAGTAACCGCGTGGCTGACGTTGCTGTTGCAACATACCGCACGGGTAGGTTGGCCCTGGGTTCGTCTCGATGTCTCCAGCCCGTAGCAGAAGCCGAGTCAGAAGGACTGGCAGCTGTGGGAAGTGCTAGGCGCACTCAGCCAGCTGGCCACCAAACTGGTGATGGCTACGGGCTAAGGGGTCGCCGAACTACTCGAAAGAGGGCGCCAAAGCTCTGGAAAACCTACCCTTGAGGGAGTAAAATATCAATAAAGCATTTTTTCTTCGCTTTCAGATTTGCCGTACAGTAGCTAATAACCAAGGACCACTTGTATAATAGTTGTCCTTGATCGGAACTTCACACATGACTTGGAAGCATACCCTTCCATAGATCATTTCACAGGCAGTTATATACAGCGGCTGTTCACTCACTGCACGTGGCCCCAAAGGAAAAGCATTCTTGATCAAATCTGCTAGCGTAAAATGCTTTGCAGTGTGAACTGTACATTTAGTAGGTTGTGCACAAATGTGTGCAGTTTTACCGTGAAGGAAGCACAACCCATGGTTATTTAAACGCCTGCATGCGACGAAAAACGCATGCTTGTGTATGGACGGGCTGGACACTTGACTACGCAAAAAATTTTTCATTCTCCATGCATCCTGACTGTTTCCGCATCCATCCTGTAGACCAACGGGCAGCAAAGGATGAACGCTCGTATTATATGCTGTATGCCGCAGAGGTGCCTTCAGTTTAAGGCATTGGGTGAAGGCAGTTGCAGTGTATCTCGTATACCAGATGAGAGAAACGCGCCGTTTGGTCAGTTTGGTCTTTTCTGTGACTTCAGCCTTTGCCTCTATAATTTTCGGCACCTTTTTGGGGCGGAAATAAGTTCCAAGCTCCATAAAGTCTTCTGTGTTCAGCGGGCAGCAGATCCCAAAAATTATTGGATGAAAAAAAGTACATCACAATGTTAGGCTACGCATTTCATGCATAGAAAATGCTTATTTATGTGATTGGCCCAGTATACGCATGTATAGCCTCTTGGAGAGCCCTGTCCAACAATCACTTATCATACTGAATCTTCTTCCTAGCTCGTAAAAATCTCAACAAGACAAGTTCGGATGGCCCCTAGCTAACCCCATGCAGCTTACTTGATCGAGGTTCCTCCTTAAACTAAACTGAAGGGCTTGATCAAGTCTGAAGATGAAGAGCGGAGCTTGCATTCGAGCTTTTAATATGATTATCAAGCGCCGATAGTTTTCGCTCAAAGTGTGAAAGATCAAAGGGCTATTGCCTGATTTTTTTATTTTGCGAGCCGCTAATAAGATCAGCTACGAGCGGGTCTCCAATGCGGCTCTCTATCGCCGCGCCGGCCTGGACCGTCCAAGCGAACTTTTGCGCTGTCGGCGACTCCAGCTGGCAGGCCACGTCATCCGCGCCGAGTTGTACTGCCCCGAGCCGTACTACCGGCGAGGACAAGCGCGAACTCGGCGTTTCGTCGATTTCCCGCTAGCTGACGCCGGCGCCCCCGATTCTGCCGGCGGCGCGGCCTTCGTATTTTGTTGCATTTTGTTGTTGTTGTTGTTGTTGTTGTTGTTGTTGTTGTTGTTGTTGTTGTTGTTGTTGTTGTTGTTGTTGGCCAATTTTAAAAAGTTAGTTATAGAAAAGGCTCGACTAGGAAGGGACGAGGGCAAAAAAATGACAGCCACTTTTCTTGCTAAAAACGATAATTATGAGACGAATCTCATAAACTTTCTGAGATGAGATGATGAGATAAGATGAAACTTTCACTTTCAACAGCCGTCATGGCATAGTAAACGTACGTCTCGCTCTCGTATTTGATTTGCTAGAAGCCGATATTTTTTCTAGTTACTTCCAGTTTTTTTTGCTTGCAAAGCGCCGCACGGCCTGACCAAAGCAACGCCTATTGGCTGAGGCCGCTCTTGCATGTGCTGGCTATATGGCAAACAGTTCGCTGCTCCCCCTTCCCCCACAGATAAATTATTGGGATTTTCCTGTTGCTAAGCCACCCGAAAATCATATTGCAACAGTCCCATTGCTTTGTTAATCTCTTTAAGTAAAAAAGAATTTGTTTAAAATGCCAAGTTGGCTCAACTCAGCGATGGAGCGTTGGCGAATCTGGCAGCTGGAGACCCGGGTGCTGGCTACCGCTGTAGCGGCCAGCCTCGGCAGCGGCCTGCTGGTTGTGGTGGCGGCCTGCACCAACCACTGGGCCGATCTGTCGCTGGTGACTGAAAACGGCGTCAAATTGATCGGCTGTCAGGGCTTGTGGAAAATTAAATACCATGGTAGGTGCAGTTTTGTGATTCGAATGCCTACAGGTAAATACCCCACTTCTGAGTGGTCGAGTTTGTTGACGCACAGTAACGGGGGCGTAGCTGATGTGCATTTATGTAGATTTCTGTCCATGCCCATTGTTATGCTCTCTGAAGTTTTTTCACCCCCTTTTTTTACATTTATTGATTCAGCGCCCCTGTTTCAGCGCCCCCTGTTTCGGCGCCCCCTGTTTCGGCGCCCCCTTGTTTTAGCGCCCCTTGTTTTAGCGCCCCTTGTTTTAGCGCCCCTGTTTCAGCATCCCCTGTTTCAGCGCCCCCTGTTTCAGCGCCCCCTGTTTCAGCATCCCCTGTTTCAGCATCCACTGTTTCAGCATCCCCTGTTTCAGCGCCCCCTGTTTCAGCATCCCCTGTTTCAGCTTCCCCTGTTTCAGCTTCCCCTGTTTCAGCATCCACTGTTTCAGCATCCCCCGTTTCAGCATCCCCTGTTTCAGCATCCACTGTTTCAGTGCCCCCTGTTTCAGCATCCCCTGTTTCAGCGCCCCCTGTTTCAGCGCCCCCTGTTTCAGCATCCCCTGTTTCAGCATCCCCTGTTTCAGCATCCCCTGTTTCAGCATCCCCTGTTTCAGCATCCACTGTTTCAGCGCCCCCTGTTTCAGCTTCCCCTGTTTCAGCATCCCCTGTTTCAGCATCCCCTGTTTCAGCATCCACTGTTTCAGCGCCCCCTGTTTCAGCATCCCCTGTTTCAGCGCCCCCTGTTTCAGCGCCCCCTGTTTCAGCATCCCCTGTTTCAGCATCCCCTGTTTCAGCATCCCCTGTTTCAGCATCCACTGTTTCAGCGCCCCCTGTTTCAGCATCCCCTGTTTCAGCGCCCCCTGTTTCAGCGCCCCCTGTTTCAGCATCCCCTGTTTCAGCATCCCCTGTTTCAGCGCCCCCTGTTTCAGCATCCCCTGTTTCAGCATCCCCTGTTTCAGCGCCCCCTGTTTCAGCATCCCCTGTTTCAGCATCCACTGTTTCAGCATCCCCTGTTTCAGCATCCCCTGTTTCAGCGCCCCCTGTTTCAGCGCCCCCTGTTTCAGCATCCCCTGTTTCAGCATCCCCTGTTTCAGCGCCCCCTGTTTCAGCATCCCCTGTTTCAGCATCCCCTGTTTCAGCGCCCCCTGTTTCAGCATCCCCTGTTTCAGCATCCACTGTTTCAGCATCCCCTGTTTCAGCGCCCCCTGTTTCAGCATCCCCTGTTTCAGCATCCCGTTTCAGCGCCCCCTGTTTCAGCATCCAATGTTTCAGCATCCCCTGTTTCAGCATCCCCTGTTTCAGCGCCCCAGTTTCTGTTCACAATGGAGGGTCACGTGAATTTCATGGGCAATATTCCAGGCCCTTTGGTAAGACTAGTCCCCTCTCTCCATTTAAGCACTAAAAGCGATGCAGCTGAGCTGTGAAGCAGTTAAGAATTAACTATCGCCACAAATAGCCTCTTCAACCTCGATCGCAGAAACGCACCTGACTAAATCTCGAAATTAGGGCCTAGCAAAATAATAAAAATTACTTTTGGAAGCAATTTTTTGTCTTATTCAGTCTCAGATAAGCCGCAGATTAAAGCGAAACATCAAACAGAAGAAAAGACCATCTGCGAACTAAAAGCAGCATTTCTTTGAGCAGCATCTGGCGCCAAGAAAAAATTTCAGAAATTTTCCGCGCACTTGCAGCTCGCAGGAATCAGGGGAGGGTGGGTGATAATTATTTATTTGCCCAGCCGTTGCTGCGCAAAAATTGTCGCAAAAATAAAGCAATTAGGGCCAGACAGAATGCAAAAGCCGGGAAGTCTAAAAGCAGACTTCAGGCCAGACTATTGTGCGCAGTGCATCTTTAGGACCTGAAGCTACTGCATTGATGCCTACAGATTGCTTCCGCATGCGAGATTGCTATAGGAAAAGATTTTACCCAACCTGTCTGAACTTCCAGAAAACCGAAACGACTTGTAGTAAAAGAAAGCAGTGCCTTGGCTGCCGTCACGCAGTTGCGCCTGAATTTACTTTTTAATTCACCAATGCGCCAAATTAGTCTGTCCGTGCGCTGAGCTTTTTTTGAGAAATCGAAAGATGGAAATCGGAGGGCTCTGTAGCTAAAAATAGACTGACTGACTGACTGACTGACTGACTGACTGACTGACTGACTGACTGACTGACTGACTGACTGACTGACTGACTGACTGACTGACTGACTGACTGACTGACTGACTGACTGACTGACTGACTGACTGACTGACTGACTGACTGACTGACTGACTGACTGACTGACTGACTGACTGACTGACTGACTGACTGACTGACTGACTGACTGACTGACTGACTGACTGACTGACTGACTGACTGACTGACTGACTGACTGACTGACTGACTGACTGACTGACTGACTGACTGACTGACTGACTGACTGACTGACTGACTGACTGACTGACTGACTGACTGACTGACCGACCGACTGACTGACCGACTGACTGACTGACTGGACTGACTGACCGACTGACTGACTGACTGACTGACTGACTGACTGACTGACTGACTGACTGACTGACTGACTGACTGACTGACTGACTGACTGACTGACTGACTGACTGACTGACTGACTGACTGACTGACTGACTGACTGACTGACTGACTGACTGACTGACTGACTGACTGACTGACTGACTGACTGACTGACTGACTGACTGACTGACTGACTGACTGACTGACTGACTGACTGACTGACTGACTGACTGACTGACTGACTGACTGACTGACTGACTGACTGACTGACTGACTGACTGACTGACTGACTGACTGACTGACTGACTGACTGACTGACTGACTGACTGACTGACTGACTGACTGACTGACTGACTGACTGACTGACTGACTGACTGACTGACTGACTGACTGACTGACTGACTGACTGACTGACTGACTGACTGACTGACTGACTGACTGACTGACTGACTGACTGACTGACTGACTGACTGACTGACTGACTGACTGACTGACTGACTGACTGACTGACTGACTGACTGACTGACTGACTGACTGACTGACTGACTGACTGACTGACTGACTGACTGACTGACTGACTGACTGACTGACTGACTGACTGACTGACTGACTGACTGACTGACTGACTGACTGACTGACTGACTGACTGACTGACTGACTGACTGACTGACTGACTGACTGACTGACTGACTGACTGACTGACTGACTGACTGACTGACTGACTGACTGACTGACTGACTGACTGACTGACTGACTGACTGACTGACTGACTGATTGGCTGCTTAAAAAACTCTGCATTTCTTGACGGCAATGAGAACTTTCCATTTTTGAATTCGTGAAAATGACTGATTCCCCATTCATCATGATAAACTCATCATTGCACACTCGCTTCAATTTCAGTTGGCTCAAAAACCTACGACTATGTTCTCATCCACCTGTTTGCCAGCGGGCACAAACGCCAGTTGGACGACCACGTGACCAGTTGAGTAATTATCGCCTGGGCTTCCATTAGCGGGAATTTTTTTTTAATATCCTTCCGATCAACTTTTCCCCGCAGCTCTGCTTCGAACCGCAGTGTCATTCGTCGGCATGAGCCTCCTGCTGCTCGCCCTCTCGAATGTCTTCGCCGTCTATTCGCTTAGAAATCCGCGCTTCACGTTCAAACGAGCGGCCGCTGCCCTGTTCGGACTGACCAGTGAGTTTTTGAATCAGCGGGCAAAAAATAGACGAGTTCGTTAATTGAAAAGCCGGAAAATTGATCAACGTGTTTAAAAAATTGTTTAAATCTATATTACACTATCAAATCTCTATCAAAATCCAATCAAGCAAGGCAGCAATCGTCAGCACTTAGAGCCCCAATAAAATTTTTCTTTGATTTTTCTAGATTATTTCTCCTCATTAATATGTGCGATCAAGCGTATACTGCTGGCAGGGCTAAAAATACCACGCAGTAATAACAGTAATAATATTTGATACTTACGGTAATATTATAAAATTTCGCTATTCTTCTGCCACTTCAAAAATTTTTGGCCGGGTTCGTTACAGTTCATTGAATGCGGATTTACGCTCGTAGTAGCCTGAGTTCTTGGCGGGGTACGTTTTATAGTGTTGCTTCGGGTCGAGTAGGTTTTTCCTCGGGAGAATTTCGCACCGCAATACTGAGTTCGCAGTTAAAATCCCCTCCCAGTTCATCCCCTTGGTTAGAATTTTTTAGCTTATGCCCTTAAGCTAAAAAAGAGAGAATTCCCCTTGAAGCTTATTTCATTTTTTTAATTCTCTATCAAGATTAATTCATTTTTTAGAATTACCTTTCGAGCTTTTCACCTTAGTAAAAATTTCTATTCGAGCTTATCACCTTGGCGAGAATTCCCCCCTTCGAGATTATTTAATTTTTGCGTGAATTTCCCTTTGAGCTTATTTATTTTTTTAAGAATTGCCATTGGAGCCTATTTTATTTTTACGAGAATTCCCCTTCGAAATTATTAATTTTTGTGAGAATTCCCTTTTAAGCTTATTTCATTTTTGTAAGAATTCCACTTGGAGATTACTTCTTTTAATTGAGAATTCCCCTTCGAGCTTATCTTCTTTTATGGAGAATTCCCTCTCGAGCTTATCTCCTTAGTGAGAATTCCCCTTTGAGCTTTTTTATGGAGAATTTCCCTTTGAGATTATTTCATTTTAATGAGAATTCCACTTGGAGATTATACTATAATGAGAATTTAACCACCTGAGATATTTCCGTGCCAGACTTCCCCTCTGAACTTTTGTCAGAAATGGCTTCTCCTATAGAGAGAGAGCTAGCTAGGTGGGAGAATCTCAGCAAGAAATCCTTGCGCGCTGAAATCTCTTAATCCCAATAAAAATCTAATCAACCGCCCACCCCACCCGGAACTCCCGGAACTGACAGTGGCCTGCCAGATTGTCTGCATCGACGTCTACACCAGGATGCTTCGAGCCGAACAAGCCGACCGGAAGTTGATCAAATTTCCCAAAGAGTTGCTGACGGGTTCCGGCGACGCTGCCGATGGCGGAGCGACTTCGTCAACGTCGGACGGACACGCCAGGGCTCGCCTGCTGGTCCGGGTGGCTGACTGGTCGCACGGCTACAGCCTCGCTTTGGTGATCGCCTCGGCCGTCATCAGTGGCCTCGCCGCCTGCCTGTTCCTGCTGTACAGCCGGAAGCTCAAGGGCGTACGTGCACCCGACCGGAAGACAGCCGAGGCCAATGAGGAAGTGCTGATTGGCCGGGTCTGAGGGCACCGATTGAGGAGCCAAGAAAAGCGAACACTACTTTTCGAGAGCGAACCTTCCCTTCTTTCCCTAGTCATCTTTGCTGTGACCCTTTCCTTCTTTCTTCCCTACCTTTTTTACATCGACCCTTATATTATTTCCCTAACCTTGTTTAAAATAACCCTTGCCTTCCTTCTCTACCCTTGGTCAAAACTGAACTTTCCCATCCTTCTGTGCCCTTTCAACAGTGACCCCTTCCTTACTTCCCAGCATTGATTTTTCACAGTGCCCTTTTTCTACGAGAAGTCCTGCTCTTAGACACTAATAGAATCGGTGACTCAATGGTGACGATATAATTATTCGAAAAACGCTAAATTGTGTTGTGAAATTTCTACTAAAATTTTTGCCTTTTTCGTTTTGATTTAAGCATTTTTCCTGTGCAACTCTATCATCTCTAATCCATCTTTTTTCTGGAAATGTACTGAAAATTTTTAATATGCTTGCAGTTAGCCAAAGAACAATTTCTATTTCATATAGGCCAATTTTCCACTCATACAACTAAATAACTACACAGACCCCCAGATATCTACTCAGACACCCAATTATCTACTCAGACACCCAATTATCTACTCAGACACCCAATTATATATTCAGACGCCCAGTTATCTACTCAGACGCCCATGCAATTATCTACTCAGACGCCCATGCAATTATCTACTCCGACGCCCATGCAATTATCTACTCAGACGCCCAATCATCTACTCAGACGCCTAATTATCTACTCAGATACCCAATTATCTACTCAGACGCCCAATTATCTACTCAGACGCCCAATTATCTACTCAGACACCCAATTATCTACTGAGACGCCCAATTATCTACTCAGACGCCCAATTATCTACTCAGACACCCAATTATCTACTCAGACACCCAATTATCTACTCAGACACCCAATTATATATTCAGACGCCCAGTTATCTACTCAGACGCCCATGCAATTATCTACTCAGACGCCCATGCAATTATCTACTCCGACGCCCATGCAATTATCTACTCCGACGCCCATGCAATTATCTACTCAGACGCCCAATCATCTACTCAGACGCCTAATTATCTACTCAGATACCCAATTATGTACTCAGACGCCCAATTATCTACTCAGACGCCCAATTATCTACTCAGACACCCAATTATCTACTGAGACGCCCAATTATCTACTCAGACGCCCAATTATCTACTTAGATACCCAATTGTCTACTGGGCTGGTTAATTAGCAAAAATGGGTGCTTTTTGATAAATATTTTCCTACATCTGCAATCTACTGAAAAGACTTTTATTATTCAAAAGTCTCTACGAGTTTTAGTTGACTGACTTTACACCAACAAAAAAGTTTTCGATAAGAAAAATGTTTAACCATAATTTTTTACGCATTATTTTTTGTTCTCCGTGTGAGTAAAGCAATCTTAATTTTCTGTTGTCTGTTAGCAAAATTTTTTTTCTTTGATGAATCCGCATAAAAATATTCAGCTTAAAAATATTTACAATAAAAAATGCGGACTCTGAAAATGGTTTTAATAAATATTGCTTTTTGCCAAAGCACTCTTTTTCAAATTTTCTACTAATAGTAGTATGTAAAAATCTGTTCTTTATGACGATGCTTTAAAAATGATACGCAAAGTAACTTTAACACACAGGTTCACAATTTTCCGATTTATGTTTAATCGCTGAACCAGGTAAAATGATAATAAAAAGTGTTAAATGCGAAAAAAAAGTATGCCACAACCCAATCTTGCAGCTTCTTTTCTTTTAATTTACGTCACTTGTTCGCCATTTTTTAAAGTTTTTGACAGTTGCATAAAAAATTTTACTACCAAAAATTCATGACTTTAAGTATTATCGGGTCTTTCACTTAAAAAATTTATTACTTTGTTTTTAGAGATTTTTTCCCGCTTATAACTATGCAGCCTTATACGCTCGTACCAATGACTTCTTAGGTACATATGCGTTGTACTCTAAGTACGTTGCTTTCATCATCTTTGCTTTCTACACCTACCCAGTATTTCACGTCAGTAGTAACCCATCTTGGGTGGCCTTTTAAAAATAGTAATAATGAAAGTAATTACAGGACCAGCTCATATGAAAAGGATTGGGGAGAACAGACCCCACATGTTGTTTTTTCGAAGTTAATTATCCGCCTTAGGAATTAAAGTTCCTGAATAATCGAGAAATTTAAGCAATACCAACTCGTAAATGATAAGCACATATACAGTCCTACTTGCACTTTACTCTTTGCTAACAAGCAAACAAACACCAAACTCTTGTGAATTGTTGAAATTATATATTTCTCTATATTTTTCCTTAACAAGTATGATTTATCCCAAAATTTAGTGACTCAGCCAAAGTGCATGAAGCCTAACTTTGGAGCAAAATCCATGCAGCTCAGGCGGCAGCTCTATCCAGTTTGACTGTCGAGCTCCAGATAATCCCGCCCTTTCTGGTTCGGGCCATCTTTTCGGAAGCATTACCGAACATGAAGGAGAGTTAAATATAATTGAACTAAAGTCCCCTATGACGCTCCGGAATCATCTGGCTAGCATTTTTTTTATCTTTCCCGATGCGTCTCTACAGGATTGCTGACCAGTTAGTTACTCGGTCAAGACTGCATACTCTCTACCAATACAATTTTACAATCAGACATAGGAAGTTCTAAATACTCAATTATTATAGTGCGTGTCAATATATCTGACTCGTCTTTTTTCTATTCGTCTTTCTGTCTGTCTGTCTGTCTGTCTGTCTGTCTGTCTGTCTGTCTGTCTGTCTGTCTGTCTGTCTGTCTGTCTGTCTGTCTGTCTGTCTGTCCGTCTGTCTGTCTTTCTGTCTGTCTTTCTGTCTGTCTGTCTTTCTGTCTGTCTGTCTGTCTGTCTGTCTGTCTGTCTGTCTGTCTGTCTGTCTGTCTGTCTGTCTTTCTGTCTGTCTGTCTTTCTGTCTGTCTGTCTTTCTGTCTGTCTGTCTATCTGTCTGTCTGTCTGTCTGTCTGTCTGTCTGTCTGTCTGTCTGTCCGTCTGTCTGTCTTTCTGTCTGTCTGTCTTTCTGTCTGTCTGTCTTTCTGTCTGTCTGTCTATCTGTCTGTCTGTCTGTCTGTCTGTCTGTCTGTCTGTCTGTCTGTCTGTCCGTCTGTCTGTCTTTCTGTCTGTCTCTCCGTATGCAGCGCGTATTTTGCAGTAGGATTTCTGCAGAGCTGTCTATTCTGGTGGAGCAGGGGCAGCAGCAAGGCATCCTATGAACTTTCTTCACCGTCTTCTAAGAAAACAAGGCTAACTTAGAATTAATTCCGCATCAGACTGGCATACCCCCCGACAAGACTAAAAATGCCATCAAAAATTGATTCTTCAGATGGGAAGCTGCAGCTTCTTCCCGACCGAATCGTTAAGGCAATTTTTGTATCGGAACGCAGTCGAAAAAAACAAAAAGAAACTTTCGGGCGGTATTGACGTCGCGCATAGTAAAAACTATTTTTAGTTTCAAAATTTCGCATTTCAATTATTGCTGCTCGATGCGGTTACACGCTTAACAAGGAAATTGTTTCATTTCTGTTATATCCTTTACTGAAATAAAGTGTCAAACTTGAGCCAGTGAGTAAGGCTTTGTAGTAGTAAAGTGTGAGACTGTGGTTCAAAGGGATGTTAGAGTATCAAGATATCATTGAAGGTACACACCTCGTGAAGGTACTGGAGCCAGTGGTGACTCAAATTCGGGATCATACAAGCTGGTATAATGTGCAGCGAATTTTTGCCCAGTCCGCTCTAGGCGTTAGCTCTTGTCTGATTACGTAATCAACCCATGATGATGAAATCAGTATTTCATCACTTTGTTTACCACGCGCTGATTGGTTGCGGCCAAGCTTGGCTTACTTTTCTCTCTCCTTGGTCGTGGGTTGGCTGGTTTGTGTGTCGGGTTGGCGAGTGGTTTTGAATGGATGACTAAGTCCAGCACTGTCTTTCTCTCCCACCCGTAAAATACCAAAGTACCAGCCAGTCGTTAAGACTATCTCCTACCTGCGAAGATCAACATGTAATCCACTGGCCACCTAATTGGTGGCTTGAATGAATTCCGCAATCACACCAACTCGTAGCCAGCACAGTAAGTGCGTTTCTTTTGCATTTTCTTTCCTTCGGTTGCCAGGGAGATTCGGAAGACTGCGCGTCCAGACTCCTTCTCCGATAGGCTTACCGGTACTGTACATGTACTTGTACGCCAGCCTAAACGTCCTGACACCTTGCTGAAGGCAGCCTGCACCACTGCGTCATGACGCCTCAGAATAGGGGATTGTACTCGTAAACCCCCGCGCCCGTGCGCTGTCCAACAAGAACCAGCGTACAAATTGAGGTACTATACTCTGTATTGTATGACTCACCGTAATGCCTAGGTAGGGTATTCAGGGATAAAACAAGATGACAATCCTACGCGAATAGATTTTTCAAGTAGCTAGCGAAATTTCGACTAAAACTTGACAGATTAAAACAGAAAAAAATTGTCAGTTCACTTTGCTGTGCGTTTGGCTTTCCGTTCTTCAGATTTTTTATTCGATAAAAAGGCGACGACCAATGAAAACTGGATGAAGTGAGCTACAGGAATTTATAGGCAACTACACAGAGATATCGGCATCATTTTTTGGGGTAAAGCTTGCCAAATTATCCTTTATTGATCCCCAGCCAGACGGCAAGAGCAGCGCTGCGATGCCGAAAAGCCGAAGCGCACGCAGCACGAAGCTGCGGACTCACCTGGCCTCCCTGTTCGCCCACTCGACCGTTCACGGCATCTCGCACGCCGCCTCGGCGCCTAGCCGGATGGAGAAAACTTTCTGGCTCGGCCTGGTGCTCGGCGGTCTGGCCACTTTTGTTGCCAACGTTTCCCTAGTGACGGATCGTTATCTGCGCTTCCCGGTGCTGACGGCGCACCATCCCGCCCGAGATGCCTTCGTCTGGCCGGACGTGACCTTCTGCGACAACACGCCCGTACTGCTGGACAATAACGACACCTATTGGAGATTTCAGACAGCTATCAATCAGCTGGTGGCCGATCCGCGCTTGCAGAACCTCACCGCACTGATGGACGCCTTCCTACTTGGCGATCCGCGCGATCGAAACCACGACGAGATGTTGAACACACTCAGCCGGTCGATGGTTCTGTCCACGCTGGATAACTCAGTGTTTAACGACACTTTGCCAAGAAGCCTGCTAGCTGTTGTGTATTACAAACTGCACAACGAGCTCATCCAGAGCGAGGTCAACATCGACTCGAACTGGCTACCGCTCAGTGAAAGCGGCCAGCCGGATGCAGCATTCTACAGCGCCAGTATCGTCATGCGTTTCCGCTGCGCCTGTCACACGCTGAGACTGAGCGAGATCACCAAACGGCAACACCTCAAAGCGGTTGACTCGTTGCAATTCGTCATAAAAGGCAACTATTTGACCTATTTGAGGTTTAATTCGTCGAATTATCAGTTTGGCGGCCGGGTGTTCATTCACCAGGCTGGCACGCTGCCCGAGGACGGACGACAGTTCGAGACGCCGCCCGGTGTAGCCACGACGGTGTTCCTGGCTCAACACCGGCATCAGCTGCTGCCAGCCAAGAGCAACTGTCGGCACGAGGTGATGTCCGTGCCAGTGTACGACTACTTCATGCGAGAGGCCCGGCTGTACAACCTCAGCTACAGTCTCTGTCATCAAGTGCTGTCGCAGACAATATTCTACAGCCGGTGCGGCTGCTACAACCCGCATTTGATTTTGCCCCAGCTGGACAGCAGGCGACCGGTGCTGTGCTTCAACGTCACCGAGTTTGGGATGGACGGCGTCGAACGGAATCTACGTTGTTTAAGCGAAACCGCCAAGTTTTATCGCAACGAGTAAGTTTTAAATGCTGAGCTTAGTGAGAGGTGCGAGTATAAAGCTACACGAGAAAATACTTCTTATG
The DNA here is from genome assembly GCA_950096795.1 of Macrostomum cliftonense. Classification (NCBI taxonomy): domain Eukaryota; kingdom Metazoa; phylum Platyhelminthes; family Macrostomidae; genus Macrostomum; species Macrostomum cliftonense. Next base: position 508,459 of record CATNEM010000090.1, on the reverse strand, counting down.
GACAATAATTAAAAAAAGAGGTGTGAAGATCGATCAAGACCCACTTACTCTCAGATATTACAAGTAATTCCTGACGTATTGCATCGAAACCTACATCCTCCATAGCCCCGGGATGGGTCTGGGGTTTGGGTCACGATTCGCCCATAACCTGTGCTGGGGTCTGGGGGGCTGGGCTGGGGTCTAAGGGGGCTGGGCTGGGGTCTGGGGGCTGTGCTGGGGTCTGGGGGCTGGGCTGGGGTTTGGGGGGCTGGGCTGGGGTCTGGGGGCTTGGCTGGGGTCTGGGAGGCTGTGCTGGGGTCTAAGGGGGCTGGGCTGGGGTCTGGGGACTGGGCTGGGGTCTGGGGGCTTGGCTGGGGTCTGGGAGGCTGTGCTGGGGTCTGGGGGCTGTGCTGGGGTCTGGGGGCTTGGCTGGGGTCTGGGGGGGGCTGGGCTGGGGTCTGGGGGCTTGGCTGGGGTCTGGGGGGCTGGGCTGGGGTCTGGGGGCTGGGCTGGGGTTTGGGGGGCTTGGCTGAGGTCTGGGAGGCTGTGCTGGGGTCTGGGAGGCTGTGCTGGGGTCTGGGAGGCTGTGCTGGGGTCTGGGAGGCTGTGCTGGGGTCTGGGAGGCTGTGCTGGGGTCTGGGGGCTGTGCTGGGGTCTGGGGGCTGGGCTGGGGTCTGGGAGGCTATGCTGGGGTCTGGGAGGCTATGCTGGGGTCTGGGAGGCTGTGCTGGGGTCTGGGGGCTGGGCTGGGGTTTGGGGGGCTTGGCTGAGGTCTGGGAGGCTGTGCTGGGGTCTGGGGGCTGTGCTGGGGTCTGGGAGGCTGTGCTGGGGTCTGGGAGGCTGTGCTGGGGTCTGGGAGTGGGGCAGAGTGAACCATTTTCCTACTGCTCAGCATGCAACCTGCAGCAAAAAATAATGAAGAAGTGAAATTAGCTAGCACATACTATTATTTAGAATGCTCAAGCTCCACGTAAGCTTCTGCTTAAAATGAAAAACGATTTTACTGCATTAGAAAGTAAAAACTGACAGCTCAACTCGTGTCAGGCTATAAATCGCCTGCAACGTGCAGATTCCGGGCAATCATAAATCAATGGAAAGAGAATAGGAGGAGGAGTGTTTCCCTTTCTCTTCGCTGAAATACTGAGAGCTTCCCTATCGAGCACACTAGGGAATGGTACTCCAGTGCTCAATAAAATGGAGCATCTCGTAAGAGCAATATGCGCTGTTAAACATGTTTTATGAGCATTGACACGCTTGCAGTCCCAACAGCCGCTTGCCAAAATATTTATCTTCATCTAATTGAATTCCTAGTTGCCAGACGAGTTGTAGTCTAGTGGCTAGGGCGCCTGCCTAATGACCGGAAGGTCGTGGGTTCGAGTCCCGGCCCTAGGAGACAATTTGTGCCCTTGAGCAAGGCACTTAATCCCGCATTGCTTCAGTCCACCCAGCTGAGATCGGGTACCAGTTTGAGTTGGGTAAATTTAAGTGTGGCTGTTGCAGCCCCTCCAGCCTGTCAGGCTGAAAGCTGTACACAGCCCTCGGATGAGCCGTACGACTAGCTGCGGCTGTGCCGTGGGCTGTACATCTATCTGATCGAAAGATCAGGTGTCTAAATTCATTATTATTATTTTATTAGTTGCCATAGAGATAGCTTTTACTCCTTTCCTAGATGGTAGTACTCATTCGTAACATTCATTTTGGCAAATATCGACCTAAAACTGGACAATTCTGAGCTCAGAAATAAATCTATAAACTAGATCCCGGACGGCAGCTTTTAATTCCCAGCTTACGGTAACCGAGCTGCTTATAGGCATCGATCTTCCATAGTTCGCTGTTACAAAATCAATGTCAGACACAATCCTACTCAACTAAGGAGTAGTAATACTGGAGAGATTAGCTGCTGAGCCTACAAATAACTGCAGCTGTGCAAGTCGACTGGCTTTCGCATGGTTTAGAGAAGCTTTGTAGCAATTATGCATTGATCAGAAGGGGTTACTGCGAGCTGAGTATTCGTTCTTCTAGACGAAAAAACTATTTTCAGAGAAGAAGATTTTGTCAAGTAGTCAATTTATTATAAGAGCGGTGTTTTTTCTCCTGCAAAAAACATCACTTTGCCCTTTTATTTGCCAAGCAACTGTCGCTCTAAATAAGAGTGTGAAACAGCTGACTTTCTTCAAGCAAATAGCTATTTTTACACTGCTTTACTGAGCTGCCGACCTTAAGAGGATTAACTCAAAGCACCGTGTGTTGTGGAAGTTTCTCAATGAGTCAGAACTCAAAGCATCTTGTGTTGCAGAGGTGTCTCAATGAGACAGAACTCAAAGCACCGTGTGTTGTAGAGGTGTCTCGATGAGACAGAACTCAAAGCATCGTGTGTTGCAGAGGTGTCTCAATGAGACAGAACTCAAATCACTTTGTGTTGTAGAGGTGTCTCAATGAGACAGAACTCAAAGCATCTTGTGCTGTAGAGGTGTCTCAATGAGACAGAACTCAAAGCATCTTGTGTTGTAGAGGTGTCTTAATGAAACAGAACTCAAACCACCGTGTGTTGCTGAAGTGTCTCAATGAGACAGAACTCAAACCACCGAGTGTTGCTAAGGTGTCTCAATGAGACAGAACTCAAAGCACCGTGTGTTGCTGATGTGTCTCAATGAGACAGACCTTGAAGAATCTTGCCTTGAGTCAAGTGCCTGAGTCCTATATAAATGTCTACGATGAAGGAAAGCGAATATTTTTACTAATTATCAACATTACTAAAACCTTCCCACCTAAGGTCGAACTTCAGTCCGCTACTGCAGCGCCGATGCGCCAACTTAAAGCGACCACGCTGCGACAGTCTTACCTGGGACGTTGACAGCCAACGCGAGCTGTACCGCGAGATGTGGGCAGAGGAGGCTAATCCTGCTCGGATGAATTTCATATCGGATGTGCTTAGGTTGGTGATGAAATTGTTTTTTTTAGCTCAGTTCCATTTCAAGTACTGTATGAGACCGTACCGAGAAAGCAGTTTGTGCCTTTCACGACAAACTGAATAGCTTTTTCTTAAAGAAATGGTCTTTGAGGCGACAGAGCCATAACTTTAGTCCTCATCAAGAGTATCAAGGACACCTTCACTTTTTTAAGTGCCTCTTAGCTCGTAGTAGCCTATTATCCTCAACCACTTTCTTTCTAGATGAGAACATTATGCTAGGATTGTTCATTTTTGAATCAATTCAGCCATGCTAAAGACCTTTTTGTCACGCCAAAAAGGTGTGCAAAAGCGTGAGAGCAAGTACGTATGACGAGAGTAATATGAAATATGAAAGTCTTTACACTCGCAAGGCTCAATTAACTCAACTTTTTTTCTCTCGTAAGCTTGTTTAGCCTGTTCAGATGATTCATAAATCCCTCAACCCACCACCATCTTTCAACATCAAGATCCGTCATTGGCACAACCGAAGCCAACAGTCGCGAGTTGCTACGCCGCGGCAAGCTCGAGGTGAGCAACTTAATCCTAACGGCGACATCGAATCGCGGCGACGTCACAATTGAAGAGGCCGAGTATCCGCTGTCGCAGTTTCTGTCCGACATCGGCGGCTTGATGGGACTCTACCTGGGCGTCTCAGTGGTCGGCCTGTGCGAGCTGCTCGAGGTGCTGGCGCTGCTGCTGAAGACGCTGCTCTGCCAGAGCTTGCCTCAACTTCTGGCCGGAGCTGGCGAAGGTAGAAATCGTCGAGGTCGAGGTGGCGGCGGCGACGACGAAGGCAGCGCTGGTTCAACAATCGAGGCGGCCACCTCACAGCCGGATGCTCGGATCAAACGACGCTGGCCGCTCGAAGATCGAAGCAGCAGTTGCGGTGAAGAAGACGACGACGCTGTTGACGGGATGTTGAAGGCTACTGGAGTCTGAAACCTCCTTGAGGCTCCCAGTTTTTCAGGGTTCGAGGTAACCCCTGACCGAAAAGGGCTCACTTCAAGCATCGAATTCTGTGCCATACTTTTGCATTCAAAATTAATACATTTTTTATTAATTATAGTCTTATTTGTCAGATGCTACTCGTAACTTGTATTAGCCTACTTATAGTAGGCAGGAGTGTGTACGCGTCGCTGATTATATAAAAATTGACTAATTTTAATACACCAAAATAGAACGTCATTGGATTAAAACTGAAGGATTAACGCTACTTATATTAGCTTTTTTCCATGCGCATTTTGTGTGTAGCTCACAATTCTAAATATTAATAAATGCATCGAAAAACTGCTCACTACTTACGAGAAGTTCGTATAAGTAGGAGAAGGTAGCTTTGACAGCTCTTTTAATGGCCAAAATAAGGACAAAAATACGTTTGAATTAATTATTTTACGAGCTCGTTTGTCAAAGAAAGCAGCAATTTTTGCCTCCATCGGTGCTTTTTGAGGTCACGCGAGATTAGCGAAACTGCACTATAGCACCAATACTGTCTCTACGCAGCTAAAGCTAATTACTTAGTAGCGATAACTAACCCTGGGCTTTCAGGTTGCCTAGACCTGCTTATTATGAGGCTTCAATAGGGGGAGCGAAGCTATACAGAGAGCTTTCCTCATTAGCATGTTATTATCGCGCTCTGCCACAATCTCAGCCATGGGAGCGTGGGGGTGGGCGACGGCGAGAGATGGAAATGCATTGCGGAGGGAAAGACAGATCGAGAGGTAGACAAGGCCCGCCCCTGCCTTCACGCACTCGCCGAATAAAGGGCAGCTTGGTCTAAGCGCCTTCCCATTCGCCAGCCCCCGAATCCACCTGGGGCATCTCAAGAGATTGAGCTTCTAGGGATAGAAAGATAGGGGGGGGGGGGAAATAGCAACTGGCCAAGGCTCGAGTAAGGGGTGGCGTGAGGTCGCATCCACTTATTCTGTCTAACTCAATGCCTCAATACCGGAATGGAGAGTTAACGAATTCCCTTAGACACACACACAAAAGCAACAACCTATATTCCTCACTTTCTTCCCCAATATCCTCAGCCTTCCTCTCTGATAGCCGATTGGTCGGTGGGGAAAAATTCGCGGGTCCAGCACGACTGGCGCTCAGGATCCGACTAGCTACAATACCCATCCCACTGGCACCTGAGCCGTCTGTAGGACAAACTTCGCTCAGCTCGAACTGAACTCGAAGGCTGAAGCCGCCAGCGCCAATCGGCATGACGTCAAGACCGCCGCCCGAGGAGGACGAGCTGGAGAAGCGGATGCCGTCCATGCTGGCCGATCGGAGCCTCAAGCGGGCGTTGAACGGCGGAGCTGACGACTCGCTTGCTGCCACGGATTCTTCGTTAGCTAAATCGGCAACTGCAGCCGCCGCAGCCAACGCCGAAGCTGCAGCCGTCGCTGAAGACGAAGCCGAAGAGCTTCTGCTGGTATCGGCTGCTGAGCTTCAGGTGCTTCAAGAAACGTTTCGACTATTCGACAAAGACGGCGACGGGTGCATCACGACAGAGGAGCTGGGCACTGTGCTGCGCTGCGTTGGGCTCACGCTGGGTGCTGCTCAGCTGAAAGTGAGGACGGCTGGTTGACTGCTGGTGTGAAGATAAGAGGGGCTGGATTGTTTTTACTAATTAACGGATGGGTAGTTTTTTTATCAATCGATCAATCAATGTATCTACCTATCTATCTATCTATCTATCTATCTATCTATCTATCTATCTATCTATCTATCTATCTATCTATCTATCTATCTATCTATCTATCTATCTATCTATCTATCTATCTATCTATCTATCTATCTATCTATCTATCTATCTATCTATCTATCTATCTATCTATCTATCTATCTATCTATCTATCTATCTATCTATCTATCTATCTATCTATCTATCTATCTATCTATCTATCTATCTATCTATCTATCTATCTATCTATCTATCTATCTATCTATCTATCTATCTATCTATCTATCTATCTATCTATCTATCTATCTATCTATCTATCTATCTATCTATCTATCTATCTATCTATCTATCTATCTATCTATCTATCTATCTATCTATCTATCTATCTATCTATCTATCTATCTATCTATCTATCTATCTATCTATCTATCTATCTATCTATCTATCTATCTATCTATCTATCTATCTATCTATCTATCTATCTATCTATCTATCTATCTATCTATCTATCTATCTATCTATCTATCTATCTATCTATCTATCTATCTATCTATCTATCTATCTATCTATCTATCTATCTATCTATCTATCTATCTATCTATCTATCTATCTATCTATCTATCTATCTATCTATCTATCTATCTATCTATCTATCTATCTATCTATCTATCTATCTATCTATCTATCTATCTATCTATCTATCTATCTATCTATCTATCTATCTATCTATCTATCTATCTATCTATCTATCTATCTATCTATCTATCTATCTATCTATCTATCTATCTATCTATCTATCTATCTATCTATCTATCTATCTATCTATCTATCTATCTATCTATCTATCTATCTATCTATCTATCTATCTATCTATCTATCTATCTATCTATCTATCTATCTATCTATCTATCTATCTATCTATCTATCTATCTATCTATCTATCTATCTATCTATCTATCTATCTATCTATCTATCTATCTATCTATCTATCTATCTATCTATCTATCTATCTATCTATCTATCTATCTATCTATCTATCTATCTATCTATCTATCTATCTATCTATCTATCTATCTATCTATCTATCTATCTATCTATCTATCTATCTATCTATCTATCTATCTATCTATCTATCTATCTATCTATCTATCTATCTATCTATCTATCTATCTATCTATCTATCTATCTATCTATCTATCTATCTATCTATCTATCTATCTATCTATCTATCTATCTATCTATCTATCTATCTATCTATCTATCTATCTATCTATCTATCTATCTATCTATCTATCTATCTATCTATCTATCTATCTATCTATCTATCTATCTATCTATCTATCTATCTATCTATCTATCTATCTATCTATCTATCTATCTATCTATCTATCTATGTCCACAATATTTTAGGATGAAAGCGCGAGGCGGTAAGTAAAGAAGATAATCACAAGAAACCGACAGACAAAGGAATATAGGAGAGGATTTGAAGGGGTAGGAAATAAAAGGGTCTCGAGAGAAAAAATATTTTTTGCCGAGGAGCCACAGCGAGGCCAAAATAACAAGCCAGTCGACTTGTTATTATGAAGTCACGTGATGGGACAGCTTGTTGACTCCCCACCGCTGTTCCGCACTCGGCCTACAGTCTCTCTCCTGTTTTCTTTCCTGTGAGCTTTCCGTAGCCATGAAGCTTATAAATCATTTCGTTGACGTGTAGTTTTGTAGCTGCGTAACAAAAATACATATTATTACAATGTTTTTGAAGTCGTTAATTTATTGTGCAAAAGATTAATTGTTATCAATAAACATGGAATGTGATGCTACGCACCGCTTAGCTTAGAAAGTGTTCATACCAAGGGAATAACCTGAGTATAGCGAATTAAAAGCCACTGGTATTAACTAAAACATAACCCAACAATAGTCAAAAAGCTGTTTGTAGTATTGATTTCTTGATTCTAATACATTACTCCAGTCAAATTCTCTTAGACAGGTGTACATTTGCCCCTGCATTTCTTCCCTGTGCGCACTGTGACTGGGGAGGTTGCACTCTAAAGCGTACATTGCTTTGCACATCTCCCCACGCCAACAGCTCGTGCTAACCACCGTAAAACAAGGACCTGAAGGTCAATAGTTGCTATTGGCTGATTGGTTGATCACGTGATAACAACATTCCGGCAAATAATACTGCTCAGGCCGTGTGTCATTAACTTTTCATCTTATAATTTGCGTGCGTGATTTAAGGTCACTGTTTCCATTTTTTGCACTTTTCTTCTGAAATAAATACTTTTTTCCTCAAGGAACTCCTGCGCCGCATTGATCGTGACGGAAATGGCACCATCGAGTTCGAGGAGTTCATCCAGCTGATCCGGTCGGAGCGTCAGGACCGCGACGCTGCCAAGTCACGACGGCGTCGCCTGCCACCGCGTCGGCTGTCAAGAGAATCGTCGACCACCGCTTCCAGGTTCGCTTCGCCGACGCCAAACGATGATTCCGAAGACGAACTGCTGGCGGCGTTTCGGGTATTTGACAAAGACGCCAACGGCTACATCAGCGCCGCCGAGCTCAAGGAGGTCCTGGCCGCCCTGGGCCAAACCGAGGTCTCACTGACGGACGCGCAGGAGATGCTCCGCGAAGTTGACACTAACGGCGACGGACTGATCGATTTCGCCGAGTTTGTCGCTATGCTGACTAGCGCGCCGTCTCGCGTGCCAACCCGGATGTCGCATTTCACCGACAATGCTTCGTCGGCGACCGGTGACTGCGACTCTACGAAGGCCTGCAAAGCTGATGATGACGACTGACCTAATTGTGTCTTGCTTAACAGGCTTGGCATGTGGCTCTGTACCTTGCTACTCAGCAACCAATTAGCTACCTCTAGCTGCTTCACCAGAAGCCTCCCTGCTTAAAACTTCTACCATAACCGTATGTAAAACTAATCCTATGCTTTGCGGTACCTCTACATCCTTTGAGCTATAATTATTTATTAGTTTGTACAAGAAATAAAAGCGTCTTATGCTTGTAATCAAAGTAATTAAAATATGACAAAAGCAGCGTAAAATATAACCAATAGCAGCAGCAGTAGCAGTAGCTGGTGAGCCAGGCGACCAGGTTCCAGCTGAGCCTCGAAAAGACGCCGGCCTGTCCAGACTGCGGAGCGGAAGACACGGCTGAGCACCTGCTGCACCACTATCCGCGCGGCGACCACTACCGCGCCATCAACGGCCTCACCCAGGAGGACCAGATGGGGTCCCCGGAGGCAATCGCTGGCCTCCTCCGCAGCATGGGGCGCATTCCGTCCCCTCCAGATCGGCCTAGCGGAAACTGAGGCGCCTCGAAGTAGAAGAAGAAGAAGTAGTAGTAGTAGTAGCAGTAGCAGAAGAAGCAGCAGCAGCAGCAGCAGCAGTAGCAGCAGCAGTTGCAGTAGCAGCAGCAGTAGCAGCAGCAGCAGAAGAAGAAACAGCAGCAGTAGCAGCAGCAGCAGAAGAAGAAACAGCAGCAGTAGCAGCAGCAGTAGCAGCAGCAGGAGCAGCAGCAGCAGAAGAAACAGCAGCAGTAGCAGCAGCAGTAGCAGCAGCAGTAGCAGTAGCAGTAGCAGTAGCAGCAGAAGAAGCAGCAGCCGTAGCAGCAGCAGTTGCAGTAGCAGTTGCAGTGGCAGTAGCAGTTGCAGTGGCAGTAGCAGTAGCAGTGATACATGCCAATGACATGCCGGTGCCAATGTAATCTTTGAGCGGCTCAAGTACATGTACGAAAAATGATTGGAGGCACTTTTTTTCTGATTAAAAATTCGTGAGATTCGCGAATTCGTGCACTAATGAGTAGCGAATCGAAAAACTTTTTTATATCTCTTACGATGGAAAATTTTCTGCTATACTTTAATTTGCACTACTTTAAGCAGAGTAGTTAGATTGGTCGTTGCAAAAATTCATAAAAATGAATGAGAAAATCAAATAGAATCAACCGATCTGGTAAGTTCTTTACTCGTGCTTGTATTTTACGCTCGTACACGTTTTAACTTTTCCTTTTTTCCGAAGAGAAATCTCGAAAGTTTGTACGAGTTAAAATAATTTTGATTGAAGAAAATGTATGGGTCAAAAAAATTTTGTTTAGTCCGTCAAGCCTTTTTAACGTTCTTCTTGTCTGGCTGCTTGCCTTGAGCTTTCTGCTGCTGAGCTTTTGCTGGCGTCTGCTTTTGGTTGGCTTGTCCGGATGGCCCCGCACCAGCCGCTCCCACCGCTCCCACCTCACCGACAGGCGCCGTAGCCTGTAATTTATCCGACGGCTGTCTGGTTGTTGGCCAGGGCAGCTCAAGGCTCACTTTGATGTCGTGCGCCACTTTCATGCCGGCCAGTGGCGGCTTGAGAACAATGAGACACCTGCGCATGCCCTGCGGTAGGAACCGTTCAAACGCTTTGACCTCCATCATCCAGGCGAGTACCAGGAGGTGCAGCCCGACCAGATTCGGGTGTCCGACTTGCCATTCGCCGTACAGCAGGCAGTCAACATAGAATGCCACTTGAAACTGGATTGGCAATTTGTGTACAAAGTTAGTGCAGATGTACCAATAGCTAGCGCGCAGGTAAGCGTCCTTTTCGCCTTTGGTGCTCTTGTAGGTCTCGTATCTGTTTCGAATATTTTTTCAATATTGATATTCGAATACCCGTCGCTACCCGTCACCAAAGCTACCCGTCACCAAAGCTACCCGTCACTAAAGCTACCCGTCACCAAAGCTACCCGTAACCAAAGCTACCCGTAACCAAAGCTACCCGTAACCAAAGCTACCCGTCACCAAAGCTACCCGTCACCAAAGCTACCCGTCACTAAAGCTACCCGTCACCAAAGCTACCCGTCACTAAAGCTACCCGTCACTAAAGCTACCCGTCACTAAAGCTACCCGTCACTAAAGCTACCCGTCACCAAAGCTACCCGTCACCAAAGCTACCCGTCACTAAAGCTACCCGTCACCAAAGCTACCCGTCACTAAAGCTACCCGTCACTAAAGCTACCCGTCACTAAAGCTACCCGTCACCAAAGCTACCCGTCACTAAAGCTACCCGTCACTAAAGCTACCCGTCACTAAAGCTACCCGTCACCAAAGCTACCCGTCATCTGAGGTACCAGAAGAAATGGAAAGGTATTAAAACTCACTTTTCCAGCAGATCCTTAGCCGGCAGACCATTGGCCTTGAGAGCCTCCTCCAGAATTCGGAACAGCAGCAAGCCGTCCTTGAAAGCCAGCATATAGTCGCCGGGAAACATCACGAATTCCAGTGGCGGATCGCTCACAAACGGATTTGTTGTCTCAGTGAATTTCGGCTTAAATTTATCTTTAGTCAACACCTCGGCATTGTAGTCCGAGTGGAGAAATACTTTCAAAGTACCAAACAGTTTTAAACTGTCAATCAGCTTGGAATAGAACTGATAGATCATGCAATCCAGAAGGCCCTGCTGTGGACGCAGAGTAAGATAAAAGCCGATGAACTTGTCGCTATTTTCTGCTGCGGTTGACTTTGAATCATTGGGCGCCATTTTGTTGACAAGAAAGTTTCTCTGCCATTAATAATATCAACTTTAATAGGGGAAACATATCCCTTTGTCGTATGGTATCGTTAAATATGAATATCTATGGCAAAAGTACGACTTGTCTAACCCTGCTTAATGCTTATATTTATTTTAGCAGAGTTCAGGAAGTGGGTAACTAATTTTGTTCGAACTGACCAAATGAAAAATAATTTTCCGTCAAGCAGTAATAATACGCATGTACAAAAGAATATGCCGGCTATCAAAACCTTACTTTAAAAGGATCTAAAAATTTAAACATTTTTGGTTATTCTAATAGAATTAGATAGATAGATAGATAGATAGATAGATAGATAGATAGATAGATAGATAGATAGATAGATAGATAGATAGATAGATAGATAGATAGATAGATAGATAGATAGATAGATAGATAGATAGATAGATAGATAGATAGATAGATAGATAGATAGATAGATAGATAGATAGATAGATAGATAGATAGATAGATAGATAGATAGATAGATAGATAGATAGATAGATAGATAGATAGATAGATAGATAGATAGATAGATAGATAGATAGATAGATAGATAGATAGATAGATAGATAGATAGATAGATAGATAGATAGATAGATAGATAGATAGATAGATAGATAGATAGATAGATAGATAGATAGATAGATAGATAGATAGATAGATAGATAGATAGATAGATAGATAGATAGATAGATAGATAGATAGATAGATAGATAGATAGATAGATAGATAGATAGATAGATAGATAGATAGATAGATAGATAGATAGATAGATAGATAGATAGATAGATAGATAGATAGATAGATAGATAGATAGATAGATAGATAGATAGATAGATAGATAGATAGATAGATAGATAGATAGATAGATAGATAGATAGATAGATAGATAGATAGATAGATAGATAGATAGATAGATAGATAGATAGATAGATAGATAGATAGATAGATAGATAGATAGATAGATAGATAGATAGATAGATAGATAGATAGATAGATAGATAGATAGATAGATAGATAGATAGATAGATAGATAGATAGATAGATAGATAGATAGATAGATAGATAGATAGATAGATAGATAGATAGATAGATAGATAGATAGATAGATAGATAGATAGATAGATAGATAGATAGATAGATAGATAGATAGATAGATAGATAGATAGATAGATAGATAGATAGATAGATAGATAGATAGATAGATAGATAGATAGATAGATAGATAGATAGATAGATAGATAGATAGATAGATAGATAGATAGATAGATAGATAGATAGATAGATAGATAGATAGATAGATAGATAGATAGATAGATAGATAGATAGATAGATAGATAGATAGATAGATAGATAGATAGATAGATAGATAGATAGATAGATAGATAGATAGATAGATAGATAGATAGATAGATAGATAGATAGATAGATAGATAGATAGATAGATAGATAGATAGATAGATAGATAGATAGATAGATAGATAGATAGATAGATAGATAGATAGATAGATAGATAGATAGATAGATAGATAGATAGATAGATAGATAGATAGATAGATAGATAGATAGATAGATAGATAGATAGATAGATAGATAGATAGATAGATAGATAGATAGATAGATAGATAGATAGATAGATAGATAGATAGATAGATAGATAGATAGATAGATAGATAGATAGATAGATAGATAGATAGATAGATAGATAGATAGATAGATAGATAGATAGATAGATAGATAGATAGATAGATAGATAGATAGATAGATAGATAGATAGATAGATAGATAGATAGATAGATAGATAGATAGATAGATAGATAGATAGATAGATAGATAGATAGATAGATAGATAGATAGATAGATAGATAGATAGATAGATAGATAGATAGATAGATAGATAGATAGATAGATAGATAGATAGATAGATAGATAGATAGATAGATAGATAGATAGATAGATAGATAGATAGATAGATAGATAGATAGATAGATAGATAGATAGATAGATAGATAGATAGATAGATAGATAGATAGATAGATAGATAGATAGATAGATAGATAGATAGATAGATAGATAGATAGATAGATAGATAGATAGATAGATAGATAGATAGATAGATAGATAGATAGATAGATAGATAGATAGATAGATAGATAGATAGATAGATAGATAGATAGATAGATAGATAGATAGATAGATAGATAGATAGATAGATAGATAGATAGATAGATAGATAGATAGATAGATAGATAGATAGATAGATAGATAGATAGATAGATAGATAGATAGATAGATAATTTTCTTAGAAAGCTCACAAAAGTATGAAAACTTGAGTCGGTAAAAGCAACAATTTTTAGCTAATAATTAGAGAGATTCGGGCCAGGACAGAGCAAGCCAATCTAGAAAAAATAGTGACCTGCACACCCCAAATGCTCTAATGATGAGTAAACTGCATTGCCTAATTGTTGAAAATGCCCTGCGCCTCTCGACCGCTACGAGATACACCTGCATCTCATTTGTGGCGGGCCACATTCCAATTAGCAGATAAGGTGACAAAAATCTCTCAGCAAGCCCACCCCCGCCCCATTCCCCAACCAAGAGCAGCCGCCTAGCTCTTGTTTTTGCTGAAAAAAAGTGACAAATCGCCACTATTAGCTTAAACTGTTTATGCAAACACAATAGGTGCTATAACGTTTTTATTTAGACAGAAAGAAATTACGGGCATATTTCGGCAACCGGCTGCGGAAACCCGCCCCCCCGTTCGTCTCTCTCTCTCTCTCTATCTAATACCCAGTTAAGCCTTTTGACAAGCGGTAAAGCCTTTGTAAAGAAGTGGACCCTAATCCTTTGACACGTTTTGAATAGCGCGGCTATGCAGTTGTCAGCCTATGAGCTCGCAACGGGTGGAATAAATGGGCGAACTAGTTTTACACGGTTTGATACACACCAGCCTGGTTGTTCCGAGTTTTTCGCACAACACGTTAGAGTTTTTAATTTATGGCCAATTAATTGTTAGTTGAAAATATAGCTTTATGAATCAAGCAAGTTATCGGTGAGTGAGTAAAATAGAAATTTTTTCAAGCAAGTCTATTCGACTGAGAAATCAAATAAACATGCTCATAACTTCTAGAGACCGAGAATTAACGACCGCTGGAAGCCATGGATACCGCTCTGGACTATCCGCATCACAGCTACTGCAGTCCTACATCGACAATTTTGAACGAGAGACTTCCGGTAGGTGAATAGAGAATTATTTAAGATTAAAATCTCTCTAAGGTTCAGAGCCAGCGCGAGGGGTAAAGGACGTTGCGGCTTGTAGGGGAGACGGTCTTCACTTTTGTTAGCTTTGGCGCTGCTAGTAGCTCTGCCGCCCCTCTCTAGTTGCTTTGGCGCCCCTTGTTAGTAGCTTTGGCGCCCCCTTTGCTAGTAGCTTTGGCGCCACCTTTCTGGTACCTGTGCCGTCCCCTTGCTAGTAGCTTTGGCGCCACCTTTCTGGTACCTGTGCCGTCCCCTTGCTAGTAGCTTTGGCGCCACCTTTCTGGTACCTGTGCCGTCCCCTTGCTAGTTGCTTTGGCGCCACCTTTCTGGTACCTGTGCCGTCCCCTTGCTAGTTGCTTTGGCGCCCCCTTGCCAGTAGCTTTGGCGCCCCCTTGCTAGTAGTTTTTGCGCCCCCTTGCTAGTTTCTTTGGCGCCCCCTTGCCAGTAGCTTTGGCGCCCCCTTGCTAGTAGTTTTGGCACTCCCCTTGCCAGTAGCTTTGGCGCCACCTTTCTGGTACCTGTGCCGTCCCCTTGCTAGTAGCTTTGGCGCCACCTTTCTGGTACCTGTGCCGTCCCCTTGCTAGTTGCTTTGGCGCCCCCTTTCTGGTACCTGTGCCGTCCCCTTGCTAGTTGCTTTGGCGCCAACTTTCTGGTACCTGTGCCGTCCCCTTGCTAGTTGCTTTGGCGCCACCTTTCTGGTACCTGTGCCGTCCCCTTGCTAGTTGCTTTGGCACCCCCTTGCCAGTAGCTTTGGCGCCCCCTTGCTAGTAGTTTTTGCGCCCCCTTGCTAGTTGCTTTGGCGCCCCCTTGCCAGTAGCTTTGGCACCCCCTTGCTAGTAGTTTTTGCGCCCCCTTGCTAGTTGCTTTGGCGCCCCCTTGCCAGTAGCTTTGGCGCCCCCTTGCTAGTAGTTTTGGCACTCCCCTTGCCAGTAGCTTTGGCGCCCCCTTTGCTAGTAGCTTTGGCGCCCCCTTTGCTAGTAGCTTTCGCGCCACCTTTCTGGTACCTGTGCCGTCCCCTTGCTAGTTGCTTTGGCGCCCCCTTGCCAGTAGCTTTGGCGCCCCCTTGCTAGTAGTTTTGGCACTCCCCTTGCCAGTAACTTTGGCGCCCCCTTTGCTAGTAGCTTTGGCGCCCCCTTTGCTAGTAGCTTTGGCGCCCCCTTTGCTAGTAGCTTTGGCACTCCCCTTGCTAGTAGCTTTCGCGCCACCTTTCTGGTACCTGTGCCGTCCCCTTGCTAGTTGCTTTGGCGCCCCCTTGCCAGTAGCTTTGGCGCCCCCTTGCTAGTAGTTTTGGCACTCCCCTTGCCAGTAACTTTGGCGCCCCCTTTGCTAGTAGCTTTGGCGCCCCCTTTGCTAGTAGCTTTGGCGCCCCCTTGCCAGTAGCTATGGCGCCCCCTTGCTAGTAGCTATGGCGCCCCCTTACTGGTATCTGTGGCATTCCCTTGCTAGTAGCTTTAGCGCCTTCCTTGCCAGTAGTTTTGGCGCCCCTAGTCAATAACTTTGGCGCTCTGCTTGCCAGCAGCTTTGGAGTCCCGTAACCAAAAGTCTCGGCGCCCCCCTACCCCCGGGAAGAAAATTTTGCTACACCTCCCCGCTTTAACTTCCCTGTAAGCTCTGCCAATCATATAATCCCATAATTTCAGACTTTCAAAGCCTCGCATCCTCTCGAACCCACTCGCTAATCTCCGAGTCTGCTCGAATATCCGATGTAATTTATTCGCCCGAGGTGTCGCAGTTGGACCAAAGCTCGTGGCGGCAAGACGAAGAGTTATCGTCAGTTTCTGGGCAACAGAGACGAGGTTTGAAATTAATTTCCCATGCGCATCAATTGATTAATAGTTAATAGTTTTCTGATATGAAAAAACCATCAAAAACAGAATTCGAAGTCCCAGACTCGAACCCGAGAAGTTACCACCCGAGCAGCAACGCTGCGACCGACAATGCATCGACGCTGTGCAGCGATTCACTCGTCGACGAAAACGACGCTCACAGCCGTCTAGATGATGTCGACAGGGATTCTGCAGACATTGTTGCATCACCAGACAGAGATTCCGGCTGCTGCATCGATAGAAGCCGCAGTCCGGGCGAAATTTCAACCAGATTTCTGCCGATTTCAGCATCATCGGCGTCGAATAGTTCGACTTGGTCGCTGCTCAGCCATGTCGAATGGTTGGCGGCGTCCGGCGACTGTCCGACTGCCCGCCGGCTTCGAGAACGAATCGCCCTGCTGGCAGCGGCGGGCTACCGAGGCCGAGTGCTCAGCTCGGCTGACAAGGCCGACATTCGTGACCGTCTGGCCAAACTGCAATTCGGCGGCGGCAGCGGTCCGGCTGGCCGACGGCGGGACGAGGCGGCCCACACGGCCGACTGGTGCGCCGCTCTGATGCGATCGGAGGCTGCAGAAGCTGGCCGCGGCCACCGCGGGCGGACGTCAACCGACCGACTGTCGCAACTGATGAGGAATGCGAACAGACTGTTGCCGGCTGTTGATGATTAGAGCTCCGAATGGTGACGTCATCAAACTGTACTCATTGTACTTTTATTTTTTTCAAAATTAATTACTAATCTAAAGTCTGTAGAAGATGAATCACATTTAAAATATAAAAGTAAATAATTTTCATTAATCCATTTAAATCGTGTCTTGTTGTGGTGAACCTTTACGTAATAATATCAGAGAGGATTTGACCCAGAGGCTGGTTCATCAGCATAGCCTGATTTTCATCTCTAATCAGAGGATTTTAACTGGAAGCTGAAGCATGAGACCACTATGTAAATTAAAAAAAATTGTTTACTCAAATGAAAATCAATAAAACCAACGTACGAAGTCACAAATCTTATAAACAGATTAAAGCATTACTTTTATATTTGAGAAAAAGCTAATGAAGACGCATACAAGAGTTTAATGTTAGATTTTTGATTGCCAGATCGACAAAGTAAGTGCTCTTAACCGCTGCACCCGTTTCGGTACGTAGTTTGTTAATAAAAAACAGATTGGTTGAGCTCGACTTTTGATTGTTAGGGTTAGGACATTGTTAGGGTTAGGGTTAGGACGGTCATCGCTCAGGACTCCGGCTGCTGCGCGTTCTTCGCTTGGTCGAACCGGCCAGAGCCCTCTGGCGCGGCCTCTCTCGCCGCAGCGGCAGCAGACTCCACCAGATGAAGCTGGCCACGGTTTCGTCAAGCAGGCTGAGCATTCTACGGCAGCCGGGGAACGGCGGCGGCCACAGCAGCTCCGGTCGAGTGTTGGCCAGCAGTTCAACGGCCCGTCTGGATCGGACAGTGGTGACGGCGGTGGCCTCGGCTGGCCGGCTTGGTGTCTCCTCGATGAGGATGACGGGGCCCTCTTCTATTCTGGGCGCCACGTAGCGCCGAGCGAAATAAGTTGTGCGCCGGCTAACGTCGCTCATGTAGACGTCGTCCGAATTCTTGCCCTCGTCGTCGCCGTTGGTGCTGTTGTTGTTTTTGTTGTTGTTGTTGATGTTGTTGCCGCTCTCGACAAAGACAATACCGTTCGAGTCGGAGTCAATTATTAATAAAGACGTGTGCAGCGCAGCATGGCAGTAGCTGCGGCAGGGCTGAGTGGTCATCTCTGCTACGTGGCGACTCGACAGACTCACCACTCGCCTCATCGACGATGACGTCCTTGACGCTGATGTCGTCGACGTGGACGACGGCGACGACGAAGAAGAAGAATTCGAGCGGTGAATGAGGCGGGTGAGCAGTCGGCGGCATCGGCTGAGACTGCGGTCAGCCGAATTGTTGGACGCATTCCAGTTGTTGCGCTGGCCGATCCGCAGATGCGGAGCTGCGGCCGCTGCCAGAGCGAATTTGGTGCTCATGGCCGGCTCCAGGATGCCGGCAATCAGGTCGCAGGCCAGCAGCAGCTGCGGCTCCACGGGTCCGTGTCGGAGAATGCAACTGGCGCCCGCTGCTGCATTGCCGGCGCTCTGCACTGCATTTACTGTCGCCTCCGAATCACGCGCAGCTCCCATCTTCCCAGTGTCGTCTCGGTGAAGCGTGACGGGAGCAAGGAAGAGCGCGGGCTGGCCCAGCTGGTGCCAGTCAATGGCCACAAGGTTGGCCACTTCCAGTAAAATTTGACAAGCTACCTCGAATGCCACAGCCAGCCCGTTGAAAGTTGCGCTTTCGTAAGAAATGTTTGCAAAATCCATTAATTGAGTTACTACGCCGAAGTAGAAAGTCGAATGCTCGAGCGGAGTGCTGGACTCGGGCAGCAGGTACTGGTGAACTCGCAGCCTCTGAGAGCGCTGAAGGCGGTCGCTTAGCGTGCACTGAATGCTCCGGCGTGCTTGCAGGATGAGCGGTGGCGTCTGAATTAGACAGAGAGTCTGCTGCCTGGCCCGCCACGAATCCATGTCATCGTTCACTACTAGCAGTGGTCGTCCCGGAGATTCTTGCGCTTCAGTTGCTTCGCTTTTCTCGCTGCCGCTGCCTCTGACGCTGCCGTCAATGCCATTGAAACTGTCGCGACCTTTGCCATCAACGTCGTCCAAAATTCGACTAGCCAACTGGAAAACAATGGAAGACTCAAATCGCGAGCTGCTGAACGCTTCCCGTTCGATGGTTGGAAGCGCCGAGGCGGTGGCAGCGGCGTTGTTGACTAGAGGCGGCAAATTGTCAACGGGGCACAGCGAGCAGCTGCGCATGGCCGTGGACATGTCCAGCTTTCTCAGCGCGTTGTCCGCTATGGCGCCGACTGGGGCCACGATGGTCAGGCACTGACTGTCGCGCTGCTGCTGCTCCTGGTGCTGCAGATTGTCGTCGCATTGCCGATTGGCGCCAACCTCGCTGCCACCAATGTTGTTTTCGAACTTGTTGGCTGAGCCGGAGCCCGAACTCGACCACCGCTGCAGCTGCAGTTGGGACGGCATGTGGCACTGTTGATTCGAATAGAAACTTGAGTTCTCGGCACATCGGTCAGCTGTGACATCCGATGGCAACGTGTTTGTACTGTTGCTTAGCTGATGTCCCAGCGTTGGCCAAACTTGAGGTCTCGCTGCTGCTTGTTCCTTTTGATGTTGCTTTAATTGGTGGTGCTGTTGCTGTTTTTGCTTTGACTGTTGCTCTTGATGCTTTTGATGTTGCGATCTCTTTTCTTGCTGTTTCTGCTGCTGCTGCATTTGCTGTTTCGGTAGCAGCTTTTGCGGTGGAGGCGGTGGCGGCGAGATAACTTCCCACTCGCGCATGCTGACGGCTTCCGAGCTGAGGCTGTTGTGACCCCCGCCCGCGTGAACTTCCTCTATGGACCAGGAATCAGTTTCTGTAGCCGATGTCAACGAGTAGGGCCGCGCCTTGGTGGAGACGACTGCGATAATGCTGTTGTCGCTGCTGGTCGTATCCAGGGTCAGGGTGCACTGATACGGCCTCTTTGGGCTCTCTTCCATGGCTGGTACAGAGACTTCCAGCTCTTGGGTGAGCCATGAACTGCTGCCGCTGCCACTGTCCCTGCTGGCATTTAAACTGGCGCTCTCGCTGTCAATTCTGACTCCGGCAATCATCAGCGGCTTGCAGCTCTCCTCCGAGGTCGCGCTAGAAGAATCGTCTTGAATGGCACGCTGGCGCTGCTGAGCCAGTTGTTGAACCGGCACAGAATTGGGCAGGTGCGGCGGCGGCCGCGGCGGTGGGTACGGATTGGAAGTCAGGGAAGGCCTGTACGGCCGGCGATGCAGAGTCTCGACCTGACCTGCCGCAGCTATGTCGATGCCGTCGACGCCAACAATGAGCTCTTCGTCGCTGCCCTCCGTTGATCCGCTTGATGTCGTTGCCGGCTCCGCTGCGCTGCCCGACGATGTGGAAGTTGGAGGACGAGGCGTGTCGCCAACCAGCTTGACGTCGTCGGCCTCGCTGTCGGCCTCGCTCTCAGCCGCGTCAATGATTGGTGTGACAACGGCGCCCGTGTAGACAGTCGATTCCTCCTCGGCGAGCGGCGGCAGGGTTGCCTGCGAGAGCACCAAGGTTTCCCCATCAGCTAGCGGACTGCCCTCCGAGGCTGAGACGGACTGTCGCGACACTTGGACCTCCTGGACCTCCTGGAACTCGGAATAGTCTGGATCGGTCACTTCCGACACTCGCTTGACTTTGTTGGCCTTGCCGCCGCAGCCGCAGCAACCTCCGCCGCCCCCGCCGCTACCTCCTCGGTCGCCGGCAGCGTCAGCCGGACAAACCGTCGGTTCCGGATCCCTTTCAGACGGTGGCGACGAAGGCAGCGGCGGCGGCGGCGGCTGTGGCGGCAGAAACCGCATGGGCGGTGGTGGCGGCGGCTCTGGCTCCGGCTCCTCCGGCAGAGAGCCCTCCGAGTCGGTGTCCTGATCCAGCATCTCCAAGCCGACATCGAGTCTCTCTTCGGACTGATTGTCAAGCTCGAGTATGCCGGTGCCTGCCTTGGCAACTGTCTCGGTGCTGCTGGTGGCCGCATAAACCGCTACCTCGATGATCTCAGACGTGGTGTGACACTCGCCGTTGACTCCAAGGCCGCCAGCTGATGCGGTGCTCATCCTACGCGATGGCTGACGGTGTCGCGAGTTCGTGCAGATGATCTTCGGCACCGGCATGATCACCCGACGCAGCGGGGTCGCATTTTTCAACGCGTTGCACGGCAAATAGGCCTGGCAGGCTCGTTTTGAACTGGCGACGCCGCTGTCACTGAGCGTCGGCATCATCACCGTGGCAACGGTCGCGGGCACGGCCGATCGGCGAGTTGGCCGGTTCGCCTGGTTTGACCGGTTTTTCAGACACCTGCTGGGCGCGTAGACTCGCCCGCTCCAGTGGACCTCGATTGCGACACCTCCGTCATTGTTGTTGCCATGACAACCAATAGCGCCGAAGCTGCAATCAACTCGCGATTCAACAGCGGATGTTGTCGACGTTGTTGTCGTCTCGCCGATTGGGCCAATTGAGACGGTTGACGCCGATTCGGACCGTCGGGATCTGTGCTGACCGACGCGGAACCGCCCAGTCGAGCAGTGCGAACTGAATCGCCGGCGAAGGCTGGCGAACTGTCGGCGAACCCGAGTCAGACTGTCGTCCAATCGGCGACGCAGTCGTTCGCGCGACAACGCCGCCGGACGAGACTTTTTGCTCGGCTCGCAGTCAGGATTAGTCATTATTACCGACTGAACAGCGCGCGGTTTCCCGGGCCGGACCCCGGAATTTCCGTTCGGAACGGCCGGCCGTTTCTGTTGCTAGCTGTGCACTCGCTGACTTGCCAATTGTCGCTTAAGCCGCCAAATTCTAATTCTAATTCTTGATAAAGTTAAGAAACAAAAAGTTCTTTTACGAGCGTAAGGCTTGAAGCTGGCGATTGTCTATGGCCAAGACTGAGTCAGTTGATGAAAAACCTTCTACCAAGCCCGGTGCTATTTTTAGCTTAGAATCTTATTAAAGCGACAGACCTACGACTTCAAAGTACCTTACCTTAAGTAGAAGGACGGGACACTTCGTTTCTTGGAAAGTTTTTGAAGTGAGTCCAATTTTTCGCGAAAAAATACACTACGAAGATAGGAAAGCATTTTTCGAAAATTATTCTTTTTTCAAATAGCGTTTTTATCAATCAGTATTTTGGATAATTTGGCTGGTCCAGTCACATGTCAATGTCCGATTCTCTCCGGATTGGCTATTTGTTATTTAGTACTCGGTAGGTTTTGACGAAAGTGAATCAATATCAATGAAAATAAATAGCAAGATCAAATCTCCGCAAATTATAACGTGCACAGTTCGATAGAGTAAGACGACAGGAACCTCATATCAAAAGATGAGATTTGCATCTGCTTCCAATCGAGCGCAATCTTCAAATTAATGTCGAAAATCAGCAAATTTCCTATCTCCGTAGTGTATTTTTTCGCGAAGATTGGACTTCAAAAACTTTCCAAGAAACGAAGTGCCCCGTCCTTCTACTTAAGGTGCCCTTGCTTTCTAATTTTTTTATCCAAGCAATTCAGAAGGAAAATTAGTTTCGAATAGTCAAAAAAACAACGCTTACATTTCGACCATTCTACTTAAAGTAGGCCTGATTCTTTAAAATAATTAATATGATAGATGAGTGCTGATTACAGTTATTAGTAATACTACACATTCAGAACTTTGAAAATCAGAAAATCGGCTTCGTGTTACCCTTTGATTGCCGGCTTTTTAAAAAGCCACGATCATCTTTTTTTCTATTCGTTTTTTGTTCTAAGCAAATCGCTTACTTCGATTGATTTCTGTGTGACAAATTGTAAGAATTGCGAGATCGCAGAAACCTAATTGGTCGGCGGCATCCAATTAGAGACGGATTAGTAGCTAGGAAACTGCCGTCTTGCTCTCTGCCTACCTGTCTTTCTCTAGATTAATTCTATCAACTGTCAGTTACTAGCTATATCCGTCTCAAGAAGAGTTGCTTGGTGCTTCATCAGCTACAGTCTCCAGTATGGGCTGCGCGTGTGTCACCCAGTCAGCAGCCCGCGCTGTCTCCTCAACATCTAGCCGAGGCTTGCCGCGCTCGGCCAAGCAGAATTTAGATGATCAAATTGGCGACTATCTGACTGAGGCGCAGATCGGTCTGGTTAGGGAGACCTGGACAATATTGTGCGACCACGATCTTCAGGGCACCGGTGTTCTCATGTTCACCAGGTGAGGCCGCTCCCCTGGAGGCGAGTGGCTCGGCGGTCTAGCGCGTGTGCCTTGTGTTCCACTAGTCCCAGGTTCGACCCCGCGTTGTAGGTTAGCTATTTTCCCTAGCGCGGTTTCGTGTGCAGGGTCACATTAATTTGGGGCCTTGTGCACGAATTGGTTGGGCTATGGGCCAGTTGTGCAATTTACGCCCATGAGGGCAACCCCCCCATAGGCATAGAGAGTGTACATTCCTGTAACTACCGTTTGTACACCCTATGTGAGTGCGTGACTGGGTGCCGGCCTGTGTGTGTGTCTATGCCTGCATACCGTATTTAGTGTGACTGAACGCGCTTCAGGAGTCAGCGCAATGGACAGTCATGCCCAGTCGCTGGTTGTGGGACGATTTCGCTTCAAGCGTCAAGGTGCCTGCAGCCCTCCTGCAGGTTTAGCTTTTTGTTAAAGGTCCCCCCGTGATATATCCCGTGATGTGTTGATTGAAATCAACGCTCCAAAATTCTGTGAGCAATGAAGGGTGAAAATTAAACAGGCTATTGGGAAAATGAAATAAAAAATTAACTAATCCATTTTTCGCGCTCATATTAGAGCCTTTTTTAATCAAACTAAGTGTCTTTATCTGCGCTCATCAGCGGCCTAATTTGCTTGATTAAAATCTCCTACAAATGCAGCGAACTCTACAAGGTGCCACCCACTTAAAAATCTGACACCTCTACGTATACCAAGGACAATGAGTACTAAAAGTCCAACAGGTACCAAAAAAGGCATCTAAGAGGCAAAATGCTGTGTCTAACAGGTGACAAACCCGTGTCTAACCGTTGACAAACCAGTGTATAACAGGTGACAAACCCGCGTCTAACATGAGACAAACCCGCGTCTAACAGGTTACATACCCGTGTCTAACAGGTGACAAACCAGTGTCTAACAGGTGACAAACCAGTGTCTAACAGGTGACAAACAAGTGTCTAACAGGTGACAAACCCGTGTCTAACCGTTGACAAACCAGTGTATAACAGGTGACAAACCCGCATCTAACATGAGACAAACCCGCGTCTAACAGGTTACATACCCGTGTCTAACAGGTGACAAACCCGTGTCTAACAGGCTAGAAACCAGTGTCTAACAGGTAACAAACCAGTGTCTAACAGGTCTAACAGGTGACAAACCCGTGTCTAACAGGTGACAAACCCGTGTCTAACAGGTGACAAACCCGTGTCTAACAGGTGACAAACCCGTGTCTAACAGGTGACAAACCCGTGTCTAACAGGCTAGAAACCAGTGTCTAACAGGTAACAAACCAGTGTCTAACAGGTGACAAACCCGTGTCTAACAGGTGACAAACCCGTGTCTAACAGGTGACAAACCAGTGTCTAACAGGTGACAAACAAGTGTCTAACAGGTGACAAACCCGTGTCTAACCGTTGACAAACCAGTGTATAACAGGTGACAAACCCGCGTCTAACATGAGACAAACCCGCGTCTAACAGGTTACATACCCGTGTCTAACAGGTGACAAACCCGTGTCTAACAGGTGACAAACCAGTGTCTAACAGGTGACAAACCAGTGTCTAACAGGTGACAAACCCGTGTCTAACAGGCTAGAAACCAGTGTCTAACAGGTAACAAACCAGTGTCTAACAGGTCTAACAGGTGACAAACCCGTGTCTAACAGGTGACAAACCCGTGTCTAACAGGTGACAAACCCGTGTCTAACAGGTGACAAACCCGTGTCTAACAGGTGACAAACCCGTGTCTAACAGGTGACAAACCCGTGTCTAACAGGTGACAAACAAGTGTCTAACAGGTGACAAACCCGTGTCTAACCGTTGACAAACCAGTGTATAACAGGTGACAAACCCGCGTCTAACATGAGACAAACCCGCGTCTAACAGGTTACATACCCGTGTCTAACAGGTGACAAACCCGTGTCTAACAGGTGACAAACCAGTGTCTAACAGGTGACAAACCAGTGTCTAACAGGTGACAAACCCGTGTCTAACAGGCTAGAAACCAGTGTCTAACAGGTAACAAACCAGTGTCTAACAGGTCTAACAGGTGACAAACCCGTGTCTAACAGGTGACAAACCCGTGTCTAACAGGTGACAAACCCGTGTCTAACAGGTGTAAACCCGAAATTTTTAATGGAGACGGCAAAATTCCAACAGGGGATTAAAAGGCGTCCAGCAAAAGAATTAGTTGAGTCAAAGAGTTCCCCAAACTAAATCTTGAAAATCATTTCTAACAGGCTGTTTCAAACGGATCGCGAGCTCCGCGACCTCTTCTACAGGCTGATGGCGGCCGAGCCAGCTGAGCACCCGCCGCTGCAGCAGCCGCTCGGGCAGCAGGAGGCCGAACTTTCTGGAAAATTCGATCGAGAAAAAGTTGAACGACACGGCTTGGCCGTCATGCAGTCGCTCGGCGCCGCTGTTGACTGCCTTGACGACAGCCTGATGCTGAACTCCGTGCTGCTGTCTCTGGGCGGGGCTCATCGAGCATTCGATGTTCGACCGGAGTACATCATGGTGAGCCGCACCACCTGGCTGATACAGTGTACAGATCCCAACAGACAGCGATACAGACACTGTGTACAGATTCTAACAGATAGTAATACAGACACTGTGTACAGATTCGAACAGACAGCAATACGGACACTGTGTACACATTCTAACAGACAGCGATACAGACACTGTGTACAGATTCAAACAGACAGCAATACGGACACTGTGTACAGATTCTAACAGACAGCAATACAGACACTGTGTACAGATTCTAACAGATAGCAATACAGACACTGTGTACAGATTCTACCCGACAGCAATACAGACACTGTGTACAGATTCTAACAGACAGCAATACAGACACTGTGTACAGATTCTAACAGACAGCAATACAGACACTGTGTACAGATTCTAACAGACAGCAATACAGACACTGTGTACAGATTCTACCCGACAGCAATACAGACACTGTGTACAGATTCTACCCGACAGCAATACAGACACTGTGTACAGATTCCAACAGACAGCAATACAGGCATTGTGTACAGATTCCAACAGACAGCAATACAGACATTGTGCACAGATTCTACCCGACAGCAATACAGACACTGTGTACAGATTCTACCCGACAGCAATACAGACACTGTGTACAGATTCTACCCGACAGCAATACAGACACTGTGTACAGATTCCAACAGACAGCAATACAGACATTGTGTACAGATTCCAACAGACAGCAATACAGACACTGTGTACAGATTCCAACAGACAGCAATACAGACATTGTGCACAGATTCTACCCGACAGCAATACAGACACTGTGTACAGATTCTATCGTACTATTAAGATACTGTATACGGATTATACAAGGTAAAAATACAGACTCTACTCTGTACAGATTTTATCAGACAAAAATTAAGAAACTCGTACAGATCAAAACATAAAAAAATATTGCTGTTAAGATTATGACAGAGAGAAGGCTTCGGCTTACCAAAAAATAAAGTACAAAGTGATTACCTGAACGCACTGCAGCGGAACAAAAAGCTATTTCTGTGATGTCACCGCTTTTTAAGGGCAAAAACGGAGCTTTTCTCCAGTTTTTTTACGTAACTAGGAAAGCAGGAACTGGCTTGAAAGCACAAAGGGAAAGGAGAAAAAGCTTTTTAGCATTTTTTTTTCGCTTAAAAGAGCTAATTTTATTGTTTTTAGGGAACAAGTTTTGAGAGATTTCTGTGCTGGTAGCAGATTTTGGTCATTTTTTGGCAATTGTTTCCAAATAGAAACTGTGGGATTTTTTTTATAAAATAACCTGAGATTCATTTATAATTTGGGTCCTTCAGTTTTATTAAGCCGCTAATTTCATTCCTGTTTATTTTCATAATTGCCAAACAGATGAAAATTGTAAACGACAACGTGGATTGAAATCTGCTATTGATGATTGGGTTCTCTCGTCTTAAAAAAAATAAGAGATAAAAAATGCTCCGCAACAACAGGATCGCGTATTTTTTAATGTTAAATCAAAATGACTGACAATCATTGCACACGCAACAGGGCGAATCAAATATCTCTGATGAACACGACAGAGGATTTCTATATAATTTGCATTGATCAGAAATTAATTGACTTGGCTGGAAAAGGATTTTTGTAAAATTAAATCGGTCAAATATTTCAATTTCCTTGTAATACAATTTAGACGTTTTTTTACTTAATTGCAGATGAAGGCAGAAGTACACGTATTGGTGCAGAATTTTGAGACGCGAGAGTGCCTGGTTCATTCACTGGAGATGCTTTGAATGAGGCAGTAGAAAAAAGGAGAGGGTTGTAGAGGGTAGGGAGACGGTTGTACATCTGAAAGGGAAGAAAGACGGTTGTACATCTTAGAGGTAAGGCAGACAATTGTACATCTTAGAGGTAAGGCAGACAATTGTACATCTTAAAGGTAAGGCAGACAATTGTACATCTTAGAGGGAAGGCAGACGGTTGTACATCTTAGAGGGCTTAGAGGGAAGGAAAACGATTGTACATCTTAGAGGGAAGGCAGACAATTGTACATCTTAGAGGGAAGGCAGACGGTTGTACATCTTAGAGGGCTTAGAGGGAAGGAAAACGATTGTACATCTTAGAGGGAAGGCAGACAATTGTACATCTTAGAGGGAAGGCAGACGGTTGTACATCTTAGAGGGCTTAGAGGGAAGGAAAACGATTGTACATCTTAGAGGGAAGGCAGACAATTGTACATCTTAGAGGGAAGGCAGACATTTGTACAATTTAAAGGTAAGGCAGACAATTGTACATCTTAGAGGTAAGGCAGACGATTGTACATCTTAGAGGGAAACGAGTCGGTTGTAGGTTGAAGGAAGACCGTTGCAGAGGGAAAGAGATGGTTTTTTATGCAGATTGAAGTGAGAGTGTTGAAAGAGAATGATCAGTGTGGAAGCGTCTTCATCCTTGACAGCTTCTGTTTTCCCTCTTTGATTGACATTCGCAGCGCCTCTGGCCAGCCGTGAGCTTCGCCCTGAAGGAGCGCCTGGCCGACTGCTACACAAGTTCGGTGGACAGAGCCTGGCGCGAGGTTTTCCGCTACATCGCCGGCAAGATGGAGGCCGGCATGCGCCTGCATCAGCAACAGCAGCAGCAGCGATGAACGCTCCCAGTCTCGCATTGTTGACCACCAAACGATTTTAGTTTAGCCCCTTGATGTCAATTTTCCCCAGCTATAGCGGGGCGTTAGCAGGTTTTGAGAAGCGGCTTTGAACAGCTCAATCTGATTTCTTAGAAATTGTTTCAGATTACTTAAAAGTTTTTCGGGTTTCTTGAAAGCAGAGTATTATTTCATAAAATAAATAGGTGTCAGGCATATATATATATATATAGGTATTATAGAATTGGGTATTAATTTCTTAACATGGACCTCAGGGTCCAAACTCAGAGCCATACAGGTGTCATCCGAACATAATTGTCAAAATGTACTTTTATAAAAATGTGTCCTCTATGCGTCACTAAAATTCAACGGCTTCATCTCTTTATACTCGTAATTACCGTTTTGACAAAATTATCTGACAGTTCATCTCCGCCTGCACGCGGTTGATTTCCTAGCAAATTTTTATCCCCAAATACTCGAATCCCTATAACAATGGTTTCCATTTCCGTGTAGTAACCATGTCGCGTTTTTATCAATGCTCGCATCAGTCAATGGTGTTTGACTAAAATTGCTGATTGTATTATTTGAATACGTGGATAGATGACCTATTTGTAGAGGCAATAAGCTGTGTATCTTGGCTCGCTATGAAATCAATTCTAGCTATCATCAGTGCTGCAGAAGAGGGGAGAGCCATCCCATTTCACAATGAAAATCCTCCAGCCATCATTTCTACGTGGGAAGCTATTTTCATTTCCTAGTCTACAATGGAATTTTCATTTTTCTCTTGCCTATCTCTTACTCAGTGAATTATGGTAAGCTGTTGAGCTTCGTGTTATAGAAATAATGCTGGATGCCTATAAATTCAAAATACTCGTCCTACATTTATTCAGTGAGTTTAAATAAAAGTGACACCATATCCTAGATCTGTTGTCACAATAACTAAAATTTCAAGTACTTCAAAAATGAAGACAAAGGGCAGAAGACTAAGCAAGAGCAAAATCGCAGTCAGGTGACCTCCCACTGCCTGAGCGTCTCCACTTCTTTCTCTAGCAATCGACCATCTAGGATTTAAAAAATCCCTCAACACTTGCAAGTTACCATGCTTGTGGACAGCTAAAGTGTTAAGTGCAATAATTTTAAGCGACCAACAAAAATGGTCTTGACACACGAGATCGCGCTACTTATCTATTGCTTTTAACCGAGCTAGTACAAGCTGAGTGAGCTAGCATACAGTTGTCCTGCAATGCGTGTTAAGTGCAGTGGACATTTTTTCAATTTTTTACTCTAACTGAAGAAAAAATCAATTACAATGCATTAAAATCTTTTGCAACTTAAAATCAACAGGTTTTTTTAAGCTATGAAAAATTAATCCCGATGCAGCATAGACTGCTAGTAGGAAATAAAGGTATTTACCGGTAAAATATCAATACCATTAAAATAACTCAAGCGTTTTTATCTTGATTTTAGTCAGTCTGATTTTAAGTAAATTAGTGGGAAACTATTGATGCCTGCATGGTTTATTTTTTATTTAGCATAAATAAAAAAATTACAGTTTTTATCATACAATGAGTCGATTTATTTAGTGCAAGAAACTTCAACGCAGAGATTTGTCCCGCGGTCCTCACTGAATGACGCGTTCACCTCAGCGCCTGCAGGGTGTCAGGATCCGTCACCCGCTTGCCCATCAGTTCCTCCTCAAAGTCGCACAACATTTGGACGAAACCGCTGTTCAAGAAAAAATAGCTGTGACATCTGCGCAGATCCTTCCAAGCCTCTTTCAGGCTCAGATCGAAATGGGACATCAGGTAGGCCAGGACGTAGACTGGACTGCAGGAAATCCCGTCGTCGCAGTAGACAAGCGTCGGCTTCACCGTCCCGTCGTTGATGTGCTGACCAATGAATGTTGCCGCAACGTTAAAGTACGCCTTGACATGACACTCGGTGAGATTTTTAGTTGGAAGCAGCAGAAGTTCGTGGCCAAGCTTTTCTATCATTGGATTATCCTCCAGAGTGCACTTCACGTGAGCCTTGATTTTCAGATCCTTCATCACGTGAGGAAGTCGAGCTTGGGCTAGGCTGCCAAGGTAGAGCTTGCCAGGAACTACTTCGTAGGGATACGGTTGACGACTGTCCAATTCCTGGGGCATGAATATGATTTTTTGTGTTCTCAAAAAGGGGTAGAGTGCGGAGAATCGCTCGTATCCGCCGGTTACGATCTGCACGGGATTCTTACTTCCATTGTTTGCCATCAGCTTCGCACAGCGAACGGCGTTGCTGTCCTCATCAAGATCCGACGTGTTACCGTCATACACAACAACGTTTTCCTTACACTCTAGCTCGGCGTCGTATGGAATTTTGAATTCATTACTTTTCTCATTCAATTTTACAAACTTTGCCAGAATGACGTGGCTTTCGTTGTACTCTTCGCGTGTACGACAATCCAAAAGCAGAAGGTAGTTTGTGTTGGATGTGTTAGGATATTCAGATTGGTGGCTTAAGTAGTTATACAAGACAGTTGGTTCAATAAAGGTTAGCGCCATGACAAATAAAATTGATGTTAAAACGGTACACCTTTACCTTTAAATGATAGAACAATTTTTTTCAAAGAAAGTTTAATTGTAACTTAATCAAAAGATTTGAATAAAAAACAGATTCCATAGCTGCCGATGCTAGAACTATTTATGTATTTTTCAGTTATATTAGCCGGTTTTTAAGCTAGATCTAGCAATAAATTGATTATATATGCCTTAATATCGTTTCTCATTGTTCTGTTTGTTATAACTGTAAAAAATTATCGCACTGTTTTCGAAATCAATTTAGAGTTGATATTGTCTGGTTTTTGCCGATACCCCATGTGCCACACTGTAATTTATCTATGAAAGTATAAACATGTTAAGCGCGATTATAAAAAAGATGCGCAAGCGCGCAAGCGCAAGTATAGCCAAAATAGTGCACCATGTGCAGTAACTACTGCGTGAACCTTTTTGCTCTGTCACGCACAAATTTATTTAACGCACTTTGTCATATTACATTAATAATGATTAATAACCCAATGACACTAGCCTACTTAAATATTCAGCATTAGGGCCTAGAGACAAAAAATAATAAACTTACCATAGGCTAGCACTTGACTGTTTCTTACAAAGACTTCTTACAATACTACTATCATTATCTTATTAACATACAGTAGCTAGATAAGTTTTGCATCTTTCTTATTCCAAAAGTATAGCATAGCTTAAAAATTCACATTCGCCATGTGTCATGGTGCACACATGCGTGGTGCATCATGCATCATATGTTGGGACTAAGAATCAAAAGTAGCTATGCCAGACAGCATATGAGATATTACAAATTATTACAAAATGACTATCTATTAGTATTAGATAATAGCTATTTATTAGGGTCTAGTTAACAGATATGAGCTTCTTTATTAGCAAAAAATGATCTTGAATCTTATGTAAAGAAGAAGATTTTTTCAATTTACAAGGCCTAAATTGACAAAGTATTTATTGTGTTATATATTATTATTAATCTTTATTTAATTTAGTTTCATTTATTGAAATTAATAATAGACCTAATAAAAGAATAGATAGTTTATATGCAATACAAGAGTTAAATATTTCTCTACATATATACAATTTATTGTAGTAAAATATTTTTGTTTTATGCTTAATTACAAAAGCAAATTATTTTATAAATATCTTTGTTTAGTATCATGTTTAGATATAGTCTATAATAATTTATTAACTATATATATATTTTATATTATAATTTAAAAAGTATTTTTGCTATTTCTAATTTAGACTCCATTTTGGTATTTTAAAATTAGAGTTCAATTTGCTATAAAAATAAAACTAGCTAATTGTATTTATAAAGGATAACTACAATCAAACTAAGCTTCTATCCATAAATAACTTAGAATTCTAGTGGAAACAGTGAAAAAAGTAGAAACTAGCATTTATTTAATTAAGTTATTGGTAGATTACATTATGCATAGTCTACTGGTTAAAAAATTCCAATAGGCCTATTCCTTGGGGATTACCTAAAATTTAAAATAATGCCCTAGTTTTTTATAGATTATATGCATATTGCATTCAATCTTAATTAAGTAGCCAACTATTATACTTTGGCAATTAATGCTAAAACCTTTTATTTTCATATGTTACAATATAAAACTTGTAATATTCCAATAGTAAAAACTTTTGTAATTTCAAAAGTTTTTTAGATGATGTAATATTTCATTTGGCTACCTGAGCTTTAAAAAACTACACTTATCATTAATCATTGTATTTACTTTATACATAGTTAGTAGCAGTTACTACTATAACCAGGTAAAAGAAAAGTACATCTTCAAATGAATTATTTATTAGTAAATTAGTTAATACTTAATGCTAATGGATAAATTTCAGGGTCTAAAAAATATTGATGCAGGCTTCAATTGAGCATAGTCAAGACTTGTGCAGTGGCTTCACCAATGAGGATTGGAGCTCCCTAATTGGCAGTCTAGGGGACTCTGTGCCCCAGGCGTTTATTGATCCATCCGAAGTTGCTGCAGCTGCTGACCAGTTAACTGGTCCGCTGGTTGCCAGGGAAACAGTGGCACCAGCGGCTGACGAGGCCACACCAGCTGGTCAGTTAAAAAGGCAGGCCAGTCAGCAGGGTGACGAGGGAGGAGCTCCTTCATCATCATCAGCAGCAGCAGCAGGCGATGCTGTTAAAAAGAAAAAGAAGAAGAAGGTAAACAGCGGGAGTAACTATGACTGCAATTTTAGCTAGGAATGCGTCGTCATCTAATTAGGAAATAAAATTATTTTGTTACAGGTTGCAAAATCTGCAGGCGCCGATGGAGTCGTCGCCGATTTGTCCGCTTCCACCGACTTAGTCGACGACGAGGACGATAGCGTCAGCAGCGGCGGCGCCGACAGTCGGCATAATCAACGATTTAGCGAGGAGCAGCGAGCCGCCCTGGAGTCGGTTTACTCCTCGGCGAAGTACCAGAGCCCGGCAGATCGGGCCAAGCTGGCCAACAGCCTTGGCGTGGCGGCCAATCGCGTGGCGGCCTGGTTCCAGCGCAGGCGATGGCGCGACAGGCGTCGCCTAAATTTGCAGGGCCGCCTGCCCGACTGGGTGCCGCCGACGTCGAAGAAAAAAGCTAAAAAAGCGGCGGCTGCTGCTGCTGCAGCTGCGGCGGCGGCGGCAGAGGCGGACACCGAAGCTTCGGCGCCTTCGACGACTCCGTCGACCTCCGAGCCGCCGATAATGCCGTCAATGCAGACGTCGCCGTTTCAGATGCCGTCGCCCGTGGCAGCCGCTGCCGCAGTTTCGCCGACTCAGCCGATTCTACCTCCGCCATCCGTTTATGCGCCTGGCTTTCCAATGGCTGTTCAGCCCCAGCAGGCGCTGCTGCCTCAGCAGCATCAGCTGGTGCACCCGCAGCAGCAGCAGCAGCTACAGCAGCCTCCATCTAATCGGGTTGTTTTGCCGCCAATATCCACTTTGCTATCTCTGTGGCATTAAATTTGTGTTTTTTTTGTCAAATTTAAAATTTCCTATTTAGTTTTGTGTTTGATTTTGAAAAGAAAACAAAGTTTTTTTAAGACAGAATTTTGTTATAATTTAGGTGCTTAGAAATGATCATAGCAAAGGTTAGTTGGCTCTTTTAGTGGAGTAATCATTGCATGCGTGTGCGTGTGGGTTTTTAGCGTTTTTACTTTTTAAAACAACTCCTAGTGTAGTATAGGTAACAAGTTTTATTTGTCTCTGTGCGAGTCCTGCGCGTGTCTGTGTGGACGCGCTTTCGTCTCTTTTTTTCGCCCAGTTTCCGATTTGGCCGGACCGTTTTGGAGATTTTGTGTCACCATTCAACGCCATCTTTGTGCCGATTTTTTTTCTGTTCTTTTAGCTAATATTGAAAGCGTTTTCTGTTTGAAAATGGACGCCTAGTTTTGATTAGATTTGGATTAGTTTTACTAGAAAATGGTACTTAGATTATTGGATAATAAAATATAGACCCAGGGATACTGTAATTGACATCTAGGGATAATGGGGATAGGGATCTACGGATAAAGATGGATATAAATCTAGGGATAATGAGGATATAGATCTAGGGATGATGGGGATATAAATATAAGGATGATGGGTTAATAAACCTATTGATGATGGGGATATAGATCTAGAGATAATGGGAATATAGATCTGAGGATAATGGAATACAGATCTAGGGTTAATTCAATTGGGATCTGGGATTTAGTATTATATTTGCAAAATAACTAATCTATAGAATAAACACTTTGCAAATATAATAGAGCTTTAGAGCTGTCCATAGTAAAGCAGCAAAACGATTTGAGTACAATGAGCGTGAGGACTGATTTGCTTTTAATTTTTACCATTATAATATGGTATAATAAGCGTGTGGGATCCGTTAAGTTTTTTTTAATTAGACAATTAGAAAATATGCCTTTTTATTATCCATAAAGCGATCAGTTATCGCTGCAACATTTTCTGTTTTGTCAGCGAACTATCGATCTAAATTCAGTTTAATTAAATAAAAAACAATTTGGTTAAAAAGCGTAGCAGCTTCATTCCATTTAATTAAGGTTTTCTTTGTTAATTTAATTTAGTATTTGATTGTCTTTTGTCACTCTGTCCAATTATTTTGGTGCCGTGTCTTCATTTTTAAAATAATAATAATTCTATGATCGTGTTGTTCATCTATCATTATTAGGCTTGCTTTGAACTATCGTCAGTATTTTGTTGCTGTATGTTTTTTATTATTCAAAAGAAGAATATGTAGTTTATTATATTGATTTTAGAATCCGAAAATATCGCAGCTGCACCAATACTTTTTTTTAACCGTCGCACTCGCTCGCCTGGATTTGTTGTGTAAAAAAAAACTGTTTTTATTAAACAGTGTAATTACGCCGCCATTCCTCTGTGCGTGTTGAAACAATTTGTTTTATTTAGAGATTGATGCTGCAAAAACTGATTTTGAGCGGTCACCCCCGCGGCTGCATTCTTGCAGGTCTCAAACTTAATGAATTTACTGCCTTGCTCATTCTCTGTGTGTGCGTGTTTTTTTATTGTTAGTTTTGTTTGGTTGTTTTAGTTCCGTGAACTGCTTGTTCACGCTGGCACTGTACATACATGTAATAATGATAACTGTGAAAAGTATTCCATCGACCAATTTATAAGCTAATATAGCTTTTTTGTCTGTGCGCGCGCAGATCACAATCTTGCACTTCTGTTTTTAACTTTAATACTTCTAATTTTAGCATTTGCATTTGTCTTCAATATTATTTATTTCAAAAAAAATTTGTACCGCAGGCACTTTAGTCACTTGTGCAACAGGTACTTCAGGCGGCAATCACTTGTGCAACAGGTACTTCAGGCGGCAATCACTTGCGCAACAGGTACTCCAGGCACCAATCACTTGTGCAACAGGTACTCCA
Source organism: Macrostomum cliftonense (assembly GCA_950096795.1). NCBI lineage: Eukaryota > Metazoa > Platyhelminthes > Macrostomidae > Macrostomum > Macrostomum cliftonense. Next base: position 472,839 of record CATNEM010000090.1, on the reverse strand, counting down.
GGCACCAATCACTTGTGCAACAGGTACTCCAGGCACCAATCACTTGTGCAACAGGTACTCCAGGCACCAATCACTTGTGCAACAGGTACTCCAGGCACCAATCACTTGTGCAACAGGTACTCCAGGCGGCAATCACTTGTGCAACCATACTAAGGCACTAAGCAGTTGTTCAACAAGTGCCTACTACCTAAATAAGGAAGTAAGAAAAGTCTTATCATTTCGGCAGTTAAAAGCATTGATATTGAATCATTGCTCGTGTGCTGTAAAGAAGACCTCATCGTGTTCTATATTTGTTTGTTTGAAGCACGTAAATTTTCTTGATAGAAGCCGGTTTTTGCCAAACAAACGTGTGCAGCTGTTGGAAGTGCTTCTTTAAATATAAAACTGACTAAAATAGAAAGCGAAAAGAGTCCACAGCAATTAATGATACCGATTAAGGCAGAATTTTTAAACAGCGAAATAAGGGATTACAAGTGAATCCAGTCCTTGTTCCCGCAAAGGATTACTATATAAAAAAACAAAGACTAGTTCCGGTATCTATATATGCACACAAGTGAGAATTGTAAGCCAGGAGAAAAAATAAATTCCAAAAAGCCGTTAGACTATTCCTCACAGCTTAACTGACGATGCGATTCAGAACGAAATAAATCAATAAAATTGTGCCGATATGTGAATAAGACGGGCAAGAACGTTACTACTGACCTGTCAATCAGTAGTTAGTTAAGCAAGCATGGATTGTCAATAATTTTAGCACTGGACTAGGTACTAGAGTAGCTAGCCTATCTTTGCACAAAATTTATTAATATACTTATTATAGCCATAACAGTAACAAGCAACAAATGCAAACACTATAAAGCATAATTTTTGTAGCTAAGGGAAAAGGAAAGGAAAATCAACATTTATCTGGATAATAAAAACACCTGGCGGGTTAGTAAAAGCCATTGACTAGTGCTTGCAAAGATAAGATAAGAAAAGAAACCAGTTGTCATATGCCAACTAGACTACTGCTGCAGCTATTTAAGCTCCGAACAAGGTAAGTAGGCAAGCGAAAATATTGCACTCGAAATTAGTTTTAAAAATATCTAAACTCCTACAAAAACTTAGAAATAGAGAAAAAATAAACAAGGTGCTAATCAAATTGCGGACCATAAAAAACACAACACAATTTTCTTTTCAAAGAGCTTTTCTATGCTTGTACTGGGTAAATGCAGTGCAAATTATTAAGGTCGCATCTGTATTAGATAACATATTAATAAGCAAATAAATAAATTGCTGATTTATCGTTAAAAAGTTTTTTTTTTAGCTGACGGCGATATAACTAACCGGCGCTGTCACCGCTGCGCCAAGCCGAGGCCGCCGTGGCGATGGTCTTCCGCTTGTCGCGGTCGTGCCGTATGCCCCGACTGTACATGGAGCGAGTCATCACTCCTGATAGAGGCGTCGGCTGCGATTGCTGCTGCTGTTGCTGCTGCTGCTGCTGCTGTGCGTGACTGTCGCTTGATAGAGGCGGCGTGCCAGACAGAGATCTGCGGTGCGGGTGAGGTTTCTATGACTCTCGCCGTCTCTATGACTCGCCGTCTCTATGACTCTCGCCGTCTCAATGACTCTCGCCGTCTCTATGACTCTCGCCGTCTCTGTGACTCTCGCCTTCTCTATGACTTGCCGTCTCTGTGACTCTCGCCGTCTCTATGACTCTCGCCGTCTCAATGTCTCTCGCCTTCTCTATGACTTGCCGTCTCTGTGACTCTCGCCGTCTCTATGACTCTCGCCGTCTCTATGACTCTCGCCGTCTCAATGACTCTCGCCGTCTCTGTGACTCTCGCCGTCTCTATGACTCTCGCCGTCTCTGACTCTCGCCGTCTCTATGACTCTCGCCGTCTCAATGTCTCTCGCCTTCTCTATGACTTGCCGTCTCTATGACTCTCGCCGTCTCTATGACTCTCGCCGTCTCAATGACTCTCGCCGTCTCTATGACTCTCGCCGTCTCTATGACTCTCGCCGTCTCAATGTCTCTCGCCTTCTCTATGACTTGCCGTCTCTGTGACTCTCGCCGTCTCTATGACTCTCGCCGTCTCTATGACTCGCCGTCTCTGTGACTCTCGCCGTCTCTATGACTCTCGCCGTCTCAATGACTCTCGCCGTCTCAATGACTCTCGCCGTCTCTATGACTCTCGCCGTCTCTATGACTCTCGCCGTCTCTATGACTCTCGCCGTCTCTATGACTCTCGCCGTCTCTATGACTCTCGCCGTCTCTATGACTCTCGCCGTCTCTATGACTCTCGCCGTCTCTATGACTCTCGCCGTCTCTATGACTCTCGCCATCTCTATGACTTGCCGTCTCTATGACTCTCGCCGTCTCAATGTCTCTCGCCTTCTCTATGACTTGCCGTCTCTGTGACTCTCGCCGTCTCTATGACTCTCGCCGTCTCTATGACTCTCGCCGTCTCAATGACTCTCGCCGTCTCTGTGACTCTCGCCGTCTCTATGACTCTCGCCGTCTCTGACTCTCGCCGTCTCAATGTCTCTCGCCTTCTCTATGACTTGCCGTCTCTATGACTCTCGCCGTCTCTATGACTCTCGCCGTCTCAATGACTCTCGCCGTCTCTATGACTCTCGCCGTCTCTATGACTCTCGCCGTCTCAATGTCTCTCGCCTTCTCTATGACTTGCCGTCTCTGTGACTCTCGCCGTCTCTATGACTCTCGCCGTCTCTATGACTCGCCGTCTCTGTGACTCTCGCCGTCTCTATGACTCTCGCCGTCTCAATGACTCTCGCCGTCTCAATGACTCTCGCCGTCTCAATGACTCTCGCCGTCTCTATGACTCTCGCCGTCTCTATGACTCTCGCCGTCTCTATGACTCTCGCCGTCTCTATGACTCTCGCCGTCTCTATGACTCTCGCCGTCTCTATGACTCTCGCCGTCTCTATGACTCTCGCCGTCTCTATGACTCTCGCCGTCTCTATGACTCTCGCCATCTCTATGACTTGCCGTCTCTGTGACTCTCGCCGTCTCTATGACTCTCGCCGTCTCTATAAATCTCGCCGTCTCTATAACTCTAGCCGTCCCTATAGCTCTCGCCGTCTTTATGGCTCTCATAAACTTTTTATAACTTTCGCGTATACCATTTGAATATCACAAATTTTTTACGACTTATGAAGTTTATGACTCTTTTTGACACCCATAGAGACTATTATACCTATTCATATCTGTATGATTCATGCTAATACTACACCCCGAAAGAAGTAGACGCCAACTCACAAGCTGGCCATGCTCTGGCTCATATAGTTCTGCTCAAGCGCTTCCATTTTAAACTTCAACTCCTCGTAGTTCATGCTTAGCCGACTCTTGGCCTTGTACTCTTGATCGAATTTTCGCAGCAGAAGCTGGTGCTTCTCGTGTAGCAGCCTTGGTGAAGGTAGGAACAAAAATAGTTGGTGCGAATGAAACTTGCATGTTAGTCTCAATCTAATCTCAACTCCGCTTGTTCATCTAATCTCACTCTAAGAGTCCAGATTCTTCATATACTGATTTAGATTCTCCGTCTAGTCTCACCCTAAAACACTTAAGATTCTCCATCTAGTCTCACCCTACAACACTTTAGATTCTCCATCTAGTCTCACCCTACAACACTTTAGATTCTCCATCTAGTCTCACCCTACAACACTTAAGATTCTCCATCTAGTCTCACCCTAACATTTCAGGCTCATCCTAAACTTCATACTAGTCTCACTCTAGGAAACTTATATCTAGTCTAAGTCTAGACATTCATTTCTCCATCCAGTTCAATCTAGTCTCAATGCAGTAAGCGGCTCACTTCTCATTCTCAGTCTTCATAGCCAGGATGGCCTCCAGGTTTTCAATCTTGCACTGCATCTGCACAGTCCGTTCGCGCATCTCTTTGACCCCGGCCAGCCGCTCCTCCGCTTCCATCAGCTGCCTGCGCAGATCCGACACTTCCCGAGTGCGCAGCTCCAGCACCGATTTCAGCGAGGCGATTTCATCTGGCAGGTGCCGGTAGGTCGCCAGTGCGGCCTTCAATGGTGAATACAGTGGGTAATTTTTGGTATAAGACTTGAAGTGAGACAATTTATTAATAGAGATTAACCCTTATACCTTTCTAAAATGATGGCCAATGCACAATAGGGACTCTCCCATATTGGATTCGTGATTATTATCAGTATCATTAAAGAATTTTTCTATAATTGGAAACAGCTAGTTTGGGATTCCCCATGATGGAAACAGCCAAGGTTGGATTCCCCAATAATTAGAAACAGCCAAGGTGGGATTTCCCATGATGGAAATTAGCCAAGGTGGGATTCCCAATGACGGAAATCATGCAAGCTGGGATTCCCCATGATGGGAAACAGCCAAGGTGGGATTCTCCATGATGGAAATTAGACAAGGTGGGATTCCCCATGACGGAAATCATGCAAGCTGGGATTCCCCATGATGAGAAACAGCCAAGGTCGGATTCCCCATGATAAGAAACAGCCAATGTGGGATTACCCATTATAAGAAACAGCCAAGGTCGGATTCCCCATGGGGGAAAACAGCAAGGGCGGGATTCCCGAATTATTGGAAATGGCGAAGGTGGGATTCCCCATGATGGGAAACAGCCAGGGTTGGATTCCTCATGATGGGAAACCGCCAAGATGGGATTCCCGATGATGGAAATCAGCTAAGGTGGGATTCCCCATGATGGGAAACAGCCAAGGTGGAATTCCCCATTATTCTGATTCGTAATTTCTAACCTGAAGCTCGGATATTTCAGCTTGAGCGGCAGCCGCGGCTGGCTGCATCTGCACCAGCGGAGCAATTGGACGCTCGTCGCCGTCAAACACTGATGACACCCGCGCCTGCGACTGGCGCTGGCCACTTGAGCCGGCGGAGCTCCTGACGCTGCCGCCTCGTCTCAGCTGAATGACAGAAGATGCATCGACGGTCTCAACGTATGATTGGCGCTGCTGCTGCAGCTGCGTTTGCGAATGAGATTCTGAGTTGCCTGGCTGAGATTCCAGATCCTTCGAATAAGATTCCGAATCCTTCGAATGAGATTCCGAATCCTTCGAATGAGATTCCGAATCCTTCGAATGAGATTCCGAATCCTTCGAATGAGATTCCGAATCCTTCGAATGAGATTCCGAATCCTTCGAATGAGATTCCGAATCCTTCGAATGAGATTCCGAATCCTTCGAATGAGATTCCGAATCCTTCGAATGAGATTCCGAATCCTTCGAATGAGATTCCGAATCCTTCGAATGAGATTCCGAATCCTTCGAATGAGATTCCGAATCCTTCGAATGAGATTCCGAATCCTTCGAATGAGATTCCGAATCCTTCGAATGAGATTCTGATTCGTTAAGGTGAGATTCTGAATCCTTTCGTTGAGATTCTGAATCCTTTCGTTGAGATTCTAAGTAGTTCGAGTGGCATTCCAGATCAGCAGTTGAGACAGCTATCGATTCGGTTGGCCGAGTTTTTGCTTTTGATTCCGCAATAGCCAGCTTTTCTTGAAAATCTACAGTTATCTTCTGAAATTTGTCAACAAAAAGAGTGAGGAAATATCGTAAGTAAAATAGATAGATAGATAGATAGATAGATAAGTAGATAGATAGATAGATAGATAGATAAGTAGATAGAGTAGATATCCATAGACAGACAGACAGACAGACAGACAGACAGACAGACAGACAGACAGACAGACAGACAGACAGACAGACAGACATACATACAAACACAGACAGACAGACAGACAGACAGACAGACATACAAACACAGACAGACAGACAGACAGACAGACAGACAGACAGACAGACAGACAGACAGACAGACAAACAGACAGACAGACAGACAGACAGACAGACACACAGACAGACAGACAGAAAGATAGATCCCACTAACCTCAAGCTGAGCCTCGGCAGACTCTGCCCTGTCCCGCAGAGCGGCGCACTCGAACTGGGCCATAGACAATTGAGACTGCAGCTCGGCAATGGCCGACTCGTATTTGGCGGCCTGATCGCTTAACTTGGCTTCGTGACGCTGTTCGGCCTCTGAAAAAGTTCAATGTTTTGATTGCACTACTGATAAATATAAGTAGACAGAAAGGATTATTAGCGCTAATTAAATAGAACAGACCTTGAACAATTTTCTCATTCTGTTTGGCTATCGATTGCAGCTCATGGCCGTGCAAAGCTCGCTGCTGCTCCAGCGTCGCCTGGTGCTGCTCGGCGAGGGCGGACAGCTGAGGATTAGTTAGCGGAAATCGAGAAGCTGTAGCTATCAAAAGTATTGGAGCATCTTATATCAGCGATAAATCTCTCAAATGCTTGTTTCGATCTTTTTTAGGCCTACGTTTCGTCTTTTATCAGCCTTTCCCCCTTGTGCTTGCACCACTTCTCCTTGTGCTTACACCCCCTCTCCTTGTGCTTAAACCCCCTCTCCTTGTGCTTACACCCCTTCTTGTGCTTACACCCCCTCTCCTTGTGCTTACACCCCCTCTCCTTGTGCTTACACCCCCTCTCCTTGTGCTTACACCCCTTCTTGTGCTTACACCCCCTCTCCTTGTGCTTACACCTCTTCTCCTTGTGCTTACACCCCTTCTCCTTGTGCTTACACCCCCTCTCCTTGTGCTTACACCTCTTCTCCTTGTGCTTACACCCCCTCTCCTTGTGCTAACACCCCTTCTCCTTGTGCTAACACCCCTTCTCCTTGTGCTAACACCCCTTCTCCTTGTGCTAACACCCCCTCTCCTTGTGCTTACACCTCTTCTTGTGCTTACACCCCTTCTCCTTGTGCTTACACCCCTTCTCCTTGTGCTTACACCCCTTCTCCTTGTGCTAACACCCCTTCTCCTTGTGCTAACACCCCTTCTCCTTGTGCTTACACCCCCTCTCCCTGTGCTTACACCCCTTCTCCTTGTGCTTACATCTCTTCTCCTTGTGCTTACACCCCTTCTCCTTGTGCTTACACCCCTTCTCCTTGTGCTTACATCTCTTCTCCTTGTGCTTACACCCATTCTCCTTGTGCTTACACCTATTCTCCTTGTACTTACACCCATTCTCCTTGTGCTTACACCCATTCTCCTAGTGCTTACACCCCTTCTCCTTGTGCTTACACCCCCTCTCCTTGTGCTTACACCCCTTCTCCTTGTGCTAACACCCCTTCTCCTTGTGCTTACACCTATTCTCCTTGTGCTTACACCCCTTCTCCTTGTGCTAACACCCCTTCTCCTTGTGCTTACACCTATTCTCCTTGTGCTTACACCCATTCTCCTTGTGCTTACACCTATTCTCCTTGTGCTAACACCCCTTCTCCTTGTGCTTACACCTATTCTCCTTGTGCTTACACCCATTCTCCTAGTGCTTACACCCATTCTCCTTGTGCTTACACCCATTCTCCTTGTGCTTACACCCATTCTCCTTGTGCTTACACCCATTCTCCTTGTGCTTACACCTATTCTCCTTGTGCTTACACCTATTCTCCTTGTGCTTATACACCTTTTCCATCTCTCTGCTTACATTTCATTTCTAACATTTGCAACCCCTTATTTATCTCATTTAGTCAAGTTTACCATGCTTATCTTCCAGACAACATAAAATCCCAGTCCCTCACTCCCACTCAGCCAACAGCCTCATCCCCTACCTGTCCGGCGTGAGCCGCCTTCACCGCCTCAACCTCCAGCTTGGCCCGTTCAACGCCCGCTCGCTTCTCCGCCTCGAGCCGGCAGTTCAGCTGCGCAACAGTTCGTCGCAACAGCGGCGCCTCGAAGCCGTCCATATCGGCGGCGTAGCGGCACACAACGGCGAGCGCTTGGACGGCGAGTGACAGTCGGCGACAGTCGGCCAGCGCCGAGTCCCGCTCCGATCGGGCTTCGCTGGCTGTTGACAGGGCGGCGTCCCTCTCGGCTGCAGCGGCTGCAGCGGCGGCCGCAGACTCGATGGCGGCGGCGGCCAGAGCTGAAGCCGAAGCTGAGGCCGAGGCTGCGGACGCGCTGGGGGTGCTACGACCGGAGGCCAGGGAGGCTGCGAGCGAGTCTCGACGAGCTGGGGCGGTGTCCACCGAGGAAACCGTGGCTGATGAGGGCTGCCCAAGCAATAGGTTTTAGGATTTATAATTTTAGAATTTTTAATAACTGGGATCAGAAGCTGAAAACTGGGATCTGAAGATTAAAAAACTGGGATCTGAAGATTAAAAAACTGGGATCTGAAGTTGAAAACTGGGATCTGAAGTTGAAAACTGGGATCTGAAGTTGAAAACTGGGATCTGAAGTTGAAAACTGGGATCTGAAGATTAAAAAACTGGGATCTGAAGTTGAAAACTGGGATCTGACGTTCATAGTTGGGATTTGAAATTGAAAACTGGGATCTGAAGCTTAAGTCCGGAATCTGAAGAGGAAAACTGGGATCAAAATTTAATAAATTGGATCTACAGTTGAAGCTAAAAACAGCAATCTGAACCGTAAAAAAATTATTTTTGACTAATAAACAATGATTTTGAAAAAAATATGGCAGAGCAGGCAAAGAGCAAACACAAGTAAATAATAAAAACTCCGGCCACACTACTTAAAGGGGTAATAGTAGTAGCAAGTACGGAAAATATCAAAAAAAAGATATTGCATCTTTAAAGCGTTTATTAAAACCTTACCCGTCTGTCTCCTCCAGTAGTCTTCGAATTGGATCCAGCAGCCTTGGCAACGGTGTTGTTTACCTTAGCAACGGAATTAGCTGCTCCTCTATTGGGCGCCATCATACCCGATCGTTGAGTCCTAGCATTCGAAGCTGGCGCCGACGTCCGCGGCTTGTCAGATTTTAATGATACGGATCTGTCCGTCACAGAACTTCGGGCTGCGCAAGAATTACAAGTACAATATTGGTAGTGAAATGTTCTAAAAGTACAATAGGAAGCTTGACAATATTTTACGGCATTAACTAACGCAACTCACTAGAAACAGAAGCAATAGACGATTTTCGAGAAGAAGCTTGCGATGACGACATTTTGTTGTTATTGTTGTTGTTTTTGTTGGCGCCGGCGCCTAGATCGCATAAAGAAGTCTGATTAGATAGGCTCGGCCGGACACCTTTGGAGCTGTTAGCAGTTTTGGCGCTAGGCGCAGCACTGGCGCTAGGCGCAGCACTGGCGCTAGACCCTGTTTTGGCGCCAGATGTTACATTGGCGCTAGACGCAGTTTTGGAGCTAGGCGCAGTTTTGGCGCTAGTTTTGGCGCCAGATGTTACATTGGCGCTAGACGCAGTTTTGGAGCTAGGCGCAGTTTTGGCGCTAGTTTTGGCGCCAGATGCAGCATTGGCGCTAGGCGCAGTTTTGGCGCTAGTTTTGGCGCCAGATGCAGCATTGGCGCTAGGCGCAGTTTTGGCGCTAGTTTTGGCGCCAGATGCAGCATTGGCGCTAGGCGCAGTTTTGGCGCTAGTTTTGGCGCCAGATGCAGCATTGGCGCTAGGCGCAGTTTTGGCGCTAGTTTTGGCGCCAGATGCAGCATTGGCGCCAGACGCAGTTTTGGCGCCAGATTTTGAATTCGCGCCAGACGCAATTTTAGCGCTAGACGCAGTCAACGTAGAGCCCGAAGTTAGCGAAGTTCTGCGATTCATGTCAACTGTGGATTGCAAAATTTAAGGGTTAAAAATGTGTCTGTAACAAAAAATAGCTTGTGCCAGCCGTGTGTTTGCACTAAGATATATGCTATAGCAAGGCACACGTGCTCAACTAGTAGTGGACGAAAATTGGAACCAGCAACCAACCCAGGCTAGCAGCTTGGTGAAGACCAGGCGCGCAAACCCGCAGTCAGATAGACAGCTAGACTCTGCTCCATAGATCTCTCTACTCTGTGCCACCACCCACTCTCTCTATAAAGCGCATGCAACAGGAGTCAGCCTGTGCATTTGCCTGCCCCTCTCATGAATACATACGTAGCTAGCTTAACCTACACGGAACTTTGGACTGCGGAATATTGGTGTCGTTTTTCTACCCTATTTTTTTTTCCCTACTGCTGCTTAAACTGGGGGCTAACTTGTGTTCCTGTTGTGGTTGTGGAGTTGTGCGCGCGCTTTACAGCTAGGGGCGTAAACTGGGTGCCTGGTGTAAAAGTACTGAAAAACGTTTCTAACATTTGAAATCAATTGTATAGCTACCTAACAAATGGATATTAAAGGTTTAGAGTATGAATTAGACTAACAGCTTGAGTGTTTCATTATTATTATTATTATTTTAAACGAGAAATCAAACGCAAGAAATTCCAAGATAAACAAAAGAAATTCCAAATAGATAACACTATACGCTATGCCTAATGATACTCATAATGAATCTAAAAATTAAAAATCTTAAAAATCTAAAAATCTTAAAACAGAGCGGTATAAGTTCTAATATAAAGTAGAGAAATCTACATTGAAATCTTGTGAAAGCCTACCTAATAAAGAAGATAGGGAATCCCCAAAAGAAACGTGAAAAATCCTAACATTGAAAATGGAAAATCCCCATTAAGATTCAAGAGCACGTGAAATCTTAATAAAGAAAATAGGGAATCCCCAAAAACGCGGGAAATCCTAATATAGAAAATGGGGAATCCCCATTAAGATTCAAGAACGCGGGAAATCCTAATATAGAAAATGGGAAATTCCCATTAAGATTCAAGAACGCGGGAAATCCTTATATAGAAAATGGGGAATCCCCATTAGGATTTAAGAACGTGGAGAATCCTAATATACGCTCTTAGAAAAAATATGAAATCCCCAATAAGATTCAAGAAGGCGGGAAATCCTAAAAAATGAGGAAGTCCTAAAATAAGTTCGTAAAAATACGAGTTTTGAATGCGGAAAATCCCAAAAAACGGATAATCGTAACATTAAAAGCGAGAAATCCAAATAAGTGAATTAAAGACGCAGGAGCAAGCTAAAAAATGACATCAGCAAGACGATCAGCAAACTCACCCGAGCTAGTAGATCCAGCATCCCCAACCGACACAACGGCGCGTCCGATTTCTCGGAAATCCTCATCGGTGGGCGGCGCGGGCGGTTCAACGCAGAATGTGCCCTTCCGCTGACGACCGCTGAGGCCCTTGTTGCCGCCGCCGCCGCCGCCGCTAAGCATCTGACGGAGAGCGTCCGGCGGCGACGAGACCGTCATCTGAAGCGACGCCGACGTGTCAGCGCCAGCGCCGGCGCGCGTTATCGACGACGGCGCCAAAAGGGAGCGACGATTGGCGCCAACAGACGGACACGGAAGTCGGCTGGCTGGGGCGCCACCGCCGCCGCCACCGCCGCCGCCGCCGCCGACTGGCCGACGGGGCAGCGGAATCGCCGAATTGCTCGGCCTGGCTGACTGCAAGCGAGAATCGAAACGGACTTTGAAACAATAGTAGAAGTTAATTACAATTCAATCATAATTGCATGTGAATTTATTGATAGATTTAACTGCAAAAAGATAGAAACACTTGACTTTTGAAATTATTCTCAATAGATTAGAAGATCCTTAAAACTATTGTTCTACCTAAACTGAGGAACAAAATACTGTTGGTGCTGCTCGTTTATTTTTTTAAAAGAACATTATACTGGCATTGGTAAGGAAGGCATATCACTATTTTTCACTCTATAGTTTAGATAAAGCTCTTGAAAAAAAACTAAAAATGTTGTACTTTAAACTAATATTAAGTATTTCTCTTGATTTTTTATATTTTTGTCCAAGAAAAAGTATTTTTAGTTTTAGATTGATGCAAACAAAGCTTTTACACCATATATTTTATTTAAATAGTTCATTTACAATTTGACAGAAGACCAAAAGACAATTTTATATATTACGAGTAGTACTTTAGTTCTTTTATATGTTTTTACATTTTTAGTTAAAGTTTTTATAGAATTAAAAACAAAATTGATTACAATTGTATAAATTAGAAAAAAGATTTTAGTAATGAAATATATTCAAGAATAGTTGAAGAGGAGTTGTAGCCTAGTGGCTAGGGCACCTGCCTCATGACCAGAAGGTTGTGGGTTCAAGTCCCAGCCCTAGGAGACAAATTGTGCCCTTGAGCAAGGCATTTAATCCCACATTGCTTCAGTCCACCAAGCTGAGATTGGGTACCAGTTTGAGCTGGGTAAATTTAGTGTGGGTGTTGTGGCCCCTCCAGCCTGTCAGGCTAAAAGCTGTATATAGCACTTGGATATGGGGTGCAACTAGCTGTGGCTGTGCCGTGGGCTATACATCTGATTGAAAGGTTGGGTGTCTAAATTTATATTTAAATATTCAAGAAGATAGAAAAGTTTTACTTAATTTTAAAGAGCATTATATTATTATTATATTATATTATTATAATTTGCTATTTAAATACAATGGATAATCGCAGGCTTTTTATCCATTATGCACTCCTAAAATGTTCCTTATTAAATTTATACATCATAGACATAAGAATGTACTTAGAAAAGTTGAAATTAAGTTTGATTGATAAAATACTAATAATTTTATCATCAAAATCAAGAAAAATTGCTTAAATAATACATTTCTATCATTTAAGTCTAAAAAACTTTTTCCTACTAAAGAGTCATTACTATAGACCTTTAACATTAAGCACAATGAAAAGTATGACAACAATCCCAAGTTTTTAAACAATAACAATTAAGGAGATGCAGACTCCCATTGTCATGGCCGCCGTGTCTCCAGTGTGGGGGCTCTCTTTTTTCGGGACATTTTCTAGACATAGCCGCCGTGTCTTTAAGTGTAGTGTAAAAATAAATAAATAAAACCAATAAATTTCGCACTTAAATTTTTCACAATTTCCCTATGCCATGGTACTTAAAATATACAATAGGCCAGTATAAAAGCTTTGCATCTACGTATTATTTTTTAGGTCTGAAACTTGATACAAATTAAATGACCGGGTGGGTCTTACCTACACTACAAAAGCTAATGGCCCTAATGTGCATTAATATTATAATTTCAGTGAAATCACTACATTTAAAAGTAGAACAAAGATGAATTATCGCAAGTTTACTCATGGATATCTTTTTTTCTCGAATTATTACCCATAATAGAATAGAAAACTTACTTGGCAAAATAAAAAGAAGACAACTATAAAGTTAACGCCTAAAGTTTGCTGCCGCTGTTTCATTTTCTTATAACACGATCAGTACGGGCTTAAACTTTCCATCCATGTTTCGCGGTTGATTTATTTGGAATTCTAATGAAATCAGAGTGCTCATATTTATAATGAATTACGAATTTAAATGGCATGCGCATAAACAGTGGCGTAACTAAGGGGAGATCACCCCTTTTCTGAGAAGAAAAAAGACAGTAATGGAGGACAAAAATAATTTTCGCAAAAAAATATCCAAACCGGAAATGCCTTCCTATCTAACCAAAGCCATCAGGGTCCGCCTCCTTTACATATTTACGGTGGCGGGTGGCACCACTGCGTAAGAGCAACAGCAAAAACATTTGCTAAGAATGCATTTTTCATAAATCAAAGCGTCGATCGCAGTAAAAGAGGCAGCTCTGCACCAGCGTGTCTTGATCTCTACTTGTTGTACATAAGCATATGTATAATTGCGCTCATTTTATAAAGCTGCCGACGCGAAATTTATGGGACTCGTTAATTTTATCCAGTTACGTATGTCGAGCATGAAAAATCCATGCAGTCTGCAGCCAATTTATCGATCGTTGATGTCGGCCTAACATATACCGCATATGTACTGTATGTAGTATATGGTGAAATTACCCTACTCGAAGCTTTTCTTCTTCTCGCTGGCTGGCAGACAGGAATTTCGCGGGTCGGAAAAAACCAACAAAAAAAATTACAATTTCGTGTCAAAAAATTTGTTTACGCTGAAGGGCACCCTGCAATGTATGTACAGGCCAGTATGGGAGGTTGGGTCATGTGATTGAGTGACAACCATGTGGAGAACAGGAGCAATAGAAAGTTCACGATTGCATTAAAGGTATAGGTTTAGCCGAGGTGCTAGTCACCGCATTCGTGAAAATTATTGTTTCATAATAAAATGCTTTTAATTTCCATGTAGCCCTTCTGGGCCATGTGAGGCGAATAATCAAATAAGACCAACTTATATGGGCAGCCAACTTATTTTAAAAAATGACTGCTCGAAAATTATCGAAGTGAAGTTTTTTTAAATCTTTATTTGTTATAGAAGTAACAAAATGACTATTAAGGAATTTGATATGCCGCCTTTGTAACTGTTTTTTAGTCATAAGCAAATGAATTGTATGGGCAAATGCAATGCGGAGAGACAAAAGTGCCTGAATTCTTGGCTTTCTTGGCCTAAACTTGAATACTCCAGGTCATTATGACATTACCAGCTATGGCAAGCTTTCACTCACACTTTTCTAGTCGACAACGCTAAGAAAACAAGGCACGCAGGTCCCAGGTGAAAAGAAGTACAAAAATAGGGGTATTTCGAACGATCTGTCATGCAGTGAATCCAGACATATCTTAGCGCATCAAAAGTACATCGCTAAACTAATTCGAAGGCATACAAATTGGCATCTTTGAAAGCATCCAAAACTCACTCGCAGTCAGTTAAGGATACCGTAGAGAAGGAGACGAGAAACCGTCTTTACATCAAGACAGACAGACAGACAGTTCACAGACAGCGAGGAATGTGGCACCAAGGCAAAATGACTGCAAAATATGGTCGAGATAAAAACAAACAGTAACAAGCAAAATTAGTTTCTTTGTCAGCGCAAAAGTTTGAGCATTTCCAATCGAACGCGTGCGAAGTTGTAGAGATTAATTAACTTAGCGAATTAATTAACTTAAAACAAGTTGTAGAGAAGCGAGTTTAGACAGAGCGTTCAACGAGCTCAACTTTAAGACAGTCGGGGGGAGGTAGAGACAGAAAATCGAATGGGCCGCTGTTCTTGGAAAAAAAATTTGACCAAAGTACACACCACCCTGCGAACTACGAGTAATTAGAAGCTTTTACTGATTGGATGATTCGAAATGTTTTCTCAGCTACACGTTGTTAGCGTAAACAAAATAATTTTTTAGAATATATCGATTAAAACAATTGTTATAGCGCCCCAACGGTTAGTTCCTTATTGGGTGGTCTCGCCTGTTGCAATAAAATTGATGATGCTATAAAAACCGCCATACGAGTACAATCTATTACGTAATACCTATATTGAAATCTTTAGTCAAATATGACGGGTCTCTAAACGATATTTACACTGTTGTGTTTTTATCGATTGTTTAATAAATTATGACGAAACCCTTTAAAAATCTGGCTACATGCCTTTTAGTATAAAAATAGATGACCTGGTGTTCTCTGTTGAGTGATTGAGAGCTGCGCCGTTGTCTCTGCTCAGGACACATCCGGGAATAATTG
>CATNEM010000090.1:277500-452500 GCA_950096795.1 Macrostomum cliftonense | reverse complement strand
TCCTTGAACCCCAAGACCTCACCTCGACACTCTTCCGGCACGCACGACTTGGTCTGCGCTTCCTCGTTGCCTCCATCGGACCGACAGCCGAGACCGCCATGCGCCGGCGCAGGACTGTCGCACCGGCGCTTTCTAGTCTGCCGGCCGGAGCAGGTCTCAGCCGCCTCGCAGCCGCTCCATTCGCTCCAGCCGCCCCAGCCGCCGTCTCGACTGCAGTTCGTCACCTCCTGCTGATGCGGCCGACTGTCGATGTCCTTGAATCGCACCCGGCACTGGCAGGCTAATTGGGACGAGGCGACAACACCCTGACATCGTTGCCATGACGACCAGTCGGACCAAGCGACGCCTGCATCCAACGATCTCGGACAGACCCGGCCAGCGGCAGCGCTGACCTCCTGGAGCCACTGCTCGGTGTTGGCCGGGCGCACTGTGCACGCGGCGGCGGGGATGTTCCAGCCGCAGTGCGGGTCCCTGGCAGCCATGCAGGCCTCCCGGCTCCTCAACAGGTGACAACGGGACGTCGGCAGCTGGACAAGCCGGGAGTCGGTGCTGATCAGCAGACGGCCGCCAGGCAGAAGCTTCATGTCGTTGATTTTTCCGTCAAGTCCGGGCTCCAGATAGATCTCGTCAAGGATGCAGCGGTTGCCCTCGGCCAAGAGGATCTTCTTGACCGAGTATTTCTCGGTGAGCACGTACGCCACTGTGTGCCAGTGGTCCCGCTCGCTGGATGGCAGGCGTTCAACAATCAGCCGGAGCCAGTTCTCGTTTGCTGACGCTGCCAGCGGCTCGTTAGTGTCCGGTACTGTCCATTGCGATTTCAGGAAGTACTGCGGGTAGCTGCGCTGGTAGTCGCCGATCTGGTCGGTTTTTACGTTCAGACCGGGGCACTGCAAGACAACGGGCCGATTTTTAAGCCTTCTTTTACGTTTTTTCCTGATTGTTCACGCCATCCCCCAACCTGATTGTTCACGCCATCCCCAACCTGATTTATGCTATCCCTACAAACCCGATTGTTCACGCCATCCCCAACCTGATTGTTCACGCCATCCCCAACCTGATTTATGCTATCCCCTACAAACCTGATTGTTCACGCCATCCCCTACTAGCCCGATTGTTCACGCCATCCCCTACTAGCCCGATTGTTCACGCCATCCCCTACTAGCCCGATTGTTCACGCCATCCCCTACTAGCCCGATTGTTCACGCCATCCCTACTAACTCGATTGTGCACGCCATCCCTACTAACCCGTTTGTTCACGCCATCCCTACTAACCCGTTTGTTCACGCCATCCCTACTAACTCGATTGTGCACGCCATCCCTACTAACCCGATTGTTCACGCCATCCCCTACCCGATTGTTCACGCCATCCCCTACCCGATTGTTCACGCCATCCCCTACCCGATTGTTCACGCCATCCCCTACCCGATTGTTCACGCCATCCCCTACTAACCCGATTGTTCACGCCATCCCTACTAACCCGTTTGTTCACGCCATCCCCTACTAACCCGATTGTTCACGCCATCCCCTACTAACCCGATTGTTCACGCCATCCCCTACTAACCCGTTTGTTCACGCCATCCCCTACCCGATTGTTTACGCCATCCCCTACTAACCTGATTGTTCACGCCATCCCCTACCCGATTGTTCACGCCATCCCCTACTAACCTGATTGTTCACGCCATCCCCTACCCGATTGTTCACGCCATCCCCTACTAACCTGATTGTTCACGCCATCCCCTACCCGATTGTTTACGCCATCCCCTACCCGATTGTTTACGCCATCCCCTACTAACCCGATTGTTCACGCCATCCCCTAACCCGATTGTTCACTTCTTCCCCTAACCTGATTGTTCACCCCATCCCCCATTAACCCGATTGCTCACGCCATCCCTTTCCCATCCATCTCCAGCATCGCATCTCTAAAATGCCAACTCACATCGGACCGATTGTACTTGTCTTTGGTCTCAACAAAGTACGAAATCGGCGTCCCGGATTCAAGAGTCTCCCATCGTTTGAACTTCACCGACTGGTCGCCGAATACTCGGTTAAATGTGGAGAACGGGAAGCCGCAGATGGCGCTGGCGTGAACGCCGTGTCTGCAATAACGAAGCAGAGAGTCATTCATAGCGTCCCAAATGCGCCAATAGGGGATCTAGGAGCTGTGGGATTCCCCATGAAGGCTGTAGGATTCCCCACCGAGTCTGTAGGATTCCCCACCGAGGCTGTAATTTCCCCACCGAGGCAGTAGAATTCCCCCCACTGAGGCTGTAGGATTCCCCACGGAGACTGTAGGATTCCCCACCGAGGCTGTAGGATTCCCCACCGAGGCTGTAGGATTCCCCACCGAGGCTGTAGGATTCCCCCACCGAGGCTGTAGTATTCCCCACCGAGGCTGTAGTATTCCCCCACCGAGGCTGTAGGAGTCCCCAAAAAGGCTGTAGTATTCCCCCACCGAGGCTGTAGTATTCCCCCACCGAGGCTGTAGGAGTCCCCAAAAAGGCTGTAGTATTCCCCCACCGAGGCTGTAGTATTTCCCCACCGAGGCTGTAGGAGTCCCCAAAAAGGCTGTAGTATTCCCCCACCGAGGCTGTAGGATTCCCCACCGAGGCTGTAGTATTCCCCCACCGAGGCTGTAGGAGTCCCCAAAAAGGCTGTAGGATTCCCCACCGAGGCTGTAGGAGTCCCCAAAAAGGCTGTAGGATTCCCCACCGAGGCTGTAGGATTCCCCGCCGAGGCTGTAGGATTCCCCACCGAGGCTGTAGTATTCCCCCACCGAGGCTGTAGGAGTCCCCAAAAAGGCTGTAGTATTCCCCCACCGAGGCTGTAGTATTCCCCCACCGAGGCTGTAGGAGTCCCCAAAAAGGCTGTAGTATTCCCCCACCGAGGCTGTAGGATTCCCCACCGAGGCTGTAGTATTCCCCCACCGAGGCTGTAGGAGTCCCCAAAAAGGCTGTAGTATTCCCCCACCGAGGCTGTAGTATTTCCCCACCGAGGCTGTAGGAGTCCCCAAAAAGGCTGTAGTATTCCCCCACCGAGGCTGTAGGATTCCCCACCGAGGCTGTAGTATTCCCCCACCGAGGCTGTAGGAGTCCCCAAAAAGGCTGTAGGATTCCCCACCGAGGCTGTAGGAGTCCCCAAAAAGGCTGTAGGATTCCCCACCGAGGCTGTAGGATTCCCCGCCGAGGCTGTAGGATTCCCCACCGAGGCTGTAGTATTCCCCCACCGAGGCTGTAGGAGTCCCCAAAAAGGCTGTAGTATTCCCCCACCGAGGCTGTAGTATTCCCCCACCGAGGCTGTAGGAGTCCCCAAAAAGGCTGTAGTATTCCCCCACCGAGGCTGTAGGATTCCCCACCGAGGCTGTAGGATTCCCCACCGAGGCTGTAAGAGTCCCCACCGAGGCTGTAGGATTCCCCACCGAGGCTGTAGGATTCCCCCACCGAGGCTGTAGGATTCCCCCACTGAGGCTGTAAGAGTAGGCTGTAGGATTCCCCACCGAGGCTGTAGGAGTCCCCACTGAGGCTGTAGTATTCCCCTATTGAGGCTGTAGGATTTTACACCGAGGCTGTAGGATTTCCCACCGAGGCTGTAAGAGTCCCCACCGAGGCTGTAGGATTCCCCACCGAGGCTGTAATTTCCCCACCGAGGCTGTAGGAGTCCCCACCGAGGCTGTAAAAGTTATCAGGAGAGGCTGCATCAGTTACCAGGGTCGTTATAGTGCAAAACATAATCGCACTATTAAAAAATAAATTATTAGATCTTTATACGAATTCAAAAAGCGGACAAATATGAATAAACAAAAAACTTCTTTTCAATTCTAATTGCTAATTAGCATAGCGCCAGTTGTGGAGGCCCAAAATGCAGTGTGTTTTTATGGCTGTCAAAAACAAAACTTTGCCATTCGGGTGCCGACAGTCTCAAAGCATGGCTACGACATTTCGCGCACTCATTTCTAGAGAAATTCTTTTTCTACCCGTCTTAACTGTACAATAATCGAACAGACTTGAAGTAAAGAACTCAAGCGATAAATAAATAGAATTTTGCACACAAAGACAGTTTAAACCCCAAGCTGCTTCAAGCTGTAAGATTTGAAAGCAAAAGCCCAGATAGAAAAGAAATAGATAAATACACAACCGCTCAAGAAGCATTGAAAAAAATACTGGACAGAGCGTAGCATAGGGGAAACAGGGGGGCATAGAGACGAGTTGGTCTGCGAATCTACAAGTGCACGGCCGACTGCGGCACAATGCAGCGGAGTTAAATAAAATTGGCAGTCCACCATCCATCACAACACAAACACACACACACACTCACACACACACACACCACCACCACATGCGCCTTCTATGAAGTGATGAAGAAGAGGCTGACTTGAGTGCTGCCACTGGGGTTTTTGCCTCGGCGCAAGTTTTAGCGATGGAAAGAGAGAAAGACAGAAGATGAGGAGGCATTGGCTTGCTGTAAAAGAGAACGAGTTAGAGGCAGTCGAGGCTAAAGATGACGCTGAAAGGCAGGTTAGGGTTAAGTTTGAAGTTGCGGCCATTAGAGTTTTATTATTTTTTTCTCTATATTTACCGTCTTATCAACTGAGCGGCTTATTGTGCTCAGAGTTATTTTTCCTTTTGTGGTTTTCTGAGCTTAAGCTCAAAGCATCATGAACAGTTGCTAACTAGAGCTCTTAAAAACGTGACAGATTGCTCCTAATCAGAATTCTTCCGAAAGCTTCCGAAAAGTCAACTCGCAGCAAATTTGGCCATTGATCATTAAGATTTCTATCCTTGAACTTCGTGCATCTCCTTGAATCAGCCTCTCCGCTCCCTCTCTCTGTCTTTGAATCAGCCTCTCCGCTCCCTCTCTCTCCTTGAATCAGCCTCTCCGCTCCCTCTCTCTCTCCGTGAATCAGCCTCTCCGCTCCCTCTCTCTCTCCGTGAATCAGCCTCTCCGCTCCCTCTCTCTCCTTGAATCAGCCTCTCCGCTCCCTCTCTCTCCTTGAATCAGCCTCTCCGCTCCCTCTCTCTCCTTGAATCAGCCTCTCCGCTCCCTCTCTCTCTCCGTGAATCAGCCTCTCCGCTCCCTCTCTCTCTCTCCGTGAATCAGCCTCTCCGCTCCCTCTCTCTCCTTGAATCAGCCTCTCCGCTCCCTCTCTCTCTCCGTGAATCAGCCTCTCCGCTCCCTCTCTCTCTCTCCGTGAATCAGCCTCTCCGCTCCCTCTCTCTCCTTGAATCAGCCTCTCCGCTCCCTCTCTCTCCTTGAATCAGCCTCTCCGCTCTCTCTCTCTCCTTGAATCAGCCTCTCCGCTCCCTCTCTCTCTCCTTGAATCAGCCTCTCCGCTCCCTCTCTCTCCTTGAATCAGCCTCTCCGCTCCCTCTCTCTCTCCGTGAATCAGCCTCTCCGCTCCCTCTCTCTCCTTGAATCAGCCTCTCCGCTCCCTCTCTCTCTCCGTGAATCAGCCTCTCCGCTCCCTCTCTCTCTCCTTGAATCAGCCTCTCCGCTCCCTCTCTCTCTCCGTGAATCAGCCTCTCCGCTCCCTCTCTCTCCTTGAATCAGCCTCTCCGCTCCCTCTCTCTCCTTGAATCAGCCTCTCCGCTCCCTCTCTCTCCTTGAATCAGCCTCTCCGCTCCCTCTCTCTCCTTGAATCAGCCTCTCCGCTCCCTCTCTCTCCTTGAATCAATCAGCCTCTCCGCTCCCTTTCTCATTGAATCAGCCTCTCCGCTCACTTTTTCCGCCTGACCTAAATTGCGCAACCCTTGACAGCATTAATTGCCAAATTATGTTTTCACACCTGGACCACAGTTGCTACCTGATATGCGTTGTGATTTAAATATGTGATTAAAATAAGCGAAAATTTGGCGTCAAAAAGCCCGTCAGAAACAAACAAACAAAAACTTGCCCTGGATTTCTAGTATAAATTTGACCGAACCAACGTCTTATCAGTGGCCAACCAAGTAGAATTTTGCTTAGCTGGCCAAAAATTTTAGCTTCCTGACAGAGATTTTTAGACAGTGTGCGAGATTAGCGGCCACACTTTCTGATCCCTCATACTCACCTGCTAGCGGTGAACACGCCGTAGATATGACTGTCAGTAACAAA
The DNA here is from genome assembly GCA_950096795.1 of Macrostomum cliftonense. NCBI lineage: Eukaryota > Metazoa > Platyhelminthes > Macrostomidae > Macrostomum > Macrostomum cliftonense. Next base: position 446,413 of record CATNEM010000090.1, on the reverse strand, counting down.
CGTATCCTGAAGAAAATCATAGAAAAACGGTTCATCGTCTCTCCAAGCGCTTGACTGACTTGGTCTGGCCCAGCTGCCAGCCTCAGAGCAGACCAGCCGGCTCTTGGCGTAGGAGAGCCACAGTCCGAGGTAGCCGGGGTCCGACTTGCACACTCGGGCTACTCGACTCACCGTGCGCTGCAATGCGTAGGGTGGGGGGGTGGCACCTAACAGAGATAAGATAGTCAATTGGTTTGTTTGACTGCTGTGGGGGGGGGGCAAATTTGGCTTGCCGAATGAGCTGAACTATCAATGAGTTATCAAAATCGAGCAACTGGTGGTGTCACTTTTTCCTTATGCAGTACGTCTTGTCAGTGAGTTTTTCCACTACACTGCAGACTGGAGTGACACAGGGTGTGATCCACTACAGACTGGAGTGACACAGGGTGTGATTCACTACAGACTGGAGTGACTCGGGTGTGATTCACTACAGACTGGAGTGACTCCGTTGTGATTCACTACAGACTGGAGTGACTCCGTTGTGATTCACTACAGACTGGAGTGACACGGGTGTGATTCACTACAGACTGGAGTGACACAGGGTGTGATTCACTACAGACTTGAGTGACACGGGTGTGATTCACTACAGACTGGAGTGACACGGGTGTGATTCACTACAGACTGGAGTGACACGGGTGTGATTCACTACAGACTGGAGTGACACAGGGTGTGATTCACTACAGACTTGAGTGACACGGGTGTGATTGAATACAGATGGAGTGACTCGGGTGTGATTCACTACATACTGGAGTGACAGAGGGTGTGATTGAATACAGATGGAGTGACACAAGGTGTGATTCACTAGCGTGACAAATTTTTTGTTTTACTACATGCTTGCGAGAAAACTAATTTATTAACGACATGCCACAGTTTTACAATTGCTAGCTCACCTCTGCTTTGGTGCCGCAAGTTCCCATTTCCTCAAAATTTTCCTGAAAGAAATAATACACATAGTCGCCAACGATGTGAACGCTGATGAATTTGGCCGGTCCTGAAATTTTCGTAAAAATTATTTTTTGTTGCATTGATATTTTCTTAGCCCACTTAAAAATAACAATGGGGATTCTCCCACACAACCCTAGTCAGAAATCTCCTACCAAGACCAGTCAGAATTCTCCCACACAACCTAGTCAGAAATCTCCCACACAACCCCAGTCACGAATCTCCCACACAACCCGTCACGAATCTCCCACACAACCCTAGTCACAAATCTCCCACCAACAACAGTCAGAAATCTCCCACACAACCCCAGTCACAAATCTCCCACACAACCCTAGTCACAAATCTCCCACACAACCCTAGTCACAAATCTCCCACACAACCCTAGTCACAAATCTCCCACCAACAACAGTCAGAAATCTCCCACCAACAACAGTCAGAAATCTCCCACACAACCGCAGTCAGAAATCTCCCACACAACCGCATTTACAAATCTCCCACACAACCTAGTCAGAAATCTCCCACACAACCCTAGTCAGAAATCTCCCACACAACCGCATTTACAAATCTCCCACACAACCGCATTTACAAATCTCCCACACAACCCAGTCACAAATCTCCCACCAACAACAGTCAGAAATCCCCCACATAACCTAGTCGGAAATCTCCCTCCCAACCTAGTCAGAAATCTCCCACCAACGCCAGTAATCTCCATGCAAACAGCACTCACTATAGATGTACTTCATGCCCCGTGAAAGCTGCGTGTCCTGGTTGGTTCGTATTGCGTCACTGCTGGGCACCAAACTGGATCGATAAATTGCCGGATCTGCTCTGCCCGGCTGCAGAAATGCGCCAACAAAGATCTGCTTGTCCTCCATGGCCAAGACCTTCTCAGACAGCAGGTCCGAGCTCTGCAGCTGGATGGTGTAGGACCCAATGGATGTCTTTGGCTGCATTGCCAACCGCAGGGAACAAGTCGGAGTGGCGTGAACACTGCCGCACACTAACAATTTGAAATCTGTGGTGGCTTGCAGAGCGAATATCTTGTTGTCGGGACATTTGTCCTTGATTGGGATTTTGCGAAAGTAAAAAACTGTGTAGTACTTTGAGTATTCGTTTTAATAAATTAATTTCACCCTTCCCTTCTACTCCTCCTCTAGATCTGCAACCGGTCATGGAGGAATCTACCCTTCTACCCCTAATCTAGATCTGCAACCGGTCATGGAGGAATCTACCCTTCTACCCCTCCTCTAGATCTGCAACCGGTCATGGAGAAATCTACCCTTCTGCCCCTCCTCTAGATCTGCAACCGGTCAAGGAGGAATCTACCCTTCTACCCCTCCTCTAGATCTACAACCACTCATGGTGGAATCTACCCTTCTGCCCCTACTCTAGATCTGCAACCGGTCATGGAGGAATCTACCCTTCTATTCCTCATCTAGATCTGCAACCGGTCATGGAGGAGTCTACCCTTCTACCCCTCCTCTAGATCTGCAACCGGTCATGGAGGAATCTACCCTTCTGCCCCTCCTCTAGATCTGCAACCGGTCAAGGAGGAATCTACCCTTCTACCCCTCCTCTAGATCTACAACCACTCATGGTGGAATCTACCCTTCTGCCCCTACTCTAGATCTGCAACCGGTCATGGAGGAATCTACCCTTCTACCCCTCCTCTAGATCTGCAACCGGTCATGGAGGAATCTACCCTTCTACCCCTAATCTAGATCTGCAACCGGTCATGGAGGAATCTACCCTTCTACCCCTCCTCTAGATCTGCAACCGGTCATGGAGAAATCTACCCTTCTGCCCCTCCTCTAGATCTGCAACCGGTCAAGGAGGAATCTACCCTTCTACCCCTCCTCTAGATCTACAACCACTCATGGTGGAATCTACCCTTCTGCCCCTACTCTAGATCTGCAACCGGTCATGGAGGAATCTACCCTTCTATTCCTCATCTAGATCTGCAACCGGTCATGGAGGAGTCTACCCTTCTACCCCTAATCTAGATCTGCAACCGTTCATGGAGAAATCTACCCTTCTACCCCTAATCTAGATCTGCAACCGGTCATGGAGAAATCTACCCTTCTACCCCTAATCTAGATCTGCAACCAGTCATGGAGGAATCTACCCTTCTGCCTCTACTCGAGATCTGCAACCAGTCATGGAGGAATCTACCCTTCTGCCCCTCCTCTAGATCTGCAACCGGTCATGGAGGAATCTACCCTTCTGCCCCTCATCTAGATCTGCAACCGGTCATGGAGGAATCTACCCTTCTGCCTCTACTCGAGATCTGCAACCCGTCGTGGAGGAATCTACCCTTCTACCCCTCCTCTAGATCTACAACCACTCATGGTGGAATCTACCCTTCTGCCCCTACTCTAGATCTGCAACCGGTCATGGAGGAATCTACCCTTCTATTCCTCATCTAGATCTGCAACCGGTCATGGAGGAATCTACCCTTCTATTCCTCATCTAGATCTGCAACCGGTCATGGAGGAATCTACCCTTCTGCCTCTACTCGAGATCTGCAACCAGTCATGGAGGAATCTACCCTTCTACCCCTAATCTAGATCTGCAACCGGTCATGGAGGAATCTACCCTTCTACCCCTAATCTAGATCTGCAACCGGTCATGGAGGAATCTACCCTTCTGCCTCTACTCGAGATCTGCAACCAGTCATGGTGGAAGCTACTCTTCTGCCCTTACTCTAGATCTGCAACCGGTCATGGAGGAATCTACCCTTCTACCCCTAATCTAGATCTGCAACCGTTCATGGAGAAATCTACCCTTCTACCCCTAATCTAGATCTGCAACCGGTCATGGAGAAATCTACCCTTCTACCCCTAATCTAGATCTGCAACCAGTCATGGAGGAATCTACCCTTCTGCCTCTACTCGAGATCTGCAACCAGTCATGGAGGAATCTACCCTTCTGCCCCTCCTCTAGATCTGCAACCGGTCATGGAGGAATCTACCCTTCTGCCCCTCATCTAGATCTGCAACCGGTCATGGAGGAATCTACCCTTCTGCCTCTACTCGAGATCTGCAACCGGTCGTGGAGGAATCTACCCTTCTACCCCTAATCTAGATCTGCAACCGGTCATGGAGGAATCTACCCTTCTGCCTCTACTCGAGATCTGCAACCAGTCATGGTGGAAGCTACTCTTCTGCCCTTACTCTAGATCTGCAACCGGTCATGGAGGAATCTACCCTTCTGCCTCTACTCGAGATCTGCAACCAGTCATGGTGGAAGCTACTCTTCTGCCCTTACTCTAGATCTGCAACCGGTCATGGAGGAATCTATCCTTCTACCCCTCCTCTAGATCTGCAACCGTTCATGGAGAAATCTACCCTTCTACCCCTAATCTAGATCTGCAACCGGTCATGGAGAAATCTACCCTTCTACCCCTAATCTAGATCTGCAACCAGTCATGGAGGAATCTACCCTTCTGCCTCTACTCGAGATCTGCAACCAGTCATGGAGGAATCTACCCTTCTGCCCCTCCTCTAGATCTGCAACCGGTCATGGAGGAATCTACCCTTCTACCCCTAATCTAGATCTGCAACCGGTCATGGAGAAATCTACCCTTCTACCCCTAATCTAGATCTGCAACCAGTCATGGAGGAATCTACCCTTCTGCCCCTAATCTAGATCTGCAACCGGTCATGGAGGAATCTACCCTTCTACCCCTCCTCTAGATCTGCAACCGGTCATGGAGGAATCTACCCTTCTGCCTCTACTCGAGATCTGCAACCGGTCATGGAGGAATCTACCCTTCTACCCCTAATCTAGATCTGCAACCGGTCATGGAGGAATCTACCCTTCTGCCTCTACTCGAGATCTGCAACCAGTCATGGAGGAATCTACCCTTCTACCCCTAATCTAGATCTGCAACCGGTCATGGAGGAATCTACCCTTCTGCCCCTAATCTAGATCTGCAACCGGTCATGGAGGAATCTACCCTTCTGCCCCTAATCTAGATCTGCAACCGGTCATGGAGGAATCCACCCTTCTACCCCTCATCTAGATCTGGAACCGGTCATGGAGGAATCTACCCTTCTGCCCCTCATCTAGATCTGCAGCCAGTCATGGAGGAATCTACCAGTCCCCTAGATCTGCGAAATCCGGCAATTTTGAACGCCATCATATTTTTTTCGCCCTCGTACCTTTGAAATGCCTTGAAGCTGACAATTTCTCAAACTGGCGCCCTCAGCCGGAACTGACCACTCAATGGTTTCTTCAATCTCCATCGTTCTGAGTCCGACTTTGATTATGTGATTCCTGGAAAAGAAACAATAATTAATTCGAATTGGTGCGCGATTCTGGTCATAAGAGTCGTATTAGTCTCGAGTTGACATTTAACTGCTAAGTGAAATTAAACAAAATTAAATTAATTTTGCGCAGTAGAATGTACTCGCACTCAAACTCAAACTAACAAGCTATAATAAAACGTGCAAAACCAAAAAAAAGCATTAGGAAACTCACGGCACAGCAACGTAGATGAACTCGGGATTTCGCAATGGAACCACCGCTATGAAACTAAAATTGCTGTATTCGCTAAATGGAAACGGTATGGCCTGGCGCGCTTCGACAAGGCCTGTCAAAGTTAAAGTTAATTAAATCGAACTGGAATACACATCTGTAATCTATGCGGAACCAAATGGATTGCTAATCTAGTCCCAGACTCACTCTGCAAACTGACGGCCTTGTGAGACGCCAATTCAGCCGCCACCGCATTGGCCAGCAGCCAGCCAAGCAGGCAGGCGAGCATGAAACTCGGCCGGACATTCGGCCTCAAGCCAGACGCCGCTTTCACTGCGCGTTCAGGCGGCAGATTTTGCATAGCAACCAGAGGCGAAGAAGCGGCGCCGCTGGCGCGCCCATCAGCTGACGCCGGATAAAATTCTGCCCTGAGAGTTCCGATGGCCGTCTCGGCTATTGGCTTGGTGTCTTTGTTGTTTTTATTTAAAGTCTTTGTAGCTTTTTGTTATTAAATCGCTCCGACTTTGTTCAATTCGTTAACTTTATTTAGCTGAGAGGCTGCTCGGGTTTCTTTTAAAAGCAAAATATTGTTTAGCCCGACTAGAAAAACAGCACAGCGCGGCTAACTTCGAACTGAAAAAAATATGGTTTGAATGAATGAAAAGCTTCGCGGCCGAGACGATTGTAGGGTTGTAGGGCCCAGCGAGGCAGAGAGGTGGGGCGAGAGGGAGGGAGGAGGTGGGACAGCCGCAGGCGGCGAATAGAGACCTGCGGCTGAGTGCGTAGCTATCGATTTTTCTTGAAATTTTTTTTTATTCGACCAGCCGCTGCCCCGCATGCTGCCCCACTTGGAGATAGAAAAAGAAGACAGGCGGTAGAGAAACGGTCGAGCTGAGTGCATTGAGGCAAGGCGCATTAAGAGGGGGCCACAGTCAACTTAGTTTATTGCTTGGCGAGTGCACAGCCTGTTTTGGAGTTCTTTTTTTAATTCGAGCTGTACACAAAAGAGAGGAGGGAGGCGGAGAGTCTTTCTATAGGGATCTATCTATCTATCTATCTATCTATCTATCTATCTATCTATCTATCTATCTATCTATCTATCTATCTATCTATCTATCTATCTATCTATCTATCTATCTATCTATCTATCTATCTATCTATCTATCTATCTATCTATCTATCTATCTATCTATCTATCTATCTATCTATCTATCTATCTATCTATCTATCTATCTATCTATCTATCTATCTATCTATCTATCTATCTATCTATCTATCTATCTATCTATCTATCTATCTATCTATCTATCTATCTATCTATCTATCTATCTATCTATCTATCTATCTATCTATCTATCTATCTATCTATCTATCTATCTATCTATCTATCTATCTATCTATCTATCTATCTATCTATCTATCTATCTATCTATCTATCTATCTATCTATCTATCTATCTATCTATCTATCTATCTATCTATCTATCTATCTATCTATCTATCTATCTATCTATCTATCTATCTATCTATCTATCTATCTATCTATCTATCTATCTATCTATCTATCTATCTATCTATCTATCTATCTATCTATCTATCTATCTATCTATCTATCTATCTATCTATCTATCTATCTATCTATCTATCTATCTATCTATCTATCTATCTATCTATCTATCTATCTATCTATCTATCTATCTATCTATCTATCTATCTATCTATCTATCTATCTATCTATCTATCTATCTATCTATCTATCTATCTATCTATCTATCTATCTATCTATCTATCTATCTATCTATCTATCTATCTATCTATCTATCTATCTATCTATCTATCTATCTATCTATCTATCTATCTATCTATCTATCTATCTATCTATCTATCTATCTATCTATCTATCTATCTATCTATCTATCTATCTATCTATCTATCTATCTATCTATCTATCTATCTATCTATCTATCTATCTATCTATCTATCTATCTATCTATCTATCTATCTATCTATCTATCTATCTATCTATCGATCTATCTATCTATCTATCTATCTATCTATCTATCTATCTGTCTATCTATCTATCTATCTATCTATCTATCTATCTATCTATCTATCTATCTATCTATCTATCTATCTATCTATCTATCTATCTATCGATCTATCTATCTATCGATCTATCTATCTATCTATCTATCTATCTATCTATCTATCTATCTATCTATCTATCTATCTATCTATCTATCTATCTATCTATCTATCTATCTATCTATCTATCTATCTATCTATCTATCTATCTATCTATCTATCTATCTATCTATCTATCTATCTATCTATCTATCTATCTATCTATCTATCTATCTATCTATCTATCTATCTATCTATCTATCTATCTATCTATCTATCTATCTATCTATCTATCTATCTATCTATCTATCTATCTATCGATCTATCTATCTATCTATCTATCTATCTATCTATCTATCTATCTATCTATCTATCTATCTATCTATCTATCTATCTATCTATCTATCTATCTATCTATCTATCTATCTATCTATCTATCTATCTATCTATCTATCTATCTATCTATCTATCTATCTATCTATCTATCTATCTATCTATCTATCTATCTATCTATCTATCTATCTATCTATCTATCTATCTATCTATCTATCTATCTATCTATCTATCTATCTATCTATCTATCTATCTATCTATCTATCTATCTATCTATCTATCTATCTATCTATCTATCTATCTATCTATCTATCTATCTATCTATCTATCTATCTATCTATCTATCTATCTATCTATCTATCTATCTATCTATCTATCTATCTATCTATCTATCTATCTATCTATCTATCTATCTATCTATCTATCTATCTATCTATCTATCTATCTATCTATCTATCTATCTATCTATCTATCTATCTATCTATCTATCTATCTATCTATCTATCTATCTATCTATCTATCTATCGATCTATCTATCTATCTATCTATCTATCTATCTATCTATATCATTATTAGAATATTTATATTTGACTTCTAAGCGAATGTTTAGCAGTGGTAAATTCTGAGAGGGCAAGTGTTTTAATCTTGGGTTAATGTATAAATTGCATAATTGAACTGCATGGGCCCTCTTCAAAGCAGGAGCAACTGGCTGTCCTGAGCCACTGTATCTATCGAGCAGCCGAGAAGTGCTGGGTGGGTTTGCGTTGGCCAATGCAGAAGCCGCAGCACTGCTCTGCCCCCCCCCCCTACCCGCTCTGTCCCTCTTAACCCACACTTCTTTCAATTTAACCAAACCCTCGGGCCTCTCATGCTCGATTAAAAAACGGCATCAGAAAAACTGATCTGTCAATCAAACTTGGCCCGGCGAGAGTTCCTATTGCGTCGCCGGGGTGCCGCAGGAGAGTCGGTTGCATATCTGTAGATATCTTAGGTTTAAAATCGAAAATGGGCCTTGAAATTGCATTGCCAGGTGCATTTTCAGTTCTTGGATGCGTTGTTTGTGGCCGTTTTTTATTTTCTATTTATATCTTATCTAATAGCTGGCCAGAGTGATGGTTTGATTGACAGGTGGAGCTTGTCAATCAAAACTGTGAGCAGGCTTGACTTCCTTAGTGACAGCTTGAATGTAGAATGTAGGGACAGGGTGTCAGTGCTTAATCTGGTAGATGTTATTGTCCGCGCTTGTGTACAATTGTACATTATCCTGGCTGACATGGATTGCCTAATCTGATAGGGATAACACAAAGTAGCAGGGGTTTTCCATTTGTACATGGTTAATAAAGTCTCATAGGGGTCAAATAGGGATTATCCTGTCTAAAAAGATTATCATGTCTAATGGAGATTATCCTGTCTAATAGGGATTATACTGTCTAATTGGGATTATCCTGTCTAATAGGGATTATCCTGTCTAATAGGATTTTCCTGTCTAATAGAGATTATCCTGTCTAATAGAGATTATCCTGTCTAATATGGATTATCCTGTCTAACAGGGATTATCCTGTCTAACAGGGATTATCCTGTCTAACAGGGATTATCCTGTCTAACAGGTATTATCCTGTCTAATTGGGATTATCCTGTCTAATTGGGATTATCCTGTCGAACAGGGATTATCCAGTCTAACAGAGATTATCCTGTCTAACAGGGATTATCCTGTCTAACACGGATTATCCTATCTAACGGGGATTATCTTGTCCAACAGGAATTATCCTGTCTCATGGGGATTATCGTTTCTAATGGGGAATATATTGTCTAGTAGAGATGATCCTGTCTAACAGGGATTGCAGGCAGGGTAGTGAAATAACAGGGGATTTTGCTCTCTAATATGGAAATGTCCCTTCAAACAGCGGTTTTGGTAATGCTTGCAACAACGTAAAATCTGCACCCACAAAACAATCATTGAAATAAGTTGCTTATGTGAAACAATATTTAAGGCCAGTGCATAAGAGAAAAAACCTCGCCGTCTTTTGTTTATCGCGCATTCAATTGTCACAGACGTCACTCGCTGTATTATTTTCTGGCCCTGCGGTTTACGGCCTTCCCATGTTGTTTTTTCATTCATTTATAATGGCTGTAGTTTTGCTCAAACCTACTCTACTGTCAGTAGACAAATTACTCTCTACTGTCAGTAGACAAATTAAGAAATAATTCAGACTATCCCACTGTTTTAGATGGTCTTTTTAATGAATTGCCAAAGAACAATAGGGGAATTTTAACTTGACAATGTTCAGGTTTAGAGTTTTATCATTTTTTCGGCATATTGTGTACCATTTATTCAGAGGGAATTTAGGTCACGGAAGTATTTGTGTGCATGCTAGCGTGTTTAGGCAGTTTTTTTTACCGAACCAGTTTCGGTTTGACTTGCCACGGAAATGTACAACAGGATGTGCAGCGAAAAATCCCCTAGCTATCAGGATTCTTGCTAGTGCGACTGTCTGTCTGTCTGTCTGTATGGACTTGTGCAGTTGGTTGGTTCGCTGTGAAGAGAGGTTTTGCTGCGATCGCAGTTCAGCCTATCTTATGATAAAGCTAAAGGCGAAATCAATTCGTACTTTTGCGTTTTCGATCAGCAGTGTGCACTACGCATCAAAAAAGCGTGCGCGCGCTCACACACATTAAAAACTAACTTTAAACAAATGATAGCTAACATCCTAAATAGTGACTCATGACTATAAAATTCAGGCTGAAAATTTGAAACGGACAATTAATTTTATAGGGTGAGGGGTGGACATGGCTTCTTTTTGGGAGCCGATGTGCCCATTGGCCGACGGTTTTGTATATACATATCCAAATGCTGCGGGTAGGTTAGGCAGCTGGGAGGGGTAAAGCTAAAGCGGCAGTCTAAACTAACTAGTTGTTGACCTGAAATCAACTGAAACCGCTATGAGCAGCGACCGGGACACAAGTGACAAACCCGGCTCATTTGTGAGACGGTTCTGCGGTTACACAACCGCCCATGGACTTGGCCGATGCTCGCAACAGTCCAGCTTCGTCGGCAAACTGATCTGGCTCTCCTTCCTGCTGGCCACGTACAGCGGGTTTGGCTACCATCTGTACACCCTGTTCAGTCGGTACCAACAGAGCCCCGTGCTGACCACCATAACAGTGTCCACTCTGCCTTGTCAGTTCCCGGATGTGTACATCTGCCCGGCTCACGCTGTGACCGTGAGCAGAATTGTAAAATCGCTGCCAGCTAGAGCAATAGCCGACGCGGAGTACTTCTCTAAGAAGACATCTCACGAGAAAATACATTTCTACGACTTTGATTTGTCTTCGGAATCTGGAAGTGCCTATTTGAACATGCCAGTTAAAGCATTTCTGGCTACGCTGGAGAACACAGAACGAGCGGTAATCACTCGCCGCCGAAGCTCCACAGACGGTGAGCACATTTTCAGAGGATGATTCTTATATAGATGTGACGTAAAGTCAAACACGAAACCCCCAGAAATACCACTTCAAGGTCAAACCTCAGCTACAAGTTATCTCTGACACGAAACTATCGAACCTAAGCTACAACCTCTGACATGAAACTCTCGAACCTGAGCTACAATCTCTGACATGAAACTCTCGAACCTGAGCTACAATCTCTGACACGAAACTCTCGAACCCGAGCTACAATCTCTGACACGAAACTCTCGAGCCTCAGCTACAATCTTTGACATGAAACTCTCGAACCTGAGCTACAAGTTATCTCTGAAATGAAACTCTGGAAAGCTTCTACTTGTCTCTAATCCACAAGAACTATCGCGCCAATGCAACGTTAAGGCTATCGCTTACACATATTAAAAACATTAAAGCGTCAGATAGGACTATATGCACTTAACGCTGCTTCAACAAAAAGGCTTAAATTGTCGGATCAGTCCTGGCGGACTGGAGTACGCGGGAAATGCTAGCAGGGCTGCCGTCTACGGGCCGAAGCACGTGCGGCTTACTCTAAAAGATGCGGCTAAGTACAAAAACGGCACGTTCGAGATTCCTCTGGAGCCCTATGCGAGCCACAGGCAGTGCATGAGATGGAATGATGCAGCTCGGATGCTGAAGAGTAGGGGCGCTGCAAATTTTGCCGACCAGTTGCTGCAGCTCAACTTCTCGGACTCTGAGTCTCGCTGTCGTTCGCCGCCTGGACTGCCACTGTCAGCGTTAAGACCAATTGCAACTGGTGAGTCTTGACTGACCGGCTGACTGACCGACTGACTGACCGACTGACTGACTGACTGACTGACTGACTGACTGACTGACTGGTTGAGTGAGTGAGTGAGTGACTGACTGACTGACTGACAGGGTGACTGACTGACTGACTGACTGACTGACTGACTGACTGACTGACTGACTGACTGACTGACTGACTGACTGACTGACTGACTGACTGACTGACTGACTGACTGACTGACTGACTGACTGACTGACTGACTGACTGACTGACTGACTGACTGACTGACTGACTGACTGACTGACTGACTGACTGACTGACTGACTGACTGACTGACTGACTGACTGACTGACTGACTGACTGACTGACTGACTGACTGACTGACTGACTGACTGACTGACTGACTGACTGACTGACTGACTGACTGACTGACTGACTGACTGACTGACTGACTGACTGACTGACTGACTGACTGACTGACTGACTGACTGACTGACTGACTGACTGACTGACTGACTGACTGACTGACTGACTGACTGACTGACTGACTGACTGACTGACTGACTGACTGAGTGACTGACTGACTGACTGACAGGGTGACTGACTGACTGACTGACTGACTGACTGACTGACTGACTGACTGACTGACTGACTGACTGACTGACTGACTGACTGACTGACTGACTGACTGACTGACTGACTGACTGACTGACTGACTGACTGACTGACTGACTGACTAAATTCCCGCAGTCCCGATGTCCTACATACTTGGCTGCGCCCAGATGACATCAGAGATTACGCAGGCATTCTTCAACATCACCTGCTACAGAAGCGGAATGGAATCGTTTGACACTTGCAGCGCGTGCTGCGACAAGCTTAACGCTCCTATAGCTGCTCTAGTAAACCAAGGCGACTGCCTCTGCGCGGGCTCCTTAGCAGCACCTGCTGTTCAAAATCTGTTGGAGCACAACCGCACCAGCTGCGACAGGCAGTGCGCCAATGATCCGCAAAATTTTTGCCCAACTGACGGGGCCACCGCCGCTTTCTTTTTAAACCGAGAAGTTGGTTAGTAAAACTGAAATACAATAGCTAATTTGATTGTTCATAGCAGCAAAACTGTCTTTTCTTTATGTCTTCCAGAAGATAAGCCGCTTCACATTGGCAATCCCAGTGACTTGAAAGCCTATTCGGATGGACCCTACTGTTTCTACCTGGACTCGGAAAGACTCAATGCTGGATTCTGCGATATTCCCTACTGTTGTGAGCGGTTTCTATTGCGATAAATTTGCTCTTATGTGCTTTTTCATAGGCAGGCGTTGGGTACAGACCTTGATTATGCAATAACCCAGCCGGGGTAGAGCGACAAGGTTTACTGTGAGAGAAAGGCCGGTGCCGACCAATCAGAATGAAGCCGAGGGAAGACATTAAGCCCTCAGGGCGCAAAGGGTCTATAAAATAGCGGATTTATTAACAAGATGCAGAAAAGGTACACCTACGCAGTTGTTCAATTACTTACTATTAATAATGTGCTTAATTCCTGTCCAGCTATGTCTGATGGACCCGATTGTGTCGTTAGCACGGATCAGACGACGGCGCTGCCGCTGTACACCGGCAAGGTAAACCGTACCGGCTCCGGCCGGCCCTGTTTACCCTGGAGTCGCTTGCCGACTGTCCAGATGGAGATGCAGTTGAATCAGGGTGAGCTTATTTATAACTTATCTAAGAAACCATTAGGATTAATAACAAGACGAGAAAGTTAACTAACAAAGCACAGACTATTTGCAGCTATCCAGTTCATGGGCAAGCTGGTTAGGCTGCACATACAAACCCCGGATGGCATTGAAAACAGCGACGACAATTTCTGCCGGCCTGTAAGCGTTGTTATTGATGTTATCGACAACAAGCTCGGCACGTTCGCGTGAGTATTTATTTTAAAAAATCAATAAATATGGTAGAAAATATTCATATACTCGTAGCTAACTGGCGAGGGCACTGGTGTCAAATAGGAGCCATTTTTTGCACTTTAAACTATAGCAGGCTGTGCTTTAAGTTTAAAGCTGTCTGGCTCACATAGCTTGAAGCTTAAGATGCTGTTAAGCGTTTTAAAAAACGAATTTATTTTTAGCACAGTGTACATTCTAAATAACGTAGGGTGGCTGTGGTGAAGTGTTAAGCTATTTATAGCTCCGATAAACCTGAAGCGGCTAGGTACGCTTAAAACTAGAGTTATTTATTTTTAGCACAGAGTACATTCTAAATAACGTAGGGTGGCTGTGCTGAAGTGTTAAGCTGTTTTTAGCTCACATAACCTGAGGCGGCTAAGTACGCTTAAAACTATTTTTAGCACAGTGCGTACATCTGAGTACACATAATATCAAAGTGAGAACCATTGTGCTTTAATTTGTATGTGGACATACGGTTAGGAAGTTCGCGCCCATTACATGGCCATACAAATCTCAAGACACAATAGCAAAAGTTACAGCTGTGATGGTGCATGCAGTGAAGTAAAAATGTTTATCAATTTTTTACCCTACCTTCAGGCGTACTGCAATGAGATGGGACATCCCAGCCTGTTTCCCAGAGGAAGCCCTGCTCCACCTTCACAAGGCGACAATTTCGCAGAACTATTTCTTTGATATGGCTTTCGAGGGATGCAGTGTGCCATTCTGCTGTGAGTAGCATATTTTTAGCATTTTTTAAAGTTTTTTAAGCCTGCAGCAGATTCAACGTGCAGCTGACCGAATCAACTTCAGCCGAGGAAAGCAGCATGAAAGGCCTTTTCTCCGACTCGATTGGCAGCCACCTGCTGGCTCGCCAATTCGGCAGCGACCTCACCATTGGCCTCGCCGAATGCAGCTTCGCCAATCAAAAGTGCACCAAGGAGGACTTTGTGAATGTTCAGCATCCGCAGCTGGGTGTGTGCCACCAGTTTCTCAAGCAGAAGTTCATCGCCAACATGACTAGCACCCAGTTGGCGCAGAGTCAGCTGTCAATCACGTACTTCACGGACTCGACTGACTCAAAGGGTCAGACAGCTGTAGGCATGTCACTGATGAACAAATTTGTTCACAACAGCAGGGTCTCAGAGACTAGCCAGCTGGCTTTTAAGGTGAGTTTCAATTTGTCTTGCTTTTTTATAGTCCCGACGCGAAATTGTCTTCTAACAGGGCGCCGAAACTCGCTATTAATGACAGGCCGTGATTGTGCCTGAGGGCACTTTTCCCTGGCCATCAAAAGGCGTCGATGTTGCAGCCACGCAGCGCATGGACGTGAACTTTAGGTTAGAAAGATATTCCAGACTCTCAACACCATCGCGGCCCTGCCTGGAGACCACAACGCCTGTTGTTTACCGACTGCCAGCCTGGGATAACTCGATGTCAAACGAAGACTCGCGGTGAGTGATCTGTGCAAGGGGGGCGAGGCGAGTGGCTCGGCGGTCTAGCGCGTCTGCCTTGTGTGCCACTGGTCCAGGTTCGACTCTGCGTTGTAGGTTGGCTATTTTCCCTAGCGCGGTTTCGTGTTCAGGGGCCACATTAATTTTTGGCCTTGTGCACGAATTGGTTGGTCTTTTGGCCAGCTGTGCAATTTATGCCCATGACGGCAACCCCCCAAGGCATAGAGAGTGTACATTCCTGGAACCGCCGCTTGTACACCAGATGTGAGTGCGTGTGTGTGTCAATGCCTGCATACTGTATTTAGTGTGGCTGAACGCGCTCCAGGTGTCAGCGCAATGGACAGTCATGCCCAGTCGCTGGTTGTGGGACGATGTCGCTTCAAGCGTCAAGGTGCCTGCAGCCCTCCTGCAGATTTAGCTTTTTTTAGAATGATCCGTGCAAGCTTTACAGAGTGACATTGCAAATTCTCTGCCAATATTGTTTTGCGAAGAGTCGAGGCGGCAGCATACGCAGTCCTAACCGCATCTGATTGGTCGGAAATGGTGGCCAGGTTCAAGGCGATGCTGCAACTGCCGAATAGTTCGAGGTTGGTGAGACACAAAGCTTAGCGCAATTTCACACATTGCTAGAATAAACTGTTTCAAAATTTTGATGCAGCAAAAAAACTTGTTTTCCCTTTGCTGTAAATAACAGCATTCTAACCAGCACGGAACGAGCATTCAATGTATCCGGACGAGAGGACTGTCTCAATTCGTACATTGTGAAGCAGTTCACAGAGAACTGCCAATGTTTGCCCTCAAATTTGCCAATTGAGGCCGGCCTGTTTAAGCGGTATAAATACTGTTTCGACGTCGGGGAATTCAGCGCCCAGGCCAGAACAGTGGAGAGTTGCTACAAGGAGCACCTATCAAAAATCCAGCAGTACCAGTTCGACGCGATCAAGCACTGCGAGTCACCCTGTCAAACTGACAGTTACAACGTCCGCTATGTCACCTATCCTTGGCCGAACCTGAAAACGGTCAGGTCGATCGCGCTGCTGGAAACGCTGGCCAGTAACTACGGCTATCGAACAAGAATTAGCGGCCTGAGAGGCCTCACCAATTTTTATCAGGCCTTTCTAAAAGCCCTACTACTGGAGCCGATGCCTGTTGTCAACCGAAGTACCGACGGTATTTTGAACTTTGACAAAGAGTTGGAAGCGTTGGAGAACCGGCTAGCTAAGCTCACTGTGCAAGCCTGGAGCTCCAATAGTCAGGAGATCACGGAGGAGGAGGCCTATCCAGCTAAGAATCTCGCTGCCGATACTGGAGGTAGAGGAGGCCAATGTTGGATTCTAAGAAATTCTAGAAAGACTTCGGCTGAATTTATTGGGTTTTCAGAGTGGTTCGCAACCAGTTCAGACCTCATCGACGCCTCAATCCAAGGGGTTTTCAAAAACGTTTAATTAAAAATGTTGGTTTCAAAATAACGTAATTGGGTGCCATCACAAGCACAACACTTCACAAGCACGAAACTTCACAAGCACGACACTTCACAAGCACGACACTTCACAAGCACGACACTTCACAATGTCGACACTACATCTACTGCATAGAATGTATTTGTCGACGTTATGAAGTGTCATGCTTATGAAGTGTCATGCTTATGAAGTGTCGTGCTTGTGAAGTGTCATGCTTATGAAGTGTCGTGCTTATGAAGTGTCATGCTTATGAAGTGTCATGCTTATGAAGTGTCGTGCTTATGAAGTGTCGTGCTTATGAAGTGTCGTGCTTATGAAGTGTCATGCTTATGAAGTGTCGTGCTTGTGAAGTTTCGTGCTTATGAAGTGTCGTGCTTGTGAAGTGTCGTGCTTATGAAGTGTCGTGCTTATGAAGTGTCGTGCTTATGAAGTGTCGTGCTTATGAAGTGTCGTGCTTATGAAGTGTCGTGCTTATGAAGTGTCGTGCTTATGAAGTGTCGTGCTTATGAAGTGTCATGCTTATGAAGTGTCGTGCGTATGAAGTGTCGTGCTTATGAAGTTTCGTGCTTATGAAGTGTCGTGCTTGTGAAGTGTCGTGCTTATGAAGTGTCGTGCTTATGAAGTGTCGTGCTTTTGAAGTGTCGTGCTTATGAAGTGTCGTGCTTATGAAGTGTCGTGCTTGTGAAGTGTCGTGCTTATGAAGTGTCATGCTTATGAAGTGTCGTGCTTGTGAAGTGTCGTGCTTATGAAGTGTCGTGCTTATGAAGTGTCGTGCTTGTGAAGTGTCGTGCTTATGAAGTGTCGTGCTTATGAAGTGTCATGCTTATGAAGTGTCATGCTTGTGAAGTGTCATGCTTATGAAGTGTCATGCTTATGAAGTGTCGTGCTTATGAAGTGTCGTGCTTATGAAGTGTCGTGCTTATGAAGTGTCATGCTTATGAAGTGTCATGCTTGTGAAGTTTCGTGCTTATGAAGTGTCATGCTTATGAAGTGTCATGCTTATGAAGTGTCGTGCTTGTGAAGTTTCGTGCTTATGAAGTGTCGTGCTTATGAAGTGTCGTGCTTATGAAGTGTCGTGCTTATGAAGTGTCATGCTTATGAAGTGTCGTGCTTGTGAAGTGTCATGCTTATGAAGTGTCGTGCTTGTGAAGTGTCATGCTTATGAAGTGTCATGCTTATGAAGTGTCGTGCTTATGAAGTGTCGTGCTTATGAAGTGTCGTGCTTATGAAGTGTCATGCTTATGAAGTGTCGTGCTTGTGAAGTTTCGTGCTTATGAAGTGTCGTGCTTGTGAAGTGTCGTGCTTATGAAGTGTCGTGCTTATGAAGTGTCGTGCTTATGAAGTGTCGTGCTTATGAAGTGTCATGCTTATGAAGTGTCGTGCTTATGAAGTGTCGTGCTTATGAAGTGTCGTGCTTGTGAAGTGTCGTGCTTATGAAGTGTCGTGCTTATGAAGTGTCGTGCTTATGAAGTGTCGTGCTTGTGAAGTTTCGTGCTTATGAAGTGTCATGCTTATGAAGTGTCGTGCTTATGAAGTGTCGTGCTTGTGAAGTTTCGTGCTTATGAAGTGTCGTGCTTGTGAAGTGTCGTGCTTATGAAGTGTCGTGCTTATGAAGTGTCGTGCTTATGAAGTGTCGTGCTTATGAAGTGTCATGCTTATGAAGTGTCGTGCTTGTGAAGTTTCGTGCTTATGAAGTGTCATGCTTATGAAGTGTCGTGCTTATGAAGTGTCATGCTTATGAAGTGTCGTGCTTATGAAGTGTCGTGCTTATGAAGTGTCGTGCTTATGAAGTGTCATGCTTATGAAGTGTCGTGCTTGTGAAGTTTCGTGCTTATGAAGTGTCGTGCTTGTGAAGTGTCGTGCTTATGAAGTGTCGTGCTTATGAAGTGTCGTGCTTATGAAGTGTCGTGCTTATGAAGTGTCGTGCTTATGAAGTGTCGTGCTTATGAAGTGTCGTGCTTATGAAGTGTCGTGCTTATGAAGTGTCATGCTTATGAAGTGTCGTGCTTATGAAGTGTCATGCTTATGAAGTGTCGTGCTTGTGAAGTGTCGTGCTTATGAAGTGTCGTGCTTATGAAGTGTCGTGCGTATGAAGTGTCGTGCTTATGAAGTGTCGTGCTTATGAAGTGTCGTGCTTGTGAAGTGTCGTGCTTGTGAAGTTTCGTGCTTATGAAGTGTCGTGCTTATGAAGTGTCGTGCTTATGAAGTGTCGTGCTTATGAAGTGTCATGCTTATGAAGTGTCGTGCTTGTGAAGTGTCATGCTTATGAAGTGTCGTGCTTATGAAGTGTCATGCTTATGAAGTGTCATGCTTATGAAGTGTCGTGCTTATGAAGTGTCGTGCTTATGAAGTGTCGTGCTTATGAAGTGTCATGCTTATGAAGTGTCGTGCTTGTGAAGTTTCGTGCTTATGAAGTGTCGTGCTTGTGAAGTGTCGTGCTTATGAAGTGTCGTGCTTATGAAGTGTCGTGCTTATGAAGTGTCGTGCTTATGAAGTGTCGTGCTTATGAAGTGTCGTGCTTATGAAGTGTCGTGCTTATGAAGTGTCGTGCTTATGAAGTGTCATGCTTATGAAGTGTCGTGCTTATGAAGTGTCATGCTTATGAAGTGTCGTGCTTGTGAAGTGTCGTGCTTATGAAGTGTCGTGCTTATGAAGTGTCGTGCGTATGAAGTGTCGTGCTTATGAAGTTTCGTGCTTATGAAGTGTCGTGCTTGTGAAGTGTCGTGCTTATGAAGTGTCGTGCTTATGAAGTGTCGTGCTTATGAAGTGTCGTGCTTATGAAGTGTCGTGCTTATGAAGTGTCATGCTTATGAAGTGTCATGCTTATGAAGTGTCGTGCTTATGAAGTGTCATGCTTGTGAAGTTTCGTGCTTATGAAGTGTCGTGCTTATGAAGTGTCGTGCTTATGAAGTGTCGTGCTTATGAAGTGTCGTGCTTATCAAGTGTCATGCTTATGAAGTGTCGTGCTTGTGAAGTGTCGTGCTTATGAAGTGTCGTGCTTATGAAGTGTCGTGCGTATGAAGTGTCGTGCTTATGAAGTGTCGTGCTTATGAAGTGTCGTGCTTGTGAAGTGTCGTGCTTATGAAGTGTCGTGCTTATGAAGTGTCGTGCTTATGAAGTGTCGTGCTTATGAAGTGTCGTGCTTATGAAGTGTCGTGCTTATGAAGTGTCGTGCTTGTGAAGTGTCGTGCTTATGAAGTGTCGTGCTTATGAAGTGTCGTGCTTATGAAGTGTCATGCTTATGAAGTGTCATGCTTATGAAGTGTCGTGCTTATGAAGTGTCGTGCTTGTGAAGTGTCGTGCGTATGAAAGGTCTTGCTTGTGAAAGTATCTGCTAAAGGCATTTGTCAACGTTGTGAAGTGTCGTGCTGATAAAGCCCCCCTCGTAATCTTAAATCCAAATATGGTGACAAAAAACACGTGTACTTTCACAAATGCCTTTCAAAATGTGCGTTTACCAAAATTAAAATTTAACCTCCGAAATCTGGCCTTCTAAATGCGCCCTCTTCTCGTACAACTATTAGCCTAAATATACAGCCCAGAATTACAGTATAGACATATACCATCAGGCGCTTTCAGAATTCAGAGCTCACAGCATTTAGTAAGAGTACAACAGACCACAGCAGCGACACTGTCTACGAGTACCACGCTCCGAGACTATGGGAAACCTTGTCTTTCCCGAATCCTCCCTAATCCTATTATAATGGCTAAAATATTCCGTACAATATAGATAGCTAACACCAAGCTATTCGATCGAGGCATAAACCGTACTCAGCAAACTGTTATTTATTCAATACAATCTGGTTTGTTCTGCAGGCGCCCTGGGTCTCTGGTCGGGCATTTCAATACTCACCGTCTGCGAACTATTCGAACTGCTAATCTACATTGGCCCCGCCCTGGTGCTGAGCCTGCGACGTCGGCCAACTAGAAACTGTTCAGCAACTGCTGGCGAAGACAAAACAGATCCTGAGGCGGTTTGCGACCAGCAAGGCGACACTGCTACTGCAGTTTGAGTCGCCAATTTCTAGGCTTAAAAAACGAATTTTCGACACCTCGTTCCAGTGTATTTTTCTAATCCTAATCTCGTAATCTTATTCTGCTCGCATGATCCCAATAATCCTATAATGCCTACTGCTAGTAGAGGAGTAAATACAGTCATGTCTGTTTTCTGTCTGTCTCCTTAAGAATTATTGAGCTCTTGTCATATAATCTTCCCCTAATGACATATTCAATAAAATATTATATAAAATCTGATATTAAAAAATCACTAAAGTACGAGTACCACGAGCGCATAAGCCGTAATATTGCGTGTTAAAATCCTATTGTTACTCAGAGCACACTTTGAGATAAGCCTACTTCATTATTGCTTCATTTTAGTTGCCTTTTCTGCTATGGCCTGCGTCATCATAAAGCTTGCATCCCGGGTTTTCAAGTGAAATAAAAAACGTTCGAAATCTCTCTGAATATCATCAAATCCCCTCTGCTCTCCTCTAATCTCAACACTCTAATCCATACCACTCGCCTCCAATCTCTCCGTCTCTCCTTCAATCTCTTTTAATCCTACTTTTCTTGGTGTCCTTTAATCTTTGAATATTTTCCATCACCAAGTGGAGACCATATCGATGTTGTAATTATCAAACGAACAAAAACACAGGACAAATTAAGCTCTCAAAATGTGTTTGATTATTCTAGAATGAGAAAAATACTGCGCACACATTTTATTGGTTAAAAAATACGAGCTTTAACAAACCAAATGAAAAGAATTGTAGCAATGCAAAAATTTGTAGCTGTGATAATTCATCTTTGTTTTACTGCACGCTTCAGAAAACAACGTCTATTGAAATTTACTTAGGCAATGCATAATTAACTATTTGAACAAAAGCAATAAAATCTGTCCAGCACAGCCGTTTCATTGAACGCGATAAGCTATTATAAACTTATCAGCTGTAGAAAATTCTTATTAATAGACGAAAATACTTAACTGAATGATATAAGCTGATTGCGGCTAATTTAATTTGCAAGTAAATCATTGGCGAGAAATATGATCGCTGTATACTGTACTAAAAGGAAAGTTACCGGAATATTTGACGCTGAAGCGTACCTTGGCGGATAGAGTTTGGCTGGGGTGGGGGGCTAGCTGGTGTACATTGGAGTAGAGGCTGAGATTAATCAGGGATAGAGATTCGTCTATGGCTAGTGTACACTGAGGATAGAAGTTGCGTACTTGTAATTGAGGGGGAGAGGGAAAGCATTACGCGCATGTACGCTTAGTCTGGAGGCTGTTTTAGACTAAGCTATAATGAATAATTAACTGATCGAAGACAGTTCACATGCGAATAAACAATATAATTGTTATATTTAATTACGGGCTTAAAAAAATCATCAGAAAATCATTGAAGATGCACTAAAGCCTAGTCCCAGTCATCGTCGTCTCCGCCGCTGCCGCCACCTTCGCCGCCGCCACCGCTTCCGCCGCCGCCATCGCCAATCATTGCACTGACTCGATCGAACATTGCGTTGCCGGTAGATTTAACACCGTCAGAATTCCCACCGCTACCGCCTCCTCCGACTGCGCCGCCACCAGCAATGCCTTGTCGTCGACGATTGAGCTTGAGCTTCAGCTGAGCCATCAGGTCCATGCCGCCGACTTCGCTGCCGCCGCCACCGCGGCCACCGCCGCCGCCACCTCCGCTATCGACTTGGTCACCATTGACGCCGGCAGACGATGCTCCAGCGCCCGACGTGGCCTCCCGATTATCTCGCAATTGGCGCTTTTTAGCCAGCTTTCGCTCTTTAACGGAGCGCAGCCGGGCATTTTCTGCGCCACCAGTTTTCCTGATGGCGTCTAGCAGGCTGGCACGGGCCGCGTTGTCCTGCTGCCCGGCTGGCGGCGCCGGCGGGGGCGGGGGCGGAGGTGGCGGGGGTGGCGGCGGAGGCGGCGGCGGCTGAGCGGCAGCGCCGGCAGGGTCCATCGGCGCTAGCGGGGGTGGGGGTGGCGGAGGCGGCGGTGGAGGCGGAGGCGGCGGCGGCGGCGGCAGTGACTTTGCAACATTTGACGAATCCAACGAAACAGCGGCGGAAGTCGACAACGGGAGCGGCGGAGGCGGCTCCGACAGGCAGGCCAGCAGGATGTTGTCGGCGTCGGACGGCGCGATGCCGGGGCCGAGGTCGCCGCTGTAGGCGACGTTCTCGGCAACGCCGGGCAGGCTAGGCAGCATTGTCGGCAGGCTGTCCAGATCGGGCACGGCGCCGAGGCTGGGCATGTACAGCAGCGAGCCGGCGTCGGGTCGGTCCAGCCGATCGCCAATCCGAATAGAGTCGGGCGCCTCGCCGGGACCGGCCGATGCGGCGCCGGCGGCTTCGTCATCAGCGCCTGGCCTGGTCCGGGTGACAACGCCGAGCGGATCAATCAGGGTGTAGCGCTTGTAGGGGTTCTCGGCTGTGTTGAATAGCAGCAGGCTGCTCAGCGACGTCAGGCTAGCCGGCAGACGGCCCAGGCCTTCTTCTTCTTTCTCTTGGTCGTCAACTACTGAGTCAGTGTCGGCGGTTGGACGACGCGACGGCGCTCGAGTTGGAGGCTTCAGGTTTACCTATGTTAGTTAAAGTACAAATACTGTTTAATTTTGAGAGCGAAAATTAATGTAAACAAAAACACAGCATCCTACTTATTTACTGTTAAAAAGTAGTATGATAGGAGTAGGATTTTAATAAACGATACTAACCTGCATAAAATGCCGCATCTCTTTTAGCGCTTCCTCGTTTAAAGCTTCCCGCTGGCTGCGAATCACCCTAGCAACCGTTATAGCGGCCTGTTCGGCCTTGTCTAGACCGGCAAACGGCGATTGGAATTGGCCGGCTACAGCGTCCGCATTGACAGGAAATTTCGGAGCGGCGAACACCTGCGGATGGTGGCAAAGCAACGAAAGCAAATAAGAAGCTCAATCTAAACTAACACACAAGATGAAAGTCATATAAATAACGTTAAAATTAAGCTTTAAATTTCTTGGAAAGGCTTGAATTTTTTCGCTAAGAAAAGCCCACTTTAAAACGAAGTACGAATAATATGAATAGTTTGCGCACTACACTACTAAACCACACCTATCAGTAGAGTAGTAAGCATCTACTCTAGTAGAGAATAAAAATAAAAGACACGAAATTAAGTGAATTAAATTTCGCACAAAAAGAACAAACCTGCACAGCCTTGGTGGCGCCTTTCATAGAATCGATAATGGCCTGACAAGTGGCTGCCCGACGACGAAGCTCGGCGCATGTGGCCAGCTGCTCAGCGACCCTGCAGTTTTCAAGAAAATGACTTCTGCGATTTAAAAGCCTTCAGTTGCCATAAAAACTGCCCTCAGAATCCCCCTTACTGTCCTTAAAATCACTCATATACTATGCTCAGAATCACCCCTAAACTGTGCTCAGAATCACCCTTAAACTGTGCTCCGAATCACCCCTAAACTGTGCTCAGAATCACCCCTAAACTGTGCTCAGAATCACCCCTAAACTGTGCTCAGAATCACCCTTAAACTGTGCTCCGAATCACCCCTAAACTGTGCTCAGAATCATCCCTAAACTGTGCTCCGAATCACCCCTAAACTGTGCTCAGAATCACCCCTAAACTGTGCTCAGAATCACCCCTAAACTGTGCTCAGAATCACCCCTAAACTGTGCTCAGAATCACCCTTAAACTGTGCTCCGAATCACCCCTAAACTGTGCTCAGAATCATCCCTAAACTGTGCTCAGAATCACCCCTAAACTGTTCTCAGAATCACCCCTAAACTGTGCTCAGAATCATCCCTAAACTGTGCACAGAATCACCCCTAAACTGTTCTCAGAATCACCCCTAAACTGTGCTCAGAATCATCCCTAAACTGTTCTCAGAATCACCCCTAAATTGTGCTCAGAATCATCCCTAAACTACCCTCAGAATCACCCCTAAACTGTGCTCAGAATCACCCCTAAACTGTGCTCAGAATCACCCCTAAACTGTGCTCAGAATCACCCCTAAACTGTGCTCAGAATCACCCCTAAACTGTGCTCAGAATCACCCCTAAACTGTGCTCCGAATCACCCCTAAACTGTGCTCAGAATCACCCCTAAACTGTGCTCAGAATCACCCTTAAACTGTGCTCAGAATCACCCCTAAACTGTGCTCAGAATCACCCCTAAACTGTGCTCCGAATCACCCCTAAATTGTGCTCAGAATCATCCCTAAACTGTTCTCAGAATCACCCCTAAATTGTGCTCAGAATCATCCTTAAACTACCCTCAGAATCACCCCTAAACTGTGCTCAGAATCACCCCTAAACTGTGCTCAGAATCACCCCTAAACTGTGCTCAGAATCACCCCTAAACTGTGCTCAGAATCACCCTTAAACTGTGCTCCGAATCACCCCTAAACTGTGCTCAGAATCATCCCTAAACTGTGCTCAGAATCACCCCTAAACTGTTCTCAGAATCACCCCTAAACTGTGCTCAGAATCATCCCTAAACTGTTCTCAGAATCACCCCTAAATTGTGCTCAGAATCATCCCTAAACTACCCTCAGAATCACCCCTAAACTGTGCTCAGAATCACCCCTAAACTGTGCTCAGAATCACCCCTAAACTGTGCTCAGAATCACCCCTAAACTGTGCTCAGAATCACCCCTAAACTGTGCTCCGAATCACCCCTAAACTGTGCTCAGAATCACCCCTAAACTGTGCTCAGAATCACCCTTAAACTGTGCTCAGAATCACCCCTAAACTGTGCTCAGAATCACCCCTAAACTGTGCTCCGAATCACCCCTAAATTGTGCTCAGAATCATCCCTAAACTGTTCTCAGAATCACCCCTAAATTGTGCTCAGAATCATCCTTAAACTACCCTCAGAATCACCCCTAAACTGTGCTCAGAATCACCCCTAAACTGTGCTCAGAATCACCCCTAAACTGTGCTCAGAATCACCCCTAAACTGTGCTCAGAATCACCCTTAAACTGTGCTCCGAATCACCCCTAAACTGTGCTCAGAATCATCCCTAAACTGTGCTCAGAATCACCCCTAAACTGTTCTCAGAATCACCCCTAAACTGTGCTCAGAATCATCCCTAAACTGTGCACAGAATCACCCCTAAACTGTTCTCAGAATCACCCCTAAACTGTGCTCAGAATCATCCCTAAACTGTTCTCAGAATCACCCCTAAATTGTGCTCAGAATCATCCCTAAACTACCCTCAGAATCACCCCTAAACTGTGCTCAGAATCACCCCTAAACTGTGCTCAGAATCACCCCTAAACTGTGCTCAGAATCACCCCTAAACTGTGCTCAGAATCACCCCTAAACTGTGCTCAGAATCACCCCTAAACTGTGCTCAGAATCACCCCTAAACTGTGCTCCGAATCACCCCTAAACTGTGCTCAGAATCACCCCTAAACTGTGCTCAGAATCACCCTTAAACTGTGCTCAGAATCACCCCTAAACTGTGCTCAGAATCACCCCTAAACTGTGCACAGAATCACCCCTAAATTGTGCTCAGAATCATCCCTAAACTACCCTCAGAATCACCCCTAAACTGTGCTCAGAATCACCCCTAAACTGTGCTCAGAATCATCCCTAAACTGTTCTCAGAATCACCCCTAAATTTTGCTCAGAATCATCCCTAAACTACCCTCAGAATCACCCCTAAACTGTGCTCAGAATCACCCCTAAACTGTGCTCAGAATCACCCCTAAACTGTGCTCAGAATCACCCCTAAACTGTGCTCAGAATCACCCCTAAACTGTGCTCAGAATCACCCCTAAACTGTGCTCAGAATCACCCCTAAACTGTGCTCAGAATCACCCCTAAACTGTGCTCAGAATCACCCCTAAATGTGCTCGGAATCACCCCGAGCTTCCCAAAGCCCACCTGGCCTCCAGCCTGCCAAACACGGCATCAGCAACGGCCTCCAATCTGGCCAGAGCGTCAGAAGTCTGCACTAGAAGTTCTTCCTGACGCAGCTGCGCCGACGGCAGCTCAATTCGCATCGAGTCCATCGGTTGGCCAGGGTTTGTACGGCTGAAGCAGCCTGGTAACACAATAGTGACTAGTTTTCTTGATTGTCAGCTGTCTCTATTGATAGACAGAAATGCTGAAAAGTTTTGGATTTGCGTCAAACTTATGATTAAAGATCTGGAGTATCTGGGAGGCTGGCGGGCTAATCAAAAGCCTTAGTATCTGGGAGTTTGGCGGCCCCAATCAACAGCCTGAGGATCTGGGAGGCTGGCGGCCCCAACCAACAGCCTGAGGATCTGGGAGGCTGGCGGCCTCAACCAACAGCCTGAGGATCTGGGAGGCTGGCGGCCTTAACCAACAGCCTGAGGATCTGGGAGGCTGGCGGCCCCAACCAACGGCCTGAGGATCTGGGAGGCTGGCAGCCCCAACCAACGGCCTGAGGATCTGGGAGGCTGGCGGCCACAAACAAAAGCTTGAGGATCACCACAGCTGGTAGCATAAACTTAAGTGTCGGCAGCGTAAAAATCTGAGGATCTGGGTGGCCAATAGTAAGGACAGGTCAACATAAAAAATATTAAAGAAGTGTCTTAAGTGACCTTCAATTTAACATGTGGCAGAATATTGAAATCTGAGTTGATGCAATTACAATAACAATTTATTATCGAGGCTACACGTATACTGATGATGCTGCGACATCTTTTAAATTTGACGAACCATCCAAGGTCAAAAACAGGCTGATAATAATAATAATAAAATTTTACTAAGTTAGTAAAAAAACAACAATATGGTCGCAGCAGACAGTAAAATAAAATTGAAACAATGCACAATTCTTGAGACGAACACAATAGAAGCCACAGAGGAAGGGGGCTTTCAAATAAGTAAATACATAAAAAATCTGAAAGGTTTACAGTTTGTTTGAAATCTATTTACTCATTGGCAGATCGTAAACTGAACATAAACTGAACAGACTGTACACTAACTAGCACTCTCGCTTGTCTGTCTGTCCGGTTAATTAACTTTTCGTACCCACTCACCACCACCCCAAATCAGCTGACCACTTGTACGCTCTTTTTTTCGCTCTCTCCCCGTGAACTGTGTCCTCTGTACAATGTCCAAGTCATCGAACCGTTTAAATAATTGTGAGTAGTGTGGAGAGCAGAGTTGGCTAGGGGTGGTGGGCGCCTGCGTGCGCACGCGCTAGTCGGGGTGGCGTGATTGGGGGGTGGGTGCACCCACCCCATTTGCTATCGGTGATAAATATACTGGAGCCACTGCACTGCAATCTCTACGACTTCGTTCTTATCTAATCAAACCACGTCAATTATGTATGGTGTACATCAATTGCGTTTATGCTTCTCCAAGCCACTCTAAGCACTATGTTATCTGCCGTGTGCATGAATTCACGTCAGTACAATGCGTTGAAGCTGCTTTAGCGACAAAAGGAAACTAACAAAATAATAATGCAATAATGAAGGATACAAGAAAATATCAACCTAGTAAGCACGATGTTTCTTTCAACAACACTGCCTTTTTTCAACATGACAGGCACAAAATTAATAAACAAAAAACTAAAAATAAAATATTTGTTGCGTTTAGTAGGACAGAAGAAGCTTGACCGGAATGAATAGTGTTGGTGAAGTCGGAAAATTAATTTATAATTAATAAGCACACTTATCTACTTTGTGTGGAAAATTTCCAACCATCTCTATTTCCCTTGATTTTAGACACTTGAAAATTTCATCTCTTGACCTGTTTGTTCAATCTCTAACCATGTTATAGATATCGGCGCCAAATCACTGCACAAGAAATCTACATCTAACGCTATAACTGCCTACATTATTTACATATCTAATCACATTGTCATATGGTCTAGCCAACAAGAGAGACGAAATAATGATGATTTAATATAGACAAAACAAAATTTGCGTGCGGTAATGCGATTGTCACCCTAGTTGAAATAAGCGTGCGTGACAATCGCATTACTGCACGCTAATTTCGTTTTGTCTGTATTAAATCATCATTATTTCGTCTCTCTTGTTGGCTAGACCATATGACAATGTGATAGAAGCACGGCTTGCGCGTGCACTATCTCTCCATTGTCATACACTGAAGAGTTTTAAAAATTAAACTAAAATAAATAAAAACATACACACGTGAGAAGGTATTTTTAGTGAGGGAAGCAAATTACACTAATAATTAATGATAAGACTTAACAATCTAGTAAAATTGGCTACAAATATAAATTTACATAATGGCGAATCATTAAAGTCTAATTACAAAAATAATTTTTGCGTTATCGTTAGTTTTAAACACTATACTAGAGCTGCACTTTGAATATAAATAAGTAAGACAGCCTGACAAAGCCATACACATCATTAAACAAAGACAAGAATCGAGCCCTTAACAGAGACACTATAAATTTATTCATCGCCACAGGTCCGATATTCTTTTAAAACAATGCGAAATCGGCCGGCATTGGCCGGGTCTGTCACAACTAGCAGCGTGAACCGGCTCTCGTTTTGCATGTGAGACACCATCTGGAGGATTGGGGAAAAAATTATTAAAATCGTGGAGTAAGATTGGCAGGGCATTGGCTACCGTACATTGGGACTTGAGAGTGAGATTGGCCGAGAGGTAGAGTGTTTAGTCACGTGTACATTAGGACTGAGATTGGCCGAGAGGAAGGCTGTTTAATCATGTGTACATTGGGAGTGAGATTGGCCGAGAGGAAGGCTGTTTAATCATGTGTACATTGGGAGTGAGATTGGCCGAGAGGAAGGCTGTTTAATCATGTGTACATTGGGAGTGAGATTGGCCGAGAGGAAGGCTGTTTAACCATGTGTACATTCAGAGTGAGATTTGCCGAGAGGAAGTCTGTTTGATTGCATGTACATTCGAAGTGAGATTGGTCGAGAGGAAAGCTGTTTACGAGAGAAAGGCTCGTAATCATGTGTACATTGGGAATGAGATTGGGCCAGAGGAAGATTGCAGTGTACATTGCAGTTGATTTTGGCGGTGGGGTAGGCTGTTGAATGGTGAGTGTACATTCGGCGTAAATTTATAGTGAACGTATATTAGAAGCCAATTCGATTAAAAGAATACAATGCACATAAACGCATCCTACCTCGTCGGTGATGCATACAGTGATGTCGCCCGGTCCGAACACAAGAATCTGAGAGATTTTGTCGCTATCAGACTGGAACAGGCTAGTAATTTTAGAGAACAGCTCCGTGTAGGTCAGGTGATTCAGATACACCGGATGGAACACTGCAATTCCAATAATGATATTTATGCCGGCTAAAACTCGGGGACGCAGATTATTACTAAAAGCAAAAAACTCCCTGAATAAGAGCGTTCGCTTTAACTTTTTTTGCCAGATCAAAGAGCCCAGATAGCTACAGGCTCGAGCCTCGTCTCCGGGAGGCGGCAAAAGCAGCAAGACAGAAGAAAATAATTAGGCTAATGCTTAGTCGCACGAAAAGACTTTGCGTCGTAAAATAAAATGCGTTGCTCTAAGCCCCAAGCTATAATCAGAGAGCAGAGGCGGCAGCGGTGTTGCATTACCAAAGAGATATGATAGAATCAGACCCTTCTTAAGCAGAAATCAAAATAAAGAAATTAGGACCCGATTAAACAGCGCCAGAGCAAATTGGGAAGCGCAGATGGTACTCAAAGACATCCGCCCTCAATCCATGGCCAATATCTTCCCCTTAACGCCCTCACTCCATATTTAGCATCCGTCTCCTAAATACATTCCTAACATTCACCTCCTCAATACATGCCTAACATCCCGCTAAAATCCTCCTCCCAAACATCCGCCCTATTCCTCCCCAATCATCCATCTCCATTCTTCCCTAACATCCGCCCTCACGCCTCCCCAACATCCGCCCCCATTCCTCCCCAAC
This sequence comes from Macrostomum cliftonense, assembly GCA_950096795.1. NCBI lineage: Eukaryota > Metazoa > Platyhelminthes > Macrostomidae > Macrostomum > Macrostomum cliftonense. The sequence continues at coordinate 415,555 of CATNEM010000090.1, read as the reverse complement.
ATCCGCCCCCATTCCTCCATAACATCCGCCCCCATTCCTCCCTAACATCCGCCCCACTCCCTAACATCCACCCCCATTCCTCCCTAACAACCGCCCCATTTCTCCCTAACATCCGCCCAATTCCTCCCTAACATCCGCCCCCATTCCTCCCTAACATCCGCCCCCATTCCTCCCCAATCATCTGCCCCATTCCTTCGCAATCATCCACCCCCATTCCTCCCTAACATCCGCCCCATTTCTCCCTAACATCCGCCCCCATTCCTCCCTAACCTCCGCCCCCATTCCTCCCTAACATCCGCCCCCATTCCTCCATAACATCCGCCCCCATTCCTCCCCAATCATCCGCCCCATTCCTTCGCAATCATCCGCCCCATTCCTCCCTAACTTCTCCCCCATTCCTCCCTAACTTCTCCCCCATTTCTCCCTAACATCCGCCCCCATTCCTCCATAACATCCGCCCCCATTCCTCCCTAACATCCGCCCCACTCCCTAACATCCACCCCCATTCCTCCCTAACAACCGCCCCATTTCTCCCTAACATCCGCCCAATTCCTCCCTAACATCCGCCCCCATTCCTCCCTAACATCCGCCCCCATTCCTCCCCATTCCTTCGCAATCATCCACCCCCATTCCTCCCTAACAACCGCCCCATTTCTCCCTAACATCCGCCCCATTCCTCCATTACATCCGCCCCCATTCCTCCATAACATCCGCCCCCATTCCTCCCCAACATCCGCCCCCATTCCTGCCCAACATCCGCCCCCATTCCTCCATAACATCCGCCCCCATTCCTCCCTAACATCCGCCCCACTCCCTAACATCCACCCCCATTCGTCCCTAACAACCGCCCATTTCTCCCTAACATCCGCCCAATTACTCCCTAACATCCGCCCCCATTCCTCCCTAACCTCCGCCCCCATTCCTCCCTAACATCCGCCCCATTCCTCCCTAACTTCTCCCCCATTCCTCCCTAACTTCTCCCCCATTCCTCCCTAACATCCGCCCCCATTCCTCCCTAACATCCGCCCCCATTCCTCCCTAAGATCCGCCCCCATTCCTCCCGAATCATCCGCCCTATTCCTCCCCAATCATCCACCTCCATTCTTCCCTAACATCCGCCCTCACTCCTCCCCAACATCCGCCCCCATTCCTCCCCAACATCCGCCCCCATTCCTCCATAACATCCGCCCCCATTCCTCCCTAACATCCGCCCCACTCCCTAACATCCACCCCCATTCCTCCCTAACAACCGCCCATTTCTCCCTAACATCCGCCCATTTCTCCCTAACATCCGCCCAATTCCTCCCTAACATCCGCCCCCATTCCTCCATAACATCCGCCCCCATTCCTTCCCAATCATCCGCCCCATTCCTTCGCAATCATCCGCCCCCATTCCTCCCTAACAACCACCCCATTTCTCCCTAACATCCGCCCAATTCCTCCCTAACATCCGCCCCTATTCCTCCCTAACATCCGCCCCCATTCCTCCCTAACATCCGCCCCTATTCCTCCCCAATCATCCGCCCCATTCCTTCGCAATCATCCGCCCCATTCCTCCCTAACTTCTCCCCCATTCCTCCCTAACTTCTCCCCCATTCCTCCCTAACATCCGCCCCCATTCCTCTCTAACATCCGCCCCCATTCCTCCCCAACATCCGCCCCCATTCCTCCCTAACATCCGCCCTCATTCTTCCTCAACATCCGCCCCCATTCCTCCATAATATCCGCCCCACTCCTCCCCAACATCCGCCCCATTCCTCCATAATATCCGCCCCCACTCCTCCCCAACATCCGCCCCATTCCTCAATAACATCCGCCCCCATTCCTCCCTAACATCCGCCCCATTCCTCTCTAACAACCGCCCCCGAATCGCCCCGCAAGAGCCGCAGCCGCGCACCGTTCTCCGACTCCTGGCCAACATAGAACAGCAGTCGGGCCCGGCAGGGCCGCTGCATCAGCGCGTTGCACAACCGGATGCCGTCGCCGAGGCCGCAGATTTCAATTAGATCGGCACGCGACAGCTGCAACATTTCGGCACCGCTGTATTGCTGAAAGGCGCGCACCAGAGTCGAGGAGAATCGGTTCCGTTCTAGCCAGTCGGACACCTGTTGCGGACTGCTAGACTGAGACAGCGGCGGAGGAGCGGCAACGCCGCTGGCCTCCGAGGATTTCGAGCCGCAGTCGCTGCTGCCGCCGCCGCCTCCTCCTCCGCCGCCTCCGACGCTCGAAGGCGAGCCGTGGGAGCCCCGCGAGCCGGCGGCTACGGCAGCAACGGCAGCGGACCCGCCAACGCCGCCGCCACCGCCCCCGCCACGTGACCCGGCCTCCTGCTTGCTGCGGAAGCAAAAATGAAAATGTTATTGTTTTTTTAACTGGAAACATACTTTTACTTGTACGCATTTAAACTTCACTGTCTTGCCTTCTTTCCTTAATGGTAATAATAATATTAACGTAATAATAATAAAGGAACAATAAACACTATGCACACGAGTAAGCCGCTATTGGACGGAATAGCTATCACGTGACGGCTCTTGACTGAACCAATAGCGGCTTACTTGTGCGCGTTGCCAATAGCAACGGCCGGGTGATTCCCAAGGTCGCACCTTACGTACATGCTCCCCTTCTTATCGTCAGGCCACGTACATTCCGAGAGACTGGGGTGTACAAAAATGTCTAAAAATAGCATTCTTACAATGGATGCTATTTTTAGAATTCCTTTAATTAAACACAACCCACCCCCGCCGGCCAGCGCTCAGCGAGAACCGCTAAAATTAAAGTGTAATAAATTCAGTTTAAAAGCGGACGCGCTAAATTAACCCGAAAATCGCTGCGTCCTGCCACCACCCCACCGCCCTGTATCAATTACCCACCCTACTTTACCGACTCGCTCACTTCTTATCAACAAAAATCATGTTGAAAAGTCGTAATTGACACCTACGAAAGCTTATTTATTCGAGGAGGGCAAATGACAGAACTCTGCAAAACCGTTCTCTAAACAGAAAAAAATTTATCAAAAGTCGGATTTATACGAGGGGTGTTCCATAAGTCCTTTCCCTTTCCAGTGTAGCTCAGGCTATGATGCTCAGATTTTAATGCGGTTTTCAATTATTTTTAGACAATTATTCTGCACAGCTTGTGCAAGCAAAATTTTTCAAGCAAATCAATCTGCTTTCGCTAAATTTAGTTTCTGGCCATAGACACCTGCTACTAGAGTTACAGACTGATTCATTGAAGGTAGAAACAGATTTTCGCCACACAATTTGGACTCAGCCCGAGGCCCTAAGAACAAAAAAATATTCCAAGCAACCTTCAGTATCAAAAGCACAAATAATTCTTTGTTTAGACCAGCCATTCCCAATTAAGTTTGTCTCTATTCGAGGTTCACCCTGAGCATGGATGTCCATAGTGCTGAGTCGCAGCGAGCAGTGATCTTTGCGCTTTGGAAAAGCAGTCAACCAGCAGCCAAGATCCATGAAGCGCTTGTGACGGCGCATCAAGATAAAGCTGTCAGCATTCGAACAGTTCGCAACTGGATTGAGCGCTTTGAGTCGGGCCACGAGCAATTGACCGATCAACCACGCTCAGGGCGACCTGTGGCGGCGTTCACCAAAGAGCTTGGTCCTCGAATAGAGACAAACTTAATTGGGAATGGCTGGTCTAAACAAAGAATTATTTGTGCTTTTGATACTGAAGGTTGCTTGGAATATTTTTTTGTTCTTAGGGCCTCGGGCTGAGTCCAAATTGTGTGGCGAAAATCTGTTTCTACCTTCAATGAATCAGTCTGTAACTCTAGTAGCAGGTGTCTATGGCCAGAAACTAAATTTAGCGAAAGCAGATTGATTTGCTTGAAAAATTTTGCTTGCACAAGCTGTGCAGAATAATTGTCTAAAAATAATTGAAAACCGCATTAAAATCTGAGCATCATAGCCTGAGCTACACTGGAAAGGGAAAGGACTTATGGAACACCCCTCGTAAATAAGGCATTCAATTAGAGGCCATTCAGCTAATTAAAACAGAAAGATAGCGGAAATCCTGAGCGGAAATCCGACTTTTCATTCGACCGAATTTTTTTCTCAATAAAAGAAGCAATTTTTTTCTAGCAAAAACACGCCGCTAAGAAATTCAGGAAACCTAGGGAAGCCTAAAAAACTATAGTGCAAAGTCTAAATTTTCTGTTGGCTTTTAACATCTCAATTAACCAATTATGTTAGACGAAGCCTCACATCAGAGAGCCCGTTGTGTTCCGATTCTAAATTCTATACCTTTTGGCCAAATTTCTGTGTCCTATTTCGCGATTGTTGTTTGAAGTGTTTAACGGTTTAAAATCCTTAACTTTAAAGAATTTTTTATTTAGATTTGACAGTTTTAGTTTTAGTTGATTAATAAAATTGGTTCGTATTAAAATGACAATTAAAAAATCCCCATTAAAATTCGTCATTTACTGCGATTGAAATTAACAAATCAGAAAATCATATCTAATAATCGTAATTTAACCCCGTAATTCCTAATTTAAATCCTAGAAAACAATATTGATCTAATACCAGATCACTGATCCTACAATCCTAGATTTTTTATAGCACAATACCAGATTTTTGATCAGACAATTTCCCATTTTAGATTCCATAATCCAAGATTTCTGATCCCACAATCCCAGATTTCTGATCCCATAATCCCAGATTTCTGATCCCACAATCCCAGATTTCTGATCCCACAATCCCAGATTTCTGATCCCACAATCCCAGATTTCTGATCCCACAATCCCAGATTTCCGATCCCACAATCCCAGATTTCTGATCCCACAATCCAAGATTTCTGATCCTACAATCCCATATTGCTGATCCACGCAATCCCAGATTTCTGATCCCACAATCCAAGATTTCTGATCCTACAATCCCATATTGCTGATCCACCCAATCCCAGATTTCTGATCCCACAATCCCAGATTTCTGATCCCACAATCCCAGATTTCCGATCCCATAATCCCAGATTTCTGATCCCACAATTCCAGATTTCTGATCCTACAATCCCATATTGCTGATCCACGCAATCCCAGATTTCTGATCCCACAATCCAAGATTTCTGATCCTACAATCCCATATTGCTGATCCACCCAATCCCAGATTTCTGATCCCACAATCCAAGATTTCTGATCCCACAATCCAAGATTTCTGATCCTACAATCCCATATTGCTGATCCACGCAATCCCAGATTTCTGATCCCACAATCCCAGATTTCTGATCCCACAATCCAAGATTTCTGATCCTACAATCCCATATTGCTGATCCACGCAATCCCAGATTTCTGATCCCAGAATCCAAGATTTCTGATCCTACAATCCCAGATTTCTGATCCCACAATTCCAGATTTCTGATCCCACAATTCCAGATTTCTGATCCCACAATCCCAGATTTCTGATCCCACAATCCCAGATTTCTGATCCTACAATCCCAGATTTCTGATCCTACAATCCTAGATTTTTTATAGCACAATACCAGATTTTTGATCAGACAATTTCCCATTTTAGATTCCATAATCCAAGATTTCTGATCCCACAATCCCAGATTTCTGATCCCATAATCCCAGATTTCTGATCCCACAATCCCAGATTTCTGATCCTACAATCCCAGATTTCCGATCCCACAATCCCAGATTTCTGATCCCACAATCCCAGATTTCCGATCCCACAATCCCAGATTTCTGATCCCAAAATTCCAGATTTCTGATCCTACAATTCTAGATAACATGATTTAAAATTAATCTCCCTAAATTTCGGAAGCAAAATTATCCCACTGATAAGGCTTACACAGAAATGGCAGAGTATTGCTGCTGCTGCTGCTGCTGGTGATGCCGCACCACAGGCTGCTCAAGCGGCTGCGGCGCGTCTCCGATGGAGAAGGCGGCGACTCCGCGATGATGCCCAGCATCGAATCCGCCGCTGCCGCAAGCTGCGTTGCCCTCAGGCACCACGGTGAGCGCCAGGAACGGGGTGTAAGGCAGCGGCGGCTGGTACTTGCTGCGCTCAGTTTCCGAGCGCTTCTCAACTTTCTCCCGGTCCGTTTTGTGCTTCCGGTCGGCGCCTTTCGGCTTGAACACTTTCACCTTGGGGATGAGGGGGATGCTGAATCTTAATTCACCGCCGGAAACTCAGAAGGGACACTTCCTGTTAGATAGAATGCACTTCCTCTCAGACTGGACACTCTCCCTCTCTCAGACTGGACACTCTCCCACTCAGACTGGACACTTTCCCTCTCAGACAGGACACTCTCCCTCTCTCAGACTGGACACTCTCCCACTTAGACTGGACACTTTCCCTCTCAGACAGGACACTCTCCCTCTCTCAGACTAGACACTCTCCCTCTCTCAGACTAGACACTCTCCCTCTCTCAGACTGGACTCTCTCTCTCAGACTGGACACTCTCCCTCTCTCAGACTGGACAATCTCCCTCTCTCAGACTGGACTCTCTCTCTCAGACTGGACACTCTCCCTCTCTCAGACTGGACAATCTCCCTCTCTCAGACTAGACACTCTCCCTCTCTCAGACAGGACACTCTCCCTCTCTCAGACTGGACACTCTCCCACTTAGACTGGACACTTTCCCTCTCAGACAGGACACTCTCCCTCTCTCAGACTGGACACTCTCCCTCTCTCAGACTGGACTCTCTCTCTCAGACTGGACACTCTCCCTCTCTCAGACTGGACAATCTCCCTCTCTCAGACTAGACACTCTCCCTCTCTCAGACAGGACACTCTCCCTCTCTCAGACTAGACACTCTTCCTCTCTCAGACTAGACACTCTCCCTCTCTCAGACTGGACACTCTCCCTCTCTCAGACTGGACTCTCTCTCTCAGACTGGACACTCTCTCTCACACTGGACACTCTCCCTCTCTCAGACTGGACACTCTCCCACTTAGACTGGACACTTTCCCTCTCAGACAGGACACTCTCCCTCTCTCAGACTGGACACTCTCCCTCTCTCAGACTGGACTCTCTCTCTCAGACTGGACACTCTCCCTCTCTCAGACTGGACAATCTCCCTCTCTCAGACTAGACACTCTCCCTCTCTCAGACTGGACACTCTCCCTCTCTCAGACTGGACTCTCTCTCTCAGACTGGACACTCTCTCTCACACTGGACACTCTCCCTCTCTCAGACTGGACACTCTCCCTCTCTCAGACTGGACTCTCTCTCTCAGACTGGACACTCTCCCTCTCTCAGACTGGACTCTCTCTCTCTCAGACTGGACTCTCTCTCTCTCAGACTGGACACTCTCCCACTCAGACTGGACACTTTCCCTCTCAGACAGGACACTCTCCCTCTCTCAGACTGGACTCTCTTCCTCTCTCAGACTGGACTCTCTCTCTCAGACTGGACACTCTCCCTCTCTCAGACTAGACACTCTCCCTCTCTCAGACTGGATACTCTCCCTCTCTCAGACTGGACTCTCTCTCTCAGACTGGACACTCTCCCTCTCTCAGACTGGACACTCTCTCTCACACTGGACACTCTCCCTCTCTCAGACTGGACACTCTCCCTCTCTCAGACTGGACTCTCTCTCTCAGACTGGACACTCTCCCTCTCTCAGACTAGACACTCTCCCTCTCTCAGACTGGATACTCTCCCTCTCTCAGACTGGACTCTCTCTCTCAGACTAGACACTCTCCCTCTCTCAGACTGGACAATCTCCCTCTCTCAGACTAGACACTCTCCCTCTCTCAGACTGGACACTCTCCCTCTCTCAGACTGGACTCTCTCTCTCAGACTGGACACTCTCCCTCTCTCAGACTGGACACTCTCCCTCTCTCAGACTGGACACTCTCCCTCTCTCAGACTGGACTCTCTCTCTCAGACTGGACACTCTCCCTCTCTCAGACTGGACACTCTCCCTCTCTCAGACTGGACACTCCCTTTAGAACGGACACTCTCCCTGTCAGACCCTACACTCTATGTTTAGTCTACCATCATTCCACCAGGTGCCCACCTGAGCGGCCACGCTGCACAGCAGCTCTCCGCTAGACTGATCGTGGGTGTCAATCTGCAGTCGGAACGGGATGCCCTTCTCGCCGCCGTGCTTCCTGGCGGTGAACTCGGTGCTGATGCAGTGCAGTTTAACAAAGACGCCGCAGTCGACCTGCCTGCCAGCCGAGGCGATGGAGCTGCAGTTGACGGCTCCGCCGCCGCGGCGATGTTCGTCGCTGTCCCCGGAGTCGCCGCAATCAATATAGCCGCCTTCCCAAATCACTTCGGCAACGTTAATCTTTGACGGCACAGCGTAGACTTGCTGGGCATTGTAGGATAGCGCGGCGTCCACGTCAAGGATGCGCTCGCCGGGCCGGCTCTGGCGCCAATAGTCCAGGTGCTCCTTCTCCATGAACTGCATTCGCCGCTCGTGGAAGCTGACGCGCAGTATGCTCTGGAGATGGGATGTGCGGTGCGTATTATGTTGTAATAGGGATTTGATAGATGTTGAGTAACAGATTAGGGAGATTTCCGATCCTTCCAGAGCTAGATATTGGGGAGATTTTTGACCCTTCCAATGGTAGATATTGGGGAGATTTCTGACCTTTCCAATGGTAGATATTGGGGAGATTTCTGACCCTTCCAATGGTAGATATTGGGGAGATTTCTGACCCTTCCAGTGGTAGATATTGGGGAGATTTCTGACCCTTTCAGTGGTAGATATTGGGGAGATTTCTGACCCTTTCAGTGGTAGATATTGGGGAGATTTCTGACCCTTTCAGTGGTAGATATTGGGGAGATTTCTGACCCTTCCAATGGTAGATATTGGGGAGATTTCTGACCCTTCCAGTGGTAGATATTGGGGAGATTTCTGACTCTTCCAATGGTAGATATTGGGGAGATTTCTGAACCTTCCAATAATAGATATTGGGGACATTTTTGACCCTTGCAATGGTAGATATTGGGGAGATTTTTGACCCTTCCAGACGTAGATATTGGGGAGATTTCTGACCCTTCCAGAGGTAGATATTGGCGAGATTTCTGACCCTTCCAGAGGTACATATTGGCGAGATTTCTGACCTTTTCGGTGGTAGACATAACGGTATTTTCGACTCTTTAGGCATTAAGATAACCCTGTTTTTTATGCATATAAAGAGTAAAAAAAGAAAATTTTGTACCTTTAACAGCCTCGGCTTATCATCGGGCGGACTGTAGTTCATTTTCAATTCGTAAGCCTGACCTGATGAAATAAATAAAAAAAGGGAAAACAAGCTGAAAGGTTATTTGATTAGTCTACTAGGTTTGTTGATGGATGCAATTTTTACTCCATCAACAAAGGTCATTATTCTGCCATCTAGTCATTCAATCACCTTGATTCAAATAAGTCAACGGCTCTTCATTGACTTTCACAGCCGGAGATGTGCCGGCTGACAGCACGAAGTTAAATCTTGAGGCGCCATCCCTAGCCAGGCTGCTCAGATCCAGCTGGCGTTCAAGAGCTGAAAAATTCGACGAATCGCTGGCATTCGACGACAAAAACTTGCCGCCACCGCCGCTGATGTGCCCGACGCCGACGCAACCGACTGTGCCAGGCGACAGCGACATGATAGCGTCTGACATGTTGAAGGCAGAGGAGGACAAATCAACGCCGAGGCCAGACAAGGAGCCTTCGAATGTGCTGGCCAAGCCCTGGTCAATGTCGTCCATTTGCCATTCAGAGGAGGGCGTCATTGATCTCTGCTGCTGCTGCTGCTGGTGGCGGCCAAAAGACGATGTGGCTGTCGAGAGGGTGAAAATTGAGCCACCAGCAGCGCCAGAGGATGAAGCGGCGACCGACGTAGTGGACTTGACATGAGCCATCTCCGGGGAAACTGCTGGCTGGGCTGCACTGGGGGTGGAAGATGCTGCGGGTTAAGCCAGTGTATTTGAATTTACTTTTTTTAGTACTTCTTGAGTGCAACGGAGAAACTGTAGGTTGCATTAAGTATGTAGAATATCAAAATATAAGAAATTCTAAGCCTAAAGTTTTTAGTCAAGAAATGACCCAATATAATTAGACTGACTATGAACTTGTAATAAAGATCAAAGATATGTGAAATTTTAATCTTTTCAATCATCAATAAAAATATTGATATGCCATTGCTAATCATTAAATGTTATTATAAGTGCATAACTAAGCCATTTAAAAATACTGAGATAAAGAAAATACAATTTTTACTTAACTATTCACTGCTAAGACAGGTTGATCACTCTCTCACTTGATTTGCATCTATTTCAAACTGTGGATCTTATGATTTGTTATAATTATTTACATTTTGATGCATTTAAACAATTTTTTTAAATTAAATCTTTATTAAATAATTCAATTGAAACAAAAATATTTTTGTGCTAAAAGATTTTTTCTAGGAAAGAAAGCATTATATATAGTAACTCATATGTGTGCAACTTGAAAAATTTGGTCAGCTGGTGCAACTTAGTTGAAACAAATTTGCAACTTACTTGGGCTCAAAGTTTGAAGGACCAAAAAAGGTCCCGCAGGACACTTTTCACCTATACATTGCCTAGTTGCTACATTGTTTTACTATTCTCCTCCAAATTTGACACTTTCACCGCCCATTGTATAGCTTACTCCCTCCATTTTGCGACTTACCCCCTACATTTAGCAACTTATCCCCTCCATTTTTACTGATTTTTGACTTACATTGACAATTTTGCAACTTACATCAACAATTTTGCAACTTTCATTGGCGATTTTGCAACTTACCTTGGTTAGCCACTAGGGGTCAGACAGGATCCAGATTTTCGGGATCAGGTGGGATTGGGATCTTCATTTTTTCCCGGGCGGGATCGGGCGGGATTCGGGATAGGAGGAGCCTATGCCTAACCTAAGTGGAAAGTGGAGACTATCATTTTTATATCAATTTTTTCAAGCTGTTTCTTGATTTCTGCCAAGCTATTCATATATTGGGGGCAGAAGATGAGCCCATCCCGATTCCTGACTTTCTATGAGTCAGGATCGGGATCCCGAAATTTATCGGGATCCCGTCTGACCCCTATTAGCCACCAAATCAGTTGGCTGGATTGGCCGACTTGGCCAACTGTTGTGCACATATGTATTAACTCCTACTTCATTTTGTTGGTACAAATTAAAAACAATCCCTGGATTTAAGAAAAAAAACTAGACAAGTTGGAGTACTGAGCATTGCTTAAATTTTTCACCCTGAAAAGCCTTAGCTGCCAGCCATTAAACAGGAGATCAAGTCTATATAGCCCATAACATGTCCTTTGCATACCATCGAGCAACATCACAATGAATTCAAGCATAGCAGGATAAGTCTCAAAGATAATACCTACTGTGGGCAGCTAGCAACTGGTAACAATTAGAAGTTAATATAGTTGGCAAGCGCCTAGATAAGGATTGCTGAATATAAGTTGCCACAATTGCATATAGCTACTGTGGGTATCTTAGCTTAGTAGAATAGATCCTGTACCAAATAATTGGGTAAATGTCCAATAATAGGTACCCTGAATGCTTTTTACAAGACAACAAGCAAAACCAAGTCAATTATTCCTGGTTTATGCTTGAACTATATAGAAAGAGCCCAGATAGTTTTGAGCATTGAATCGTAATTGATGGGTAGCTACTAAATTTATTACTATGACCCAGACTTCCAATCTAAATCTATAGAATAGCAGTACCATGAAAAAGGTCCACCTACAAGCAAAGTTAGCTAAATCTTATGCTACTTTTTTATAAATAGCTAAGTCAACCTACTTGCTATATACCTAGGCCTACCTATGGAATATATTGTTACAGTTTTGGTATACTAAGTAGCTAGGCTAACTTTGGTAGGCAAGCAGTTATTTAGAAGAGGTGGTAATAGCTGAGTAGCTACCTGGGTTTATTTTTTGTGCAATGGGGATGCTATAGCATCTTGACTTTAAGAATCGCATCCTGAAATTCAATATAGGATGCAATTGTGCATCCTGATTTTTTTAATTCTTCACAATATAAGACCTCTTAAAATGGGAATTTTAAAAAGCTGCATCCTAAACTCTAAAATCGCATCCTAAAATTAAGAACAGGATGCAATTTTGCATCCTGTGTCTATCCAAAAAATAAACCAAGGTAGCTACCCACATTTTGCTATTTCATGACAATAGCTATCCCTGACTTAAATAACCCAAGTTGCAGTGAATGCTACCATGGCATCACTGCAAGGATTAATATTGTTTTGTATTAGGCCTATTTCAATTTTACACTATTTGTTAGACCTAGTCCTCTTTGAATTTTATCTATTTGGTCAACTGAAACACATATTCCAAGGATACTAGGCTAATTGGGTCATTACCATTGCCAACCAGTGGCTGGAGGACTAGACAGTCAAACTATACCAGTAGTGTCTGGAAGCTGCATAAGCAGTGGTATTGATTACCAAAAAATACTAGGCCTAGGCTAGTTTATATTGAAAAATAAATTGCCTTACAATACCAAGGTACCAAAATACAAAATGTTTTGAAACTCCCTTGGAAATAGGGCCAGCCAGTCTAGCTAGTCCAATAAGCAACTTAAGTTGCCATTCTAATTGACTTGTTGGAGTAGTATCAATGGCATGGCAGCATAAATTAAATTGGTCTTAAAAAAGAACATATCAAAATTACAAAAGTAGTCATGATTTAAAATTACAATAAAATAAACGCCACACTTATAGACATGGCGGCCGTGTCTATAATGCAAAAGCTTATAGACACGGCAGCCATGTCTGCAAGTTCTGACCAGGACCATACTTACAGACATGGTCGCTGTGTCCATAATATCAGAGCTTATAGACACAGCAACCGTGTCTCTAAATTGTCCGTGTTAATAAGCTCCAACATCACATTAGACATGGTTGCCGTGTCTCTAAGCTGACTACTTTATCAAAATGGCCACAGTATCTTTAAGCTGTCCCATTATGGACATGGCCGCCGTGTCTTTAAGCTGCCACATTATCAACACGGCTGCCATGCCTATAAGTACTCCGTAAAATAAAATAATATAATCTGTGACTGTGTTTTGCTTTTGCATTATTTTTTGTGCAATTATGAAGCATATAATTTATAATATAACAATCGTACGCAATAAATAATTGCCTAATCTAATAGTAATACTTTTTAATCACAGACAGAGTTAAGCCTACTTAAAAATTGTATAGCTAGCCTAATTGCCCTAATAGGGCATAGCCTAGACCTAATATATAATAGATTTGGATTAGAATAAGCAAATACTTGGGTACCTTATTCTTTTTTTCTAGACAGAAATACAATTAATTTGTAAAGTGCATTGTAAAGTGCATTTAGGGCTAGGCATATCCCGATTCAGCTCACCTTGATAGCAATTTTCTAAGAATTAATCGAATTTTTTGGTTTTAAATATCGGCAACTTTTATTAACGCTTATCATGAAATATTTTTTAGCTTTATAGAAAAATCTTGTATTATATTGATTAGGCCAGAGCAAGTCTTGTGTAACTAATACAAAAATATTTATAGGCCCATGTAAAACCAAGTCTGTGTAGATCTACGGTAGCTATTATAATCTGTTTCGTTTGACTACGTAAGATGATTTTTGCGTCTCTTAAGGCTTGAACTACATCACGAATTAAACTAGTCAAAGGTAATTTTAGACGTAAAACTAGCTCTTCGGTGCCCCCCCAGGGGGGCGCAGACAGGCATTTTAAATCACTCATTTACTCAACAGAAATCTCCCTAAGCTGCTAGAAAATCTCTGCAGCAAAATTAAAGTCTCCCTAAGAGCATAATATCCTTCTGTGTATTCAGAAAATCTACTGAAAGTCTCCCCGAGCAATTTGCCAATTGCCCCGAGCACTTGAAAAATCTCCCAACCAGCTAAATAATCTTTCCGAGCAACAGGAAAATTTTTTAGAGCAGTCAAAATATCTTCCCCCAGCAGTAAAGTGAAAAACTCCGCCAGCAGTCCGTTTTCTTCTTTTTGAAGAAAATCCCCCAAACAAATAGAAACTTTCCCGGGCAGTTGAAAATCCCCTAAGCAGCCGAAAAGCCCCCAGAGAAGAAAAATTTTTATTTCAACCAATTAAATACTGCGTAGACGTCAAAATCAGGCATTGAAAATATATCAAAGGACTAAAAAAAATCAATGTACATTATAACAAAGTTCAACAAATTGAAGTGGAAAAACAAGACAGAGAAAAAGAGAGAGAGAAAGAGAGAGAGAGAGAGAGAGAAAGAGAATGAGGCGTAAACGCCCCAAGAGCGCTCAAACTTAGAACACCAACAGCTGCCCGCTCGCACCTCCTCCCGATAGTTGGACATTGAGATTGGGTTTGTGAAATTTAATGTGCAAAGCTTCCAGAATGCTAAGTTTGTGCTCGTTTTTGCAGTTGTCTATGACCTTGAAATGGGAGGTTATGTCTGGCTCATCACAACAACCATGGCATTGCAACAAATGTTCATGAATCGGAGAGTTTCGCTGTCTATGTTCCTTGGCTCTCGTGAGTAGGTGTCGCTTGGTTTTACCAATATAGGTAATGCTCTGATCAACAGAGCAACGAAAACGATAGATGACACCTGCCTTGAGAGCACATGGAACACGAGACTTTAAACTCCCAACAAATTGACTGACTTTATGTGTACGAAACACAACATGAATCTTAGTCTTAAAGAATTTTTGCCAAGTTTTGCGAATTTGCCTCTTAAACAAAATCGAGGAGTTGCCCAAAAAAGGAAGAGTCATAATTGGTTCTCCTGGTTCTCTATCTGGCCGCTTAGGTTTAAGCTTATTTTCAATTTTTTCATTTAAGAAATTACCAATAACCTTCATGATGCAGTTGATGGGGTATCCATTGGCAGTGAGAATATTAGTAATGTTAGTAAACTCTTTGTGTAGCAACGACCAAGAGCTGCAAACAGTGTAGGCACGATGAAGCAGACAACGGATGACTCCCGTCTTCCATTCCCTGGGGCACATCGCCTGGAAATTCAGCATCAAGTTAGTGAAAGTGGGCTTGCGATACACTTCAGTCATAATAGCGTGGTCCTTCAAATGGATCTCAATGTCAAGGAACGGTAGTTTCTTTCCGCCGCATTCCACGGTGAATTTTATGTTAGGATGGGTGGCGTTTATTGTGTTGAAAAATTGCAGAAAGTCTTCCTCGTTATCAAAGATAGCGCATGTGTCGTCAACATACCGTTTGTAAAATTTTGGAGCACAGCTTTTTTCCATCCAGGTTTTCTCCCAATGCGACATGCAAACGTTAGCAAGAGTGGGAGCAAGAGGGCTGCCCATAGCACAGCCATCAATTTGTTGGAAGTACTTATCACCAAATTGGAATATCCCAGACGTGGCAATAACCAACAGTTTCTTAAACACTTTCTCCGGGAATGGTGGAGCTGGGTTGTCTTTGAAGACCAAATTAGTAGCAATGTCGATCGCCAAGTTCAGCGGCACATTGGTGAATAGAGAGGTGACATCAAAGCTATACAATTGATCTTTACAAGATGGGTTGTAGTTGCTGATGGCTGTTATGAACTTGGCGATCGACATCGATGGTGGAGCTGGGTTGTCTTTGAAGACCAAATTAGTAGCAATGTCGATCGCCAAGTTCATAACAGCCATCAGCAACTACAACCCATCTTGTAAAGATCAATTGTATAGCTTTGATGTCACCTCTCTATTCACCAATGTGCCGCTGAACTTGGCGATCGACATTGCTACTAATTTGGTCTTCAAAGACAACCCAGCTCCACCATTCCCGGAGAAAGTGTTTAAGAAACTGTTGGTTATTGCCACGTCTGGGATATTCCAATTTGGTGATAAGTACTTCCAACAAATTGATGGCTGTGCTATGGGCAGCCCTCTTGCTCCCACTCTTGCTAACGTTTGCATGTCGCATTGGGAGAAAACCTGGATGGAAAAAAGCTGTGCTCCAAAATTTTACAAACGGTATGTTGACGACACATGCGCTATCTTTGATAACGAGGAAGACTTTCTGCAATTTTTCAACACAATAAACGCCACCCATCCTAACATAAAATTCACCGTGGAATGCGGCGGAAAGAAACTACCGTTCCTTGACATTGAGATCCATTTGAAGGACCACGCTATTATGACTGAAGTGTATCGCAAGCCCACTTTCACTAACTTGATGCTGAATTTCCAGGCGATGTGCCCCAGGGAATGGAAGACGGGAGTCATCCGTTGTCTGCTTCATCGTGCCTACACTGTTTGCAGCTCTTGGTCGTTGCTACACAAAGAGTTTACTAACATTACTAATATTCTCACTGCCAATGGATACCCCATCAACTGCATCATGAAGGTTATTGGTAATTTCTTAAATGAAAAAATTGAAAATAAGCTTAAACCTAAGCGGCCAGATAGAGAACCAGGAGAACCAATTATGACTCTTCCTTTTTTGGGCAACTCCTCGATTTTGTTTAAGAGGCAAATTCGCAAAACTTGGCAAAAATTCTTTAAGACTAAGATTCATGTTGTGTTTCGTACACATAAAGTCAGTCAATTTGTTGGGAGTTTAAAGTCTCGTGTTCCATGTGCTCTCAAGGCAGGTGTCATCTATCGTTTTCGTTGCTCTGTTGATCAGAGCATTACCTATATTGGTAAAACCAAGCGACACCTACTCACGAGAGCCAAGGAACATAGACAGCGAAACTCTCCGATTCATGAACATTTGTTGCAATGCCATGGTTGTTGTGATGAGCCAGACATAACCTCCCATTTCAAGGTCATAGACAACTGCAAAAACGAGCACAAACTTAGCATTCTGGAAGCTTTGCACATTAAATTTCACAAACCCAATCTCAATGTCCAACTATCGGGAGGAGGTGCGAGCGGGCAGCTGTTGGTGTTCTAAGTTTGAGCGCTCTTGGGGCGTTTACGCCTCATTCTCTTTCTCTCTCTCTCTCTCTCTCTTTCTCTCTCTCTTTTTCTCTGTCTTGTTTTTCCACTTCAATTTGTTGAACTTTGTTATAATGTACATTGATTTTTTTTAGTCCTTTGATATATTTTCAATGCCTGATTTTGACGTCTACGCAGTATTTAATTGGTTGAAATAAAAATTTTGTTCGATAGTGCCTGAAGATGGCTAGTTTTAGCCGAAACGCGTCGCAAATAATATTGAGTTTTGTTTTATTATTATCTGTCAAGAGTGCTTCTCTACCACAATAATAGAAGAAAAATCTTCGGGTAAAAAATACCCCCCCACAGACAGAGAATCCCAAGCAGAAAAAAAGTCTCATGAGCAGTTGGAAATTCTACCCGAGGCAGTTGAAAAATATTCCGGAGCATTTAAGAAACCCTTTTTAAGCAGTTGGAAAATCTACCTGAAGCATTTAAAAAACTCCTGGAGCATTTAGAAAACCCCCCTCGAGCAGTCCGAAATCACCCAAGCATTTAGAAATCCCCCGATAAGATAGAAAATTTGTCCTAACAGTAAGAAAGCAGACAGAAAATTTCCATGAGCAGCAAGAATATCCCCATCAAGCAGTTAGAAATCTACCCGAGGCAGTTAGAAAAACTCCTCATGCAGTTAAAAATCTCCCGGACCAACCAATCCCCCTCAAGCAGTCCGAAAACACCCAAGCAGTTAGAAATCCCCTAATCAGACAGAAAAGTTCCTCGAGCAGTTAGAAAATCCCCAAGCAGACTGAAAATCCCCCTGAGCAGTTAGAAAATCTCCTTCAAGCAGTTCAAAATCACCCAAGCAGCTAAAAATTTTTTCGAGCAGCTAGAAGATTTTTCGAGAGCAGCCGAAAAATCTTCCTCCAGGATAAGGTCACGAGCAGAAAAAATCCCCAGCAGTTAGAAAATCCCTTTTGAGAAGTCGGAAATTCCAATCAAATAGAAACTTTCCCCGAGCAGTCAGAAATCTCCTAAACATAGAAAAAACTTTTGCGTACAGTCGGAAAATCTTTCCCCAGCAGTCAGGTAGAAAGCCCCTCAAGCAGACGGAAAAATCCCCCCAGCAGTTAGAAAATCCCCTTCTAGGAGTCAGAAATCCCCCAATCAGAGAGAACATTCCCTGAGCAGACAGAAAACCTCCCTGAGCAATTAGAAAATCTTCCCGAACAGACAGAAAATACCGTTCGAGCAGTCAGACACTACCCAAGTAGTTAAAAAGTCCTCTTCGAGCAGTTAGAAAATCTTCCCGGAGCATTTACAAAGACCCTTCGAGCAGTCAAAAATCCAAAAATCCCCTAAGAAGTAAAAAAGTCCAGTTCAGGCAGTCAGAAATCCCCAAATCAGGTAGAAAATATTCCGGAGCTGTTAGAAATCCCCAAGCAGACAAAAATGTTCCCAGGCAGTAAAAAATCTCCCAGAGCAGTTAGAAAAAATTCCCAAGCAGTTAAGAAATCCCCCTGCAGCATTAAAAATTTCCAAGTCAACCAAAAAATTCCCCGAGCAGAAAAAATTCGCCCAAACAGTTGGGAAATTCCCCTGCGGCATTCTCAGAAATCCACCAATCCCATAGAAAATTACACCGAACAATTATAAAATCTCCTTGAGCAGACAGAAAATCCCCCAAGCAGACAGAAAATCTCACTGAGCAATTAGAGAATCTTCCCAAAAAGTTTGACAATACCTTTAAAGCAGTCAGGAATCTCCTAAGCAGTTAGAAAGCCCTTTTCAAACTGTTAGAAATCCCCCACTCACATAGAAAATTTCCCCGAGCAGTAAGAAATCAAAGAGGTAGAAAATCTCCCGGGTAGACGAAAAATGTCCCCCCCCCCGAGAATTTAGAAAATTTTCTTCGAGCAGTTAGAAATACCCAAGTAGACAGAAAAGTTCCCTAGCAGTTAGAAAATCTCCCAAGCAGTTTGAAAGTGCCGTTCGAGCTGTTAAAAATCCCCAGTCACAAAGATTATTTCCCCAGACAGCAAGAAATCCCTAAGCAAATAGAAAAATCTCAATAGGAGGTACAAAATCTCCCAAGCCGAAAAATCTCCCCCGAGTAAGGTCGAAAATCCCCTAAGCTGACAGAAAAACCTCTACGAGCATTTAGAAAATCCTCTTTGATAAGTTACTCGTAGAAATTCTCCAAGCTGTTTCCTTCGAACAGCTCGAAGTCCCCTTCGAGCAGCTCAAAGTCCCCTTCGAGCAGTAAATCTCCCAATCAGATAAAAAAAATTCTCAGAACAGTTGGAAATCTCCCCGAGCAGTAAGAATATCTCCTTAAACAGTTGGAAACTTCCAAACAGTAAGAAAATAGCTTCGAGCAGTTAGAAATCCCCTGATTAGATAGAAAATTACCCCGAGCAGTTACAAATCCACAAAGCCGACAGAAAAGTTCCCCAAGCAGTTAAAAAATCTTACGAGCAGTGAGAAAATCTCCCCCAACGGTTGGAAACCTCCCAGAAGTCAGAAATCACCGCAATCAGATAGAAATCTCCCTAAACAGATAAAAAATCCTCAAAGATGACAGAAAATCCCCCAGGCCATTTAGAAAATCCCCCTCGAGCAGTCCGAAACAACTAAGCAGTTAGAAATCAAATCAAATAGAAAATCAAACCTAATCAAATAGAAAAGTTCATCCAGCAGTTAGAAGGTCTCTTTCAAGCAGTGAGAAAGTCTCCCTGAGCAGTTAGGAAAATCCCCAAGCAGACAAAAAATCTCCCTGAGCAATTAGAAAATCTCATTCAAGCAGTTGGAAACATCCCAGCAGTCAGAAATCCCCGGAATCAGATAAAAATCTCCCTAAACAGATAAAAAATCCTCAAAGCAGACAGAAAATCTCCCGAGCATTTAGAAACTCCCCTCGGGCAGTTAGAAATCCCCAAGCTGACAGAAAATATCCCCGAGAAGCCTGAAATCCCGCAAGCAGACAGAAAGTATCCCCAAGCAGACTAAAATCCCCCAAGCAGTTTGAAAATCCCTTTTGAAAAGTCACAAATTCCGCAATCAAATAGAAACTTCCCCCGAGCAGTCTGAAATCCCCCAAGCAGACAGAAAGTATCCCCAAGCAGTCTGAAATCTCCCCAGCGGGAGAAAAGTTCCCCAAGCAGTTAGAAAGTCCCCTTCGAGTAGTTTAGAAAATCTCCCTGAGCAGTTAAAACGTCTCCCGTAGCATTTAAAAAGTCCCCTTCGGGCAGTTAAAAATCCCCCAAGCATACAGCGAATTTCCTCGAGCAGTCTGAAATCCCCCAAGCAGACAAAAAATCTCTTTCGAGCAGTTAGAAATCCCCTAGCAGTTGCCTGAAAGAGAGAAGCCTGAAATCCCGCAAGCAGACAGAAAGTATCCCCAAGCAGACTAAAATCCCCCAAGCAGTTTGAAAATCCCTTTTGAAAAGTCACAAATTCCGCAATCAAATAGAAACTTCCCCCGAGCAGTCTGAAATCCCCCAAGCAGACAGAAAGTATCCCCAAGCAGTCTGAAATCTCCCCAGCGGGAGAAAAGTTCCCCAAGCAGTTAGAAAGTCCCCTTCGAGTAGTTTAGAAAATCTCCCTGAGCAGTTAAAACGTCTCCCGTAGCATTTAAAAAGTCCCCTTCGGGCAGTTAAAAATCCCCCAAGCATACAGCGAATTTCCTCGAGCAGTCTAAAAATCCCCCAAGCATACAGCGAATTTCCTCGAGCAGTCTGAAATCCCCCAAGCAGACAAAAAATCTCTTTCGAGCAGTTAAAAATCCCCTAGCAGTTGGAAATTCCCCTTCGGGCCGTTAGAAATCCACAATCAGACAGAAAATGCCCCCAAACAGTTATAAATCTCCCAAGCAGACAGAAAAGCTCCCAGAGCATGTAGAAAATCCCCATAAGAAGGCAGAAAATACCAATCGAGCAGTCGAGAAATCCCCTAGCAGTAAAAAACTTCCCTTCAACAACAACAACAGCAAAATACGCTGTCAGGTGGAAAAAACAGCGTCACAGGGCGTGCCTCAGGGCCTTCCCTTCCCTTCGAAGCACTTAGAAATTTTCAAATCAGATAGAAAATTTTCCCGAGCAGTTAGACATCCCCTAATCAGTTAGAAAATTTCCCTGAGAAGTTTGAAATCCCCCAATCAGACAGACAATCTCCCAGAACATTCAGAAAATCCCCTTCTAATGGTTGGAAAAGCTTCCCGATGCAGTAAGAAAACCCCCTTAAGCAGTAAAAAAGTCTCCCAGAACATTTAGAAAATCCCATTGGAGCAGTCAGAAATCCAAAAGCAGTTAGAAAGTCTCCCAGCACCCTAACAGTCAGAAAATTTATAAGAGTCGTCAGAAAATCTCCCAAGCAGTTTGAAACCCCCTGAGCATCTAGGAAATCCCTAAAAGTGTAGAAAATTGTTCCCGAGCTTGTAGGAAAATCACTACAGCAGATAAAAAATCCTGCGAGCAGGTAGGAAGTCGCTATTATAACGCCTTATCAAAGACACATGCGCTTTAAGAAAATTAAGCTAATCACAATTTAAGATTTGGCAGGCTATCAGACTTACCGATCAGTATCGTGCTCGACGAAGACCTCTTAAATAGCTTTTGCTTCTTTGAAAAGTTTTCTCAATCTAACAGGGCTACAAAAACTAACATTCTTAACTTACTGACTCGAGAAATGATTGGCAAATTCACTGCAGAACGGCCCAGTGAAAATAAAAATATTTCGCTCAAGCATCCACACTTTTAAGCCAATTTATTCAATGTTGGCACTCCAGCTGGGCGAGAAATAATCAATCGCTAATAAAATGTACACAGATCGCTTGAGCAGTTTTTCTATTGCCCTTGTGCACAACCATTAAGCTAGGGCTGGGGCAGTGTACTCTAGCTAGGTGAGAAAATTTATATTCTCTTCTTACCGGCGCGACAATTTAGGTAAACTTGGAGCAGTGTACTCTAGCTTTATGACGCAGCCTTTTCAAATAAAAATTAGACAGTGCAGAGTTAGAGAATTATTGGCCCGCGAATTTTAACTGAGCACAAAACTTTATGACGCAATCTAAAATAAAATCAACATTCTGACAGTGCCGAGTTTGACCTTTGTTGGCCTCGCATTGAAAGCATAGGAAAAACTCGTTTTTCGAATATTTAATCCCCTTACACTTGGAGAAGAGCTTGCAAACTTTCACGGTCTCATCCTCGAAGAATTTGCAATCTTTTGGCACAAATTTGATCAAAATCGGTTGAGCCGTTCGAGCTCTACATCGTTCCATACATACATACATTAGACATTTAGTATAGTAGACTAGCTCTTCGGTGCCCCCCCAGGGGGGCGCAGACAGGCATTTTAAATCACTCATGTACTCAACGGAAATCTCCCTAAGCTGCTAGAAAATCTCTGCAGCAAAATTAAAGTCTCCCTAAAAGCATAATATCCTTCCGTGTATTCAGAAAATCTACTAAAAGTCTCCCCGTGAAATTAGCCGATTGCCCCGAGCACTTGAAAAATCTCCCAACCAGCTAGATAATCTTTTTAAGCAGCTGGAAAATTTTTGAGAGCAGTCAAAAAATCTTCCCCCAGCAGTAAAGTAAAAAACCCCGCCAGCAGTTAGAAAATCCCCCAATCAAATAGAAACTCTCCCCGGGCAGTTAAAAATCCCCTAAGCAGACCGAAAAGCCCCCAGAGAAGAAAAATCTTCGGGTAAAAAATACCCCCCACAGACAGAGAGTTCCCCAACCGGACAAAGAATCCCAATCAGAAAAAAAGTCTCACGAGCAGTTGGAAATTCTACCCGAGACAGTTAAAAAAAATCTTCCGGAGCATTTAAGAAATCCCCTTTAAACAGTTGGAAAATCTACCTGAGGCAGTTAGAAAAACTTCTCATGCAGTTAAAAAACTCATGGAGCATTTAGAAAACCCCCCTCGAGCAGTCCGAAATCACCCAAGCAGTTAGAAATCCCCTAATCAGACAGAAAAGTTCCTGGAGCAGTTAGAAAATCCCCAAGCAGACTGAAAATCTCCCTGGGCAGTTAGAAAATCTCCTTCAAGCAGTCTAAAATCACCCAAGCAGCTAAAAATTTTTCGAGCAGCCGAAAAATCTTTCCCCAGGATAAGGTAGAAAACCCACGAGCAGAAAAAATCCCTTTTGAGAAGTCAGAAATTCCAATCAAATAGAAACTTTCCCCAAGCAGTCAGAAATCCCCTAAACATAGAAAAACTTTTGCGAGCAGTCGGAAAATCTTTCCCCAGCAGTCATGTAGAAAGCCCCTCAAGCAGACGGAAAAATCCCCCCCCAGCAGTTAGAAAATCCCCTTCTAGGAGTCAGAAATCCCCCAATCAAAGAGAAAATTCCCTGAGCAGTCAGAAGTCCCCCAAGTAAACAGAAAATTCCCCAAACAGACTACCCGAACATTTATAAAATCCCCTTTGAGCAGTAAGAAGATATCCTCGAAGCAGACAGAAAACCTCCCTTAGCAATTCGAGAATCTTCCCAAGCAGACAGAAAATACCCTTCGAGCAGTCAGACATCGCCTAAGTAGTTAAAAAGTCCTCTCCGAGCAGTTAGAAAATCTTCCCAAGCAAGCAGAAAATCTCCCCGAGCATTTAGAAAGACCCTTCGAGCAGTCAAAAATCCCCCAAGAAGTAAAAAGTCCAGTTCGGGCAGTCAGAAATCCCAAAATCAGGTAGAAAATATTCCGGAGCTGTTTGAAATCCCCCAAGCAGACAAAAAAGTTTCCGGGCAGTAAAAAATCTTCCAGAGCAGTTAGCTACCTAGCAGTTAAAAAATCCCCCCTGCAGCATAAAAACAATCCCTAAGTCAACCAAAAAAATTCACCGAGCAGAAAAAAATCGCCCAAGCAGTTAGGAAATTCCCCTTGCAACAGTCTCAGAAATCCAGCAATCAGAAAGAAAATCACACGCGAGCAGTTACAAAGTCTCCCTGAGCAGATAAAATCTCCTAATCAGATAAAAAAAATTTTCCGAGCAGTTAGAAATCTCCCCGAGCAGTAAGAATATATCCTTAAACAGTTGGAAAACTTCCGAACGGTAAGAAAATAGCTTCGAGCAGTTAGAAATCCCCTGATTAGATAGAAAATTACCCCGAGCAGTTACAAATCCACAAAGCCGACAGAAAAATTCCCCAAACAGTTAAAAAATCTTTCGAGCAGTGAGAAAATCTCCCCCAACAGTTGGAAACCTCCCAGCAGTCAGAAACCCCCGCAATCTCCCTATCCCGATCGATAGAAATCTCCCTAAACATATAAAAAACCATCAAAGCAGACAGAAAATCCCCCGGGCCATTTAGAAAATCCCCCCTCGAACAGTCTAAAAACAACCAAGCTGGTAGAATTCCCCGCAATCAGATAGAAAAGTTCGTCGAGCAGTTAGAAAATCTCCCTGAACAGTTAAGAAAATCCCCACGCAGACAAAAATCTCCCTGAGCAGTTTGAAACCTCACAGCAGTCAAAAAATCCGCGGAATCAGATAGAAATCTCCCTAAACAGACAAAAAATCCTCAAAGCAGACAGAAAATCTCCCGAGCATTTAGAAACTCCCTTCGGGCAGTTAGAAATCCCCAAGCTGACAGAAAATATCCCCGAGCAGTCTGAAATCTCGCAAGCAGACAGAAAATTTCCCCGAGCAGACTAAAATCCCCGAAGCAGTTAGAAAATCCCCTTTGAGAAGTCGGAAATTCCCCAATCAAATAGAAACTTCCCCCGAGCAGTCTGAAATCCTTCGAGTAGTTTAGAAAATCTCCCCGAGCATTTAAAAAGTCCCCTTCGGGCAGCTAGAAATCCCCCAAGCATACAGTAAATTTCCCCGAGCAGTCTGAAACCCCCAAGCAGACAAAAAATCTCTTTCGAGCAGTTAGAAATCCTCCCAGCAGTTGGAAATTCCCTTTCGGGCCGTTAGAAATCCACAATCAGATAGAAAATCTCCCCAAACAGTTATAAATCTCCCAAGCAGACAGAAAAGCTCACTGAGCATGTAGAAAATCCCCATAAGAAGACAAAAAATACCAATCGAGCAGTCAAGAAATCCCCTAGCAGTAAAAAATTTCCCTTGGAAGCACTTAGAAATCTCCAAATCAGATAGAAAATTTTCCCGAACAGTTAGACATCCCCATATCAGTTAGAAAATTTCCCTGAGAAGTTTGAAATCCCCAATCAGACAGACAATCTCCCCGATCATTCAGAAAATCCCCTTCTAGCGGTTAGAAAAACTTCACGATGCAGTAAGAAAACCTCCTTGAGCAGCAAAAAAGTCTCCCAGAACATTTAGAAAATCCCATTGGGGCAGTCAGAAATCCACAAGCAGTTAGAAAGTCTCCCAGCACCCTAACAGTCAGAAAATTTATGAGTCGTTAGAAAATCTCCCAAGCAGTTTGCAAATCCCCCTGAGCATCTAGGAAATCCCTAAAAGTGTAGAAAATTGTTCCCGAGCTTGTAGGAAAATCACTACAGCAAATAAAAAATCCTGCGGGCAGGTAGAAAATCTCCCTTTATAACGCCTTATCAAAGACACATGCGCTTTAAGAAAATTAAGCTCATCACAATTTAAGATTTGGCAGGCTATCAGACTTACCGATCCGTATCGTGCTCGACGAAGACCTCTTAAACAGCTTTTGCTTCTATGAAAAGTTTTCTCAATCTAACAGGGCTACAAAAACAAACATTGTCTACTTACTGACTCGAGACATGATTGGACAAATTCACTGCAGAACGGCCCACGGCTACTTAAATAAAAATATTTCGCTCAAGCATCCACACTTTTAAGCCAATTTATTCAATGTTGGCTCTCCAGCTGGGCGAGAAATAATCAATCGCTAATAAAATGTACACAGATCGCTTGAGCAGTTTTTCTATTGCCCTTGTGCACAACCATTAAGCTAGGGCTGGGGCAGTGTACTCTAGCTAGGTGAGAAAATTTATATTCTCTTCTTACCGGCACAAAAATTTAGCTAAACTTGGAGCAGTGTACTCTAGCTTTATGACGCAACCTTTTCAAATAAAAAATTAGACAGTGCAGAGTTTGAGAATTATTGGCCCGCGAATTTTAACTCAGCACAAAACTTTATGACGCAATCTAAAATAAAATCATCATTCTGACAGGGCCGACTTTGACCTTTGTTGGCCTCGCATTGAAAGCATAGGAAAAACTCGTATTTCGAATATTTAATCCCCTTCCACTTGAAGCAGAGCTTGCAAACTTTCACGGTCTCATCCTTGAAGAATTTGCAATCTTTTGGTGCAAATTTGATCAAAATCGGTTGAGCCGTTCGAGCTCTACATCGTTACGGAGAAAGCTGCCACAGACAGACACACAGACAGACAGACATTAGACATTTAGTATAGTAGAAGACGTGTGGGGCTGAAAAAAAACATCGTACGAACGTAACTTGATAACCGACATTTGATGCTAAATGAAAGCTCAGCATACGTGCCTGCATGCCTGCTTTGTCTCTTCAGGAGCAGTTAAAGTCAGTTGCCTCAAAATTCATTGAGTGCAATGTACAATTCCTAGCTAACCGAAATAACTTGTTTTTTATCAACTGATTCGCCAGCGTAACAAAATTTTCCAATCCTGGCTAGTCTTAATCTCTGATTAGCTTTTTTCTTAGGTTAAGGTCTTTTTATGGCTCCCAATATGAGACCCAATTATAAGGCACGCATAAAACATGCATGTGCTTTTGTGCTAATTCTCTAAATTGGAGATTCTTCGTAATTCGTAGATTAGCTGCTTCGTTCGTGAATTTAACACATATATTGAAGAGTTATACATGGGGGAGTTTTTTGAGGCCGGTATATGTACAGTACAGCACGCGCGTATGCCCATATACATGTAAAATTAGTGAATTGTTAAACTATTAAACCGTAAGAATTGTGAACTTTATAATAAGCATTATACGAGGCAGACTATATAAGATCAGCTGAAATGGTGGCCCAAAAATTAGCATACTAGCTGTCTTTAACAACGACCCCGTTTGTTAATTATGCAAATTCTAAGATTCTTTCCGCTGGCAAAGTCTTCACATTTGCCTAATATCTACAGGTGTACACTGTACAGTACATTCGTTACATGCATGTGCATTTCTGCCTATGAATGGAAGGCTCAGGCCCTTCAACGCATGCAGTCAGTTTTTTGTAAGACGATGTCATCGAACTGTCGATACATGTACATGTCTGCATTATACAACAACAACAACAACAAAGTACGCTGCCAAGATGTTGAAAGCAGCGTCACAGGGCGCGCCTCAGGGCCTGGCCGCGAACAAAGGCCGCGCCGCCGGCAGAATCGGGGGCGCCGGCGTCAGCCAGCAGGCAATCGACGAAACGCCGAGTTCGCGCTTGTCCTCGCCGGTAGGGCGCCTGCAGCGTAAGCAGCAGCACCTCCTGCACCGGCTCGGGGCAGTACGACTCGGCGCGGATGACGTGGCCTGCCAGCTGGAGTCGCCGTCGGCGCAAAAGTTGACTTGGACGGTCCAGGCCGGCGCGGCGATAGAGTGCCGCGTTGGAAACCCGCTCGTAGCTGATCTTGAAGGCGGCGCGCAGCAGGCCAGCGTGCGCCGCGTCGACTTGTTGCTCGAGCGAGTCTGTCAGCGTCCAGGTCTCGGCGTTGTACAGCAGGACGGTCTCGATCACCGCCCGAAACAGCGCCGCCCTCTGGCGATCTGGCAGGGCCTCGGACTGCAGGACTGACCTTATCGAACGGAAGGCAGCCCATGCAAGTCCTCGGCGACGCCGCAGGTCTTCGCGGACGTCAGGGACCAGACCGCCGAGGTAGACGAACTGCTGACAGCGCGGAAGTTCTTTCGCCTGGCCGTCAGCGCCTCGGCAGGATATTGCAGCCTCGATGTTGCTCGGCACGCAGAGCACGACGGTCTTCTGCGCGTTGACCACCAGGCCGACACTCGCTGCAACGGCAACCAGCCTGTCCAGCTGCCGTTGGGCGCCCTCGACGGTCGAGGACAGCAGGGCGAGATCGTCGGCGTAGCCAAGCACGCTGAGCCGCCTCTCCGGTTGACGTCAACCCACGCGTCGCCGCAGCAGAAAGCCGTCGTCGTTGGTAGGCAGAGCAGTCCGTAGCACCCAATCAAGCACCAGAATAAACAGGAACGGCGCCAGCGTATCTCCCTGGAGCACCCCGGAGGATGTCTCGAAGAAGTCCGACAGGCCGTCCGGTGTCGAAACTGCAGCAGTCGTCTCGCGGTACATCGCCATGACCGCGGCGATCAGCTGCTCTGGCACGTTGTACGCCCGAAGCACCTTGGGGAGCGCGGCCCTGACGACCGAGTCGAAGGCCTTCTTGAAATCAACAAAGATAACAATCAGGATCGACTGGCGTGTCCGCGCCTCCTCGATGACTCGCCGAAGAGCTAGGATCTGCGTCACTGTGCCGCGATGGGGCCGAAACCCGTTCTGCTCCGGTCGCAGATAGGGATCGAGCACGGGCTGCAACCGCGATAACAGTATCCGGTTAAACAGCTTCGCAGCGCAGGACTGAAGGCAGATGCCTCGATGCTCCTCAAGCTTGGTGGTGCCGGGCTTCTTCGGAATTGCGACGATGTGGGCTGTAGTCCATTCGTTGGGCGCACCCTCACCGGAAAGCACGCGGTTCATCACTCTGGCGACCTCAGCGGCCACGCAGTTGATGCGCAATGCTTCGATGGGCACCTCGTCCGGACCCAGCGCTTTGCCGCCCGGCGACTTCCGAGCGAACCTCACAACGTCGTCTGGGCTGATTGGTGCAACGCTGAAACTCTCCTCCGTCGGCAACGGCGTCTCCGGCGGCAGCGTCAGACTGTCGGGCAGCGGGGGTGGCGGCGCGTTCACGATGGCGGCGAAGAACTCGCGCAGCTCATTTCTGCGCTCATCCGCAGTGTCGCCTGCCAGGTTGAGCTGTAAGCGCCGCTTTCGCCCCGTCAGAGTGTTGATGGCGGACCAGGCCACGCGCCCTCTGGCGTCGGGACCGGCGGCAGAGACAGCCTGAATAACGTCGTCAACAGCGGCCTGTTGCCGCTGCAGGTAGACGGACGCCAAGGCCTCCTCCGCCTCACGAGTTGGTCGCCCACTCAGACGAAGCCTCTCCAGGTCTTCCCTCGCTGCGTTGATCGCGGGGTCGTCATGCCAGACCGGCTGCCCGCGTTGGGCCGGTCGCATCAGCGGGATCGCTTGCTCCGCGGCGGCTCGAACTGCAGCGCCGACATCCGCGTACTCGGCACCTCCACGCTTGTCGCCTAGCGCAGCCACGAAGGCGCCGGCAAAGCGACGACGCGTTTCGGCGTCTCTGAGCGCGCGGTAGTAGCGCCGCGGCGGCCGCTTCGGCGGGCGGTACAGCGGGTCTCGAACGGACAGGTCGCAGACGAGGAGCCGATGATCGGACCGCAGAGCCAGCGGCGTAATGGTGCGGCAGTTGATGGCGCGGCGCCGCTCCCGGTAGCGCAACAGCACGTGGTCGAGCTGTGCCAGCCTCCGAGTAGCGTTTCGTCCGCGCGCGTTCCGCCGCCTCCGCTTGCAGCCCTCGAAAGTCGCGAGCTGAGCCGGCGGCTTGCGGAACCTGGTGTTGACCGACACCATGTCCTGTCTCTCCAGGAAGTCCTCCAGCGCTCCGGTGTTGCCGTTCTCACGCGGTGTCACGAACAGTGACCGCTCGGACCTACGCGGAACTGCGTTCAGGTCTCCGAGGATGACCACTGTGTCACGTTGCGTCATCTCCTCCACCTGCTCCGAGAGCTGCTCGAAGAAGGCCTGAGCCTCATCGGGACGGGTGGCAGGGGGCGCGTACGCGCAGAACAGGCGAGCGTTCCGGCCGCGAAGCCGGACGTCGATCCGAAGCAGCCGACCAGACAAGGAGACACAGCGACAGCTCTGCTGCAGCCTCGGTGCGATCAGCGCTCCAACTCCTCCACGGCCTCGCTCATCCGCTGAGCTGAACCAGAGAGTCCAACCGGCGCCTAGGTCTTCACAGTGAAGCCCAGGGTCGGCCTTGATGGACACCTCCTGCAGCGCGATGACATCACAGCTGAGGTCGAGCGCTAGCTTCGCCAGCAGCCCTTTTCGCCAGTCGGCCTTAAGGGTGCGGCAGTTCAGCGTCCCGACCCGAAGCGTGCCCTGTGGTACGGCTGGGGCTCGATGACATTGAGCCTCATGGTCCCCGGCGCCACCCGGAGGATCCAGTTGGGCCAAGGCGGCAGCTCGGCGGGCGGCGCCACGTTGCCGACCTCGCCAGTTGCGCTCCCGCCGACGTTCGAGCCGCCGGTGCGCGCTCCGCTGCCCGCGCTTGGTTCTGCCGCTTTTGGCCGCCGCAGCAGTTAAGCGCGGCTCCTCCGTTCCAACCATAGGAGGCGCGGCGTTTATTTGCACCTCAGTGCAAATAAATATGGAACATTATCAAGTATCAATTAGTACACATTATCAAGTATCAATTAGTACACATTACTCGTAGTGTACATGTATGTGTACATGCATGTATGCATAGGATTCAACAGGAAACACATGCATTTAATTTGCCTTGTCAGAGAATATTGAAATGCATGTAGTCAGGAGAAGTTATGTAAGATCCATGGAATTTTTCCATTGGATTTAGGCGCTAATTTATGCACTTGAAAAAAGGCTTTAGACATGGCTTTCCCTATTAATAAATCTATAGTACGTGTCATTGTCACACGTACCATTGCATCACTGTTGTTCTCTATTAGCTGGTGGATGATTGCAGAAATTTTTTCACAATTATATACGCATACGTACGTACATATAACAGTAGAAAAGTAGTAGTACATGAATAGTACACTTTACAATGCTCTTATTAATAGCAGCCCTAAAGGCTCGCTCACCTGCTAGGCTCTTTAGCTACCATCGTGGTGCTTAAGGACGAAAGTTGACGCCTTTTTTCTAAATGCATCAAGTGCAGATCGTGCACTTGATTCTGGGGATTGGTCGGTAGACCCCTAAAAAATTCCCTTCGAAATGGACGTTTGAAAACACATTATTGTGCACTTATGTTGTCGTTAACTACCCTCTTGTCCAGCTTTTTTTGGAAACGTACAATAGAAGGGACCAAAATTGCTGCATACGAGTATAAATATGGGATAACTGGATGAGCAGAATTGACTTACCGAAGTTTATGGAGTACTGACTGTACTTGTACTCAGACTTGTTGGGATACATTTGACGAGCTCAAAATTTGCGTGCTATGATTCTAAAATCTATTGGCTTTTTTCTTATCCAATGTGCCTCTGTGTAATGCCCTCGTGTTAAATTCAATCTTAAGGTTGAATGCGACCAATTTTAATTAAAGAAAGCGTCATCACTATAATAAGGCTTTAAAACAGTTTCATTGGCTTGCGCACATATTGATCAAATCATTTGATTGGATGAGCAGGAAATAAAAAAATGGGCGCAGCTTGTGAACTAAGTAAACTTTCTCGAGTAAAATATTGATGTTTAATTTTTTGGGCTGACTAATGGCATACTTCTGTGTTAAAAGTACGCTGAAAGTGCCGAATTGTAGTAATTTACTTCGAAATACAGCTTATAAAGGGATGCGGAAGGCGCGGCTGAGCTACGCTAAAAACAAGACTACAGATTTATCCTTCTCTGTTAATCCACGAGGCATTACAGTTGACGACAAGGATGGCTCTCAAAGTGACCCGACCGTAAGTAACCATGCATTCCTGCCAGTGGTGGATCACACCGGCAACAACGCAGAGCAGATGGCTCGATGCATTCGACATCTATATTGCCAAGCGGTGCGCATCTGTATAATCCCCGGCCCGCAGCATCTTCTCGGTTTCGAAGGGCAGCGAATTGCCAGGGCTCGTAGCGCGATTGTCGAAGGCCACAACTTCTCGCACACTTGCGAATAGCTTACGACAGAGCTTGGCGATCGGGCACGTCACCGGTTCTAGGAACGATATCAGTTGCCTGGTGAGGACGCACTCACTGCGGGAGCTGTCGGCCCTGAAACTGCGGAGCTCTTTGAGGACGTCGCCAGGCTGACACTGGACAAGGCCATTGTGATCGCAACTAAAGTCGAGGACGCATCGGCTGGCAACGATCGGCTAGAGACGACTCATCTGGGACCGTCCAGGCTGTGCAGGATACCAGGTGCCGGGGTTGTCGCAGCGCTCCTACTAGCAAGAGGCTGCACCATCAAACCGGAGGCTACTCGATACACGCCCCGGTTGCAGCCATGACCTCCAGGCGAATTGCTCTGTGCAGGGCAAGATGTGCAACAATTAAGTGTCATATTAAATCATTTCAGCCGATGCTGCCGCAGCAAAGCGCTTCAGGTCACCACACAAGAGACGATCACCATCTACATGTACGCAGTGCACGGCAATGACGAGATCCGCGTCGAGCTACAGCTGCAGAGTCGAAGTAACTGCGCACTGCGACGCAAAGGTATCCCTGCTTAATGACACCGCTGCAAGGAGCTTGGGTGTAGACAAGTACTAAAAGTTTCGGCGGTACAGTTAAGAGTCTACGTTAGAAAGCAGATCGCCTTAGCTGGGGTTGCGATGATCGCTGTCAAGTACCGCAATAATGAGCTGCAGCACTACCTATCTATCACCACATCAGGTGAGACCATCGTCGGCAGCGACTTGCTGGAAAAGCTGGACTTCGACATGCATGCAACTGTATCCATGTGTGGGCCTCAACTTTGGGAATCACGCGGTCTTTTCCAACAGTTACGCACGCGAGTAAGTCGCAATTGGTTCATGTCTGTCTCGTGTGTGTAACTATTAGAAACGGCCGGTTGATTCCAAAAGTTGGGCATGAATGACTACTGCATCCATCAGAGGTCGACACCAGGATCGCTGGCGTAGACATCGAGCAGGAGTCTACACATGCTGGTCTCGCCGACGGTCTTCAGTGGCTCGATCGGCTTCTGCAAGGCTTCCGCCGACTTCCGCTCGCAAAGTAGCAACAAGTCGTCCAGGAGTTTGACCGTCTGGAGTCTGCAGGCATCATCAAACGTGTGAACTCCAGCCCATGGATCTCCAATCTGATTGTTGCGAACAAGAACAGCAATATTCGAGCCTGCATCGATTTTCTCGAGCCGAACAAGTCGCTTATCATCGACTGACACCCGATGCCTCAGCTGGACGATATATCGGCTAAGATAAAGACGGCTGGCAACCGAGTGTTTTCCAAGATCGATCTCAAGGCAGGCTACACGCAGTTGCAGTTGCACAAGTCATCACGTGACCTGGCCTGACAGCATTCATCACGTTTCACGATCTGTGTCGCTACTGCAAAGCGCTGTTCGGTTTAGCATCATGCAGCTCCCACAGCCTTCCAGAACAAATATTGGATGACTTATCGTCTTCGGTGCTTCAGAATGCTCCGAAACCAATGCAGGAGAGCTATGCAGTCTCACGGCCAACAAGGACAAGTGCCAGCTGCCAGTGCCAGTCGAAGACGAAGGCCTTTAGTGAGCTGCGTGCACCGATGAGCAAGAAGAAGTTGACATCGGTCAACTACTTTATCTAATTCGTACCTGTTGTGTTGAGTGCTCACGCACTGCTGGTTAGACCGCCTATGAGCCCTCCCCACTCTCTCTCTCTCTCTCTCTCTCTCTACGCGCATGTACTTTGTTCATCTAAGTTTTATACGCATCTGCTTATATGTACGCTCTAAAGTCTTGCTATAATAAATATCGGTGCACCTGCCTAGTCGCGGGGTTGAAGCTTGACTGTGCTTACAACTAAAGCATCGTTTTCAATAACTTAACATGGCGTCGCAAGTCTAAACTTGCCAATAGCAGTAGCAAGCATGGAAGGATTGAGGCCCCCTGAGAACATGGTGTTTGACGCCAACAGGGCAGACAACTGGGAGAAGATGGAGCAAGGCCTTCGAATTCTACATGAAAGCTACGAAGAAGACAACTGAAAGCGACGAAGTAAAGATTGCCACGCTCCTGACTGCGATAGGACCAGACGGGCAAGACGTATTTTCTACCTTTCCTGCTGAGAAAGTGACCAAGTATGAAGACGTGGTTGAACAGTTCAAGGACTACTGTGAGCCGATCTCTAGTGAGACTTTTGAGCGCTACCAGCTGCGCACAAGAATGCAAGGAGAAGCTGAGGATTTCGACCAGTTTGTCGGCTCACTGCGCCAGCTCATCAAACGTTGCAACTACGCCACGCCTGACAGCGAGGAGACCATTGAGAACAGTGTCTTACGGGACCAAGTTGTCCTCGGAGTCAGTGATCCAGCTTTGCGAGAAAGATTTCTGCGCGAGACCAAGCTGACGCTCGACCGAGCCATTCAGATGGGACGAGCATCCGAGACATCCAAGTGGCAGGCGCGGGCTTTGGCAGCGGGCCGCCAGACAAGCCGAGCGGTGCCAGCGCCCGCAGTCGTGGATGCCCTGCAAAGCCGAGCCAAGGCCCCGACTGGCCAGGCCAAGACAAATCGTAACTGCGGCTTTTGCGGTCAGCAACATGAGCGACGCAGGTGCCCTGCATTCGGCAAAACCTGCAATACTTGCGGCCGCAGGAATCACTTCTCGTCCGTGTGCCGGTCAGCCAAAAACGTCAACGAGCTAGTGGATGAGTCGGAGTTGGGCGCTGAAAGCGATGCCAGAGCGGCAGCCATTATGACGGTGGAGAAGCCGGGACCTCAACAGCGTGGCAACGGTAGCAGGAATGAAGATGCGGCGATGATGGTGAGCCTAACGATTAAAGACTCGGGCAAACAGCTTCAATTCAAGGTGGACACCGGAGCAGATGTCAACGTCATTCCGCTTAGGCGATTGATTCAGTGTTCCCCAGCAGCCAATATTGAGCCAACATCGTGGACGCTGACGACCTACAACAGACAGCTGCTGGACGTAGTTGGCACCACCTACCTGACAGTGTCATCGCCGTGCCAGAAGAACATCAGGCTGCAGTTTGTCGTTATTGGCAAGAACTCTACTCCTATCAATGGCTGGAACTCAGCAATCGAAGATCTACAGCTGATCAAGAAGCTCTTCACCGTCCAGCAGAGTCAAAGCACATTCAGCAAGGTAGGAAAGCAGCAATCAGGGCTTACGGCAGCCCACCTAAAGTCTTGTTATCCGGAAGTTTTCAGTGGGGTTGGCTGTATGAAGCAACCATACACCATTCAACTTGCTGAGAACGCAGTGCCAAAAGTTCAGCCTCCTCGTAAGGTTCCATTCGCCGCCTATCAACCACTAAAGTGCGAGTTGGAGCGTCTGCAGAAGGAAGGGACAATCGCCCGGGTGGACGAACCAACACAGTGGGTGTCCAATGTGGCTATTGTGTGGAAGAAGGATGGGTCAATGCGCCTGTGTCTCGACCCGACCTATCTTAACAAGTTTATCATCCGTGAATACTATCCGATACCAACTTCTGAAGAAGTGCGAGCAGCTACCGCAGGAGCAGTCATGTACAGCTCATTCGACGCGAACGAAAGCTTTCACCAACTCAAATTGGATGAGGAGAGCTCGTTTATGACCACATTCCACACACCATTCGGCCGATACCGCTGGAAGCGCGTGCCCTACGGTCTGTCGTCCATCCCGGAAGTTTTCCAAAAGAGACTGGAAGAGAATGTAACTAATCACGTGAGGACCTCTAAGAACTTCTTTGATGACATTATAGTGTGGGGCAAGACCGTCGAAGAGCATGACCAAGCTGTACAGGACCTGTTAGAGCAGTGCAAGCGCGCCAACGTCACCTTGAATCCACAGAAAATGCGAGTGGGCGTCAGAGAGCTAAACTATCTGGGAGACGTGCTTAGCTCGGAGGGACTGCGAGCGGACCCAGAAAAAGTTAAAGCCATCAAGGAAATGCCCAGACCAGATTCTTTTGACGGCGTCACAGCAAAGAAGGAGCAACTGCGTCGCTTTCTTGGCTGCGTAACATACTTGGCCAAGTTCTGTCCGCATTTGTCAGCCACAGCAGAACCGCTTAGGCACTTGCTCAAGAAGGATGTTATATGGAGCTGGACGCATCGACAAGACGAGGCCTACGATGCCATCATCACGGAGCTCTGTTCAAGCCGAGTTCTGGCCACATTTGATGTCTCCAAGCCGGTCACCGTTTCCGTGGACGCCAGCAAGAGCGGCATAGGAGCCGTGCTACTCCAAGACGATCGTCCAGTGGAGTTTGCATCATCGGCCATGACTAGTGCGCAGCAAGCCTACGCGCAGATAGAAAAAGAGCTTCTCGCAATTGTGTACGGCTGTAAAAAGTTTCATCGCTACCTCTGGGGCCGCACTGTTCAAGTTCAGAGCGACCACAAGCCACTGGAGGCCATCCTTAAAAAGCAGCTGTGTGACACTACCCCGAGAATTCAGCGACTATTGCTGCAGCTGCAACCATACGACATCAGAGTAAAGTACACGCCTGGCAAGGAGTTGCACGTGGCTGACACGCTTAGTAGAGCTTACGGTCGGACTGACATCCTCACAAATCTACTTGAAGAAGCTCTGGAAGGACAAGTGCTGGCCGTGGAACGATGTTTCAGCGGTGATAAAGAAATCCTGGATATGATAAAGAAGGCAACGGCGTCAGACCAGACAAGCCAGCGCTTGCGGGACCTAATAGCTTCCGGCTGGCCAGAGCATCGAGCGAGACTAGACGACAACCTAAAGGTTTTCTGGGATCTTCGGCACGATCTGACTTTCGTGTCGGGACTTATTTGCCTAAAGGATCGTATCTACGTGCCATCAGGCAGTGCTCAGAGCTCCATCCTCGACGTCCTGCACTCTGGGCACCCAGGCATCGTCAAGATGGACCTGAAGGCCAAAGACTATTTCTACTGGCCAGGCATGAGAAGCTGCATCGAGCGAACCGTCAGTCAGTGCGAGGCCTGCCAGAGGAACATGAGGACACAGTCAAAGGAATCTCTGATGTCGGTGGAGATGCCTGACTTTCCATTTCAAATCTGCTCCACGGATCTGTTCGAGTACGGCGGTGCTACATACCTGGTGTACGTGGATGCCTACAGCCGTTGGATGAGCGTCACTCGCCTGCGGTCAACAACTAGCCTTGCGGTGGTTCAAGTGCTCCAGGATCACTTCCAGAACTTCGGCGTCCCAGAGAAGCTGATCAGCGACGGTGGCCCCCAGTTTTCAGCGCACGAGTTTCGTCAGGCGATGTCAAGGTTCAAGGTCGAGCATCGAACATCGAGTCCGACCTACCCGCAATCGAATGGCCGAGCAGAGCGCTACGTGCAGACAGCCAAGAATATGATAAAGAAGTGCCAGCAGACGGGTCAAAGCTTGGAGATGGCCCTGCTTCACTACCGCAACACTCCAGTCGGCAGTGGCTTCCCTAGTCCAGCGGAGATGGCATTCGGCCGAAAACTTAGGTGCGACTTGCCGGCGACTGTGCAGGACCTGCGGCCTCGAGAAACCTACGTCCATGCCAGCATCGAAGCCTTCGAGAAGGAGCGGATCCGAGCAGCTGAGCTCTACGCTCCCTTCAGCGCCTGACGGTACGTCAACCTGTCTGGCTTCAGCGAGGACGTCGAGACTGGGTAGCTGCCGAGGTCGACAGCGAGGTAGTCGGCTGTCCAAGATCGTACTGGCTTCGCACGGAGTCCGGCCAGCTGCTCAGGCGCAACAGACGATTCATTCGACCGAGGAAAATTGGCGTCACGTTCTACGAGAGCTACCCAGGCACAGAGGAGGTTGGCAACCAGGCAGAGCCTAGCGAGCAAGAATTAGCGCAGCCGGCACCCACGCAGCCGGCGCCCATGCAGCCGGCGCCCATGCAGCCGGCACCCACGCAGCCGGCGCCCATGCAGCCGGCACCCACGCAGCCGGCGCCCATGCAGCCGGCACCCACGCAGCCGGCGCCCATGCAGCCGGCACCCACGCAGCCGGCGCCCATGCAGCCGGCACCCACGCAGCCGGCGCCTCTGCAGCCGGCACCCACGCAGCCGGCGTCCATGCAGCCGGCACCCACGCAGCCGGCGCCTCTGCAGCCGGCACCCACGCAGCCGGCGCCCATGCAGCCGGCACCCGCACAGCCGGTATCAGTGCAGCCGGCCCAGGAGCAGCAAGCTGTCCGAACCCGAGGAGGCCGGCTAGTCACGAGACCGCAGCGATTTCAATCGAAGTGGTAAATCAGTGCTTGTAATTATGATGTTAATTTTTTTCAATCGACCTAACGTCCGAAAAGAAATATGACGCTTTTAAATCCTGTTTTTATTTCCCCAATAATGCTATACAAAACATTGTAATCGTTTTTTTTCTGTGCGGAGGAAAGGTGTTCGAAAATAATATTTAACTATTCGTATTATGATTTGCTCGTTATCTATTCTCGTAATATAATTTTTCGTGAATTTACCATTGTTACTAAGATTTAATACTCGAAGTACTTGCTCGCGAATTTCTCGAATCGAATGTTTCGTATGGAAGGGAGGTGTTGTGTTGAGTGCTCACGCACTGCTGGTTAGACCGCCTATGAGCCCTCCCCACTCTCTCTCTCTCTCTCTCTCTTTCTCTACGCGCATTTACTTTGTTCATCTAAGTTTTATACGCATCTGCTTATATGTACGCTCTAAAGTCTTGCTATAATAAATATCGGTGCACCTGCCTAGTCGCGGGGTTGAAGCTTGACTGTGCTTACAACTAAAACATCGTTTTCAATAACTTAACAGTACCTACTTTGCTAAGGTCAATGTGCCCCTAAGGCCTCTTCTGAAGGGAGATGGAGAGTCTAAATGGTTGACAGAGTGCGAAAAAGCGCTCCAGGCGCTCCAAGCGGCAATCGCAATGCGCCAGTCCGGGCGCACTTGGATCCAGGGGCTGAGACGATCGTTACCAGCGACCAAAACGGTGCCGAATGACGGATCGCATTTGCCACACCTGACCGAGACTGAGAAGCAATATGCGGTGAACGAGCGAGAAAGCACTAGTGAGGCTGTGGGCCATAGAGTCGATAGAGAAGTGGCATTACTACCTGTTCGGGCGTCACTTCGAGCTGCAGACGGCTGGCAACAGTCACCGTCGAGGACGCAGTTCGAAAAAAGTGACTCTGTGCTAGACAAGACGTGTAAGACAACGCTTTCCAGACAGAAATGGTGAACCGTAAAAAGAGCCCAAAGGGCCTGGCATTAAGGTGTTTATTTGGTTAGTTTACACAGACAGTACAGAGGGGATGAGATGGCTAGACAGACAATGAATATTATTTGCTGGCTGGCGAAGAGGAAAGGAGGTCCACGCGCACGGGGCAGAGAAGGAGGGACAGAGGTAAACACACAAGCGAGGGAAACCTTGGTAGGGAAGCGAAGGAATAGCACGCAGGACAAGGGAAGTGGGCAACGCACAAAGTCAAATTGGAGGAAGCCAATTCCGACAAATACATTGCGTGAAAAGCGGCAACTGGGCCTCTTGGCCGAACGGTGAGCTGCAGCCGTAATAGGAGCACCTCAGAGTCTGGCAAGATAGCTCCTGTCTGGCTCTCCAAGAACGCGCCGTCATTCCATAGAATCTGCGGCGCGAGCTCTTGGAGTCGGCACGTTCAGGACATTGGGCGTGGGGCACATCAAGCAGTAGCCTCGCGAGTTCGCCTGGTGGCTGCGATTGGAAGCCGACGTTGAAAAGTTCGTCCGAAAGTGCGACGCCTGTGAGGCAGCGGAGAAGAATTTCAAGCAGCGACAAGCTCTGCTGCAGCCCCTGTCATGGCCGGACGCATCGTGATCGGAGATCGTCATGATATTGTGGAAGAGCTGCAGGCGGTACTGGTATCGCCACGGTTCCTGCTGGTCATCACGAACTTGAACAGCGAGTGGCTAAAGGTTTTCACAACTTCGAGCAGCACCAACGAGACAGTTTGCAAGGTGCTACGCAGCCTCTTTGGGCCTCTGCAGCAAGCAGGTTATCAACGACAATTAACCTTAGTTTTTTGACGCTTTATCACCGCTTTCCTACTCCTACACGAGCGTGCCATATGGCACCTGAAGAATAGCCCGTATCGGCCGAGCAAAAATGGCTAGGCAGAGAGGCACAACGGGACTCGATTGTAATGGATAGCGTTCGAGAAGCCAAAGCGGTGAACACCCTGATGCACGACGCTTTGCTGCAGTTCAACGAGGCCTTACCGCAGCACTCCGCACGCCCTGACTGGTAAGAGCACGGTCCAATTGATGCTGGGGAAGGGATAACTCTGATGGCTCTGATGTGTCCAAGGCCACCGCCGCTACACATTTTGAGCTCATCAAGCGAGTCAAAGAGCGACAGCAGCAAGCGGCAGCCAAAAAGTGACAGCGGTGAGGAGCGCGATGGCCGACACTGTGCGTTGGCGACTTGGTTCTGGTTCGTCGCTACGTGTAAGTGCGACAAGGCAAGCTCAGCAAACGGCTCAATTGGCACCACGACAAAGCGCCAAGAGAATGGGCGCCGACTAGGGGATGGATCACTTCAATTAGCAGGCACTTAATGTACTTGATGCATGTCTTTGCGGCCGAATTCTGAACGATAAGCGCCGATCGATCTTGGACATTCCAGGACAACGATCTTGGACATAATTTCTCTGGACCAAATTAATTCATTTCCGTATACAGTATAAAGGGACGCGGTCCCAGTGTTCGAGAGAATAAAAACGAGACATAAGCTTCAGCTTTCTCTGCTAATCCACGAGATATGCTACTATCGTAAACAAAAGGGCGCAAGCAAGGGGGTATCACTAAAAGGTAGAAAACTCAAATAGCAGCGACATAGATTTTCGAGGAAGTGTAATTTCGAGATCGTAAATGAAAGGAGGTGCTTCGAGGAAGTGAATTTTGGGATAGTGAAATTAGCGACCCCAAGTAAGGTCGGCGTCTCGGTGTAGAAAAATAAATAAGCTTCTGGTGGGCCCAGCCGGAGATTCTTCATAGTTTGAGAATATGAGAACATTTCATGATGATTTCTAAGATCTATCGATAACATTTTTAGAGCATACCACACCAGATTAAATAAACACAGAATGTTTATGCCTATGACGTGAATTCATACCTATGAAAATTTATTTAAAGTTGAAAGTTGCATGCATTTACAGATCACATGCATGAGCGCGCAGCGGCCAAGGACACCTGAAGTAGGTTACTACATAAGGTGTTCTTGGCAGCGACACATATTCTACGAACTTCAGAACTGACAAACTTCAAAAACATATAAGTCACATTATTTATTCAGACTGTTGCTTATGTGGTTATAAAATCATGGAAAAAATAATGCATGGCATTTTTTCTTTAGTATAAATTTTTATACCCTAGTGAATTGAAATAACTTTGTTTGACTTTAGAAAAAAACCTAGCGACGTAATGTAAACTTGCGTTGGCATGAATTTAACTTTGTGACAGCTACAGAGCTTTTTAGCAACAACCGTAAGATGGCTAGCTTTAGTCGGGATGTTCTCAAATGGCTTCAGAGTTTGGAATTGTCCTCAAAGATTAAGAACCCTAAGTGGTAAGAGCCATAAAATTTAAAGTAGATCCTAAAACTGATCTGCCCAATTTTGTAACAGACTTATTCTTGTGTTTCATGCAAATTATTGTCTTTTTTGCTTTCTATGCATTTTTATTCCTTTAGGGACTTTTCGAATGGATATCTGGTTGCAGAAATTCTATTTTGGTACTTTCCACGCGAAATGTCTATGCATTCATACATAAATGGCACGTCTCTTGAATCAAAAGTAAAAAACTGGAGTCTACTTAAACTATTTTTTAAGCGACATCAATTTTGCCTTCCTGAGAAACTTATTGATGGAACATTGCATTGCAAGGAGGATGCTGCCATTCTGCTCATCAATCTACTTTTTGAGATTCTGACAACAAAAAGGTAGGAATATTTTTTACAATTTCTGTCTTGTAGAGCCTAAATATGCAAAATAAATTCTGGGCCTGAATTTAGATGAGTACTTTTGTGTGGTGATTTTATAGATAGGGCTAAATCGACCTTTTTATTACTGATTACTGGTTTTCAAAAAATAATTTGACTGATTAATTTAATTACAAATCACTTAAGGATGTTGAACGGTTTTTTATTGTGAGAATGTGAGAAGAAATGGCAAAATTAATTATTCTCATGAGGTTTGATGAAAGAATAACTTAAATAAGTCTAGAATGTCTTGTCTGTTTATGAATTCGATTATTGTTATTTTAAACTTAATGAAGCAACCAATTTTTATTTGATTGTCAAACTGAGTTACTAAGAAACAATATAATGAAGTAAGTAGGTAATAAAAATTACATGCTAATTTTTTGATATCCATTTTTATTTTAAATGTGCTATCATCTTTGCTACAACACTCTTTAAATGCATGCATAATATGTCCCTGATTTTTTGCTTCTGAATCACCTATTGGATAATCATTTACCTGCACTAAAAATGGTGTTCACTAGCTATTCTTACTATTATTTCTCCACCATTAAGTAGGGAATTTCTTATTAAATTAAAAAAATCTTGCATCTTTGCTTAAGCAATTGCAAAAAAATTACAGCATGATTAACTTCTGCATGAAATTTATACTATTGACAGTTTTAATTTATGATGAATATTGTCCGTGATCAATGACGAAATATTATCTTGCAATGTGGCTAGTATTTATAGCTAACAAAGTTCAGCACCAGTGTAGTCTGGGAAGTGCCGGCAAGTTCCTAGTAATTGAGACACCTTAGGCATAAATAAAGACAGAAATAAGCCTTCATTTCAGTGCAATACTTATCAAAATCGCTAATAGCTTCAATCCGTCAATCACCTGCTTTGGCAGCCCAACTGTGTACTGCAGCGGCCGGCTGGATGACTTGGCCTATCAACAATCCCTGGCTCTGCACGCCCGCTCCACGGCTGCCAAAACTTTGAAGAATAATTTGAGCACGTCGGAGTTAGTTACTATGCAAGACTTGGACACGAATCAGGCTAAGGTGAGAAATTCGTGTACTTTATTCGGATAGCTGACACTTCCTTGGCGACTTTTTCATCAAGCTACACGAAATGCAAGATTTTATCCCCCCTCAAACCTCGCGTGCAGGCGCTGCTCCTGCTGGAGCGTCACGCAGACACCCGGGCGGCAGAGCGGCGCCAGGAGCCGTCCAGATTTCAACGGGGAATGTCGCCTGGCGAGCGTTGCCTCCGGCGTCATCCGGGTCCGTTGGAGCTGCAGGCTCGAACTCAGCCGCTGCAGGAACCGGACATGACGACGGAGGCTCCAACGGCATGGCGGAGGCGATCGAGTGCGCCCGATAGCAAAGGTGAGTTCTGCGGCAACTACATTTCAGCATGTTAAAAGTGCGTTATTCATGAAATACACTCTCTTTCAATCCCAGGCCAGTCACGTGATCAACTAGCCAATTCGCAAAAGGCTAAGCAACCAGCGGATCAGCAGGAGCAAGTTGTGGAAATTTCTGTGCAACAAAAGTCAAAATATTCCAATTACAT
Source organism: Macrostomum cliftonense (assembly GCA_950096795.1). Classification (NCBI taxonomy): domain Eukaryota; kingdom Metazoa; phylum Platyhelminthes; family Macrostomidae; genus Macrostomum; species Macrostomum cliftonense. The sequence continues at coordinate 372,331 of CATNEM010000090.1, read as the reverse complement.
GTTGGACTGAAGCAATCGAATTGGATGTGCAATGTATTTTTTTACGAGTCAATAACTACTAGTGGCAAAATTCATAATGTTGTTTTATTTTTTTTAATGTTTCTTTTTACTGCCTCATGCCTCGATCACAAAAAAATTTGTTGCAATCCATAAAAATATTTTATCTATTCAATTTTGTTTTACTGTTACTCTATTTAATATCAACGAGCGCGAAAGATTTCTCTGAAAATTGCAATACAGTTTAATTTTACCTAGTGAAATTCAACAAACTGATTTTGCTCTGTCGACTAATTTTTAATTCAATTTAATTGAAATTAGTTTGAAATGTTGTTATTTCTACTTATAGTAAGCTTGAATTAATTTTCTGAGTTTTGTAAAAAAATGCAAAGTCACATGACTCTCGACTGAAGGGGGTGTGGGGTTATCGTCTGGGCTGCATGCAGATACACAAGCCGGCAAAATAATTCTTTTTTAAATAGGCGAGATTCAAGCAATTTGAAGGAAAATGAACACCCTATCCGCCCCTCCTCAATCATGTAAAGGACGTATTGAGTGAAGATTGACATCAACAAGGCCGTCTCAGGTGGTCTGCCAAAGCGAAATAATAGAAGATGCAGTTGGGCATTTAGTCTTAACATCCAGCTGCTTTTTGAGACTCGAAACAAGGAGGCGCGTTCGAGGGCTGCAGTGACAGGCTGGAGACGGCTGACGGCTCGATCCAATTTTAGATTGATGTATCGAATAAAAGCGGGATTTTAGTGCCTCGCTAAGGTCGTGGATTGTCTCCTACTGGGCTCGAACCTGCGACCTTCCGGTCACAAGTCAGACATGGAAAATCCTTCATGCCCGTCTATCTGATGCATCGTCTAACTTGGATTCTCTAAACAAAATCAACTCCCTTACCAGTTCTGCATTTTCAATCAAGAAAGAATTTTTTTTCTTTTTAAAATGAAAATCAAAGAAAACGGAAATATATTGCTGGTACCTCGTAGGATCTGATGCGTCAGGGGCTAACAAACTAACAGGAAAAAGTCCGATTTTCATATGCTTCTTCTATTCCTGTATACGAAGACCATCAGTTAGCACCAAACTTTTCATTTGCCGCCTCCGCTGCTCTTAGGACTGAACTGTAGCACCCGGATGGACTCCACCAGCTCACTGTTGTCCATCTTCATGAGGTAGGCCACGGCGCCGTAGTTTCGGTTATTATAGTAGCCGGGGGCGGAGAACACGGTGATGCACTGCATGTTGTGCTGCACCGACAGGCCCATCTTCATCACCTGATGCGCCCGGATCACCGCTTTCAAGGAGTTTCGCCGGAGAAATTGGTCAGTAGCGTCCGCGTTGAACTTGTAGCCGATGCCGCGACTGCTAGCTGAGAACACCGGCTTCGATCTTGACGCCTTCTTCTGCTGACCCTGCGTCTGGCTGGTGCTGCCGCTCTTCTGCTTCGGGTCCTTCTTGGAGGCCGCAGCCGCAGGACTGGGGTCGGCCATGTCCGGCGTGTCTTCCATCGGGTCGCTCCACAGCAGGTCGGTCTCCAGGTCCCGGTGGGACAGCGAGGAGAACGGCCGCCTGATGGCGTTCACCATCCGGCGGAGATTGTCAACGCCGGGCTGTTGGCGCAGCAGAATCTCCGAGATGCCGCCGTGGCAGCAGAAGAACTGGGCGTCAATGAGAGCCGCGATGGGCAGATGGTCGAACACCCGGTTGATGATGGTGTACACGTTCAGATGGTTGAACCTGTTCATGCATTCGTTCTTGAAGCCGTAGCGCTTGTTAACCTTGGACACCTCGTGGTTGCCGCGCAGGATGAAGACCCGGTCCGGATAGCGGATCTTCATCAGCAGCAGGGTGACGATCACCTCCAGGCTGCACTGGCCGCGGTCAACGTAGTCCCCGAGGAACAGGACGCTCTCGGATGGCGGATAGCCGAGCGCATCAAGGATGCGCAGCAGGTCGCGAAATTGTCCGTGCAAATCGCCAACAATGAAGGTTGGCCGGCTGATCTCCAGCAGCGCCTGCTCCCGTTTGAAAATATCCCTGGCCAGTTTGGCCACAGTGTAGCACAGCTGCTCGGTGACGAACGAGGATTTCGGATTGCCTTGAGCGTCGAACTCGCTGTGCAGAATCTGGTGCTCTACGTCAGTCAAATCGATGTCAATCATGGTCATAGGCTGGGCGCAATCGTCAAACAGGGACATGCGTTCGATTTCCTCTTGCGACGGCATGCTGAGAATGCTGTTCCGGTAGCTGATCCGCTCTGGCGGCGGTTTGCCCTCGGCGTCGAACACCTGCGGATCCAGGGCGCTGCCAATGTTGCCTGCCGTTCGGCCCATTGTTGTTGCGATTGATGTACTGTAGGGGGGCGGGGCGGCAGTCTGTGAATAGGGCAGCTGACACGAGCTAATATACCTTTTATCAATGTTTTTGGACAAAAGTGAAATTTATTTAGTCACTTTGCAGCCAGCGAGGCCAGCCAGTCCACACAAGGCTATTTGAACCATAGACAGTATTGAAAGTCGACGGAACACATTAGTCATAGCCAGAGAGGGGTTGACTTAGAAGTTTTGATTTAGTCAAAGTGAAATCAATTTGGTCCATAGATGGCTGCTCCGCCTGCACAGAGGCGCTTTCCAATAGCTGCTTGTGACAGAAGACGCCTCATAAATTCATTTCTAAACAATGAGGACTGGGTCCAATTGGCACGACAACTTGACATACCGAGACAGTCAGCCAGAAATGTCATTGTCACTTTCGAGCAAACCGGTCGCGTTGGAACCTTAAAGAGAGGAGGGAACAAGCCGAAATCTCTGACACAAGCGCATATTGAGACTCTGCTGCAACTCATTTCCGTTCCGAGACTAAATCCATTTCACTTTGACTTAATAAAATTTACCAACGCCTCTGCGGCTTAGCCTGACCATCTGCCAAAATCAGTTTCTTGTCTATGGTTCATAGACTTGCCGACTAAATAAATTTCACTTTTGTCCAAAAACGCAGATAAAAGGTATAGTGAAAACTAGATTTTATACTAGTGAACAATCCCTCCTGCATGCATGCTATATGGCTTAGCCACGTTTGCACTTTTAAGTTTTAAGGCGGATGAGTTTACGACATAGACTACTAATTGTTGCTATATATAATGCAGATCTAGTTCTAATATACAAATTAAATTATAAGTACATAGTGCGTTTGCGTCATAAAGAGCTACAATTATAAGCTTTGTATCCTTCTACTCTAGTAGTCCTTGAATACAGCGTGGTGATACCAACAATTCCTTTATAAGATAAGATGTAATCAAAAACACAACATACCTAATGGATAGTTGCATGGGACCTTGGACGCTTACGCTATAAATCGTAAAAACTAGTTCGATCAAGTCGTGTGTGAAATGAATATCCATAATTTGGAACAACTTTGCGCAAGTATAGGAAGGAAAAAAATCTTGCTTTCTGAGCAAGTTTAATTACTGATTTTCTTCTTGAGAAGCATTACGTGTATGTCAGAAAACGATACAATTGCCTGCAAAATCTGGGCCTTTGAGTGTGCGTGACTCTGAGCTCTCTGCGTCAGTCTACTAGTAATATGTCTTATTAACTCGCAGGATGAAGGCTGCTCATATAATTAAATGAATACAATGGGCAAAACCTTTGCATTTATAAATTGTAAGTCAAAAATAGTAGCTGAGCTACATGTTTGGAACATACAAAAAGGCTGTTTCTCTTCTAGGTGGATTCTCTTGTGACTGGAGGGAGATTCTCTTGCATATACAGGGCGATTCTCTTGTGACTGGAGGGAGATTCTCTTGTGCCTGGAGGGTGATTCTCCTGAGACTGTAGGGTGATTCGGTTGTGACTGGAGGGTGATTCTCCTGAGACTGTAGGGTGATTCGGTTGTGACTGGAGGGCGATTCTCTTGCGACTGGAGGGTGATTCTCCTGAGACTGTAGGGTGATTCTCTTGTGACTAGAGGGTGATCTTCTTGTGACTGGAGGGCGATTCTCTTGCGACTGGAGGGTGATTCTCCTGAGACTGTAGGGTGATTCGGTTGTGACTGGAGGGCGATTCTCTTGTGACTAGAGGGTGATCTTCTTGTGACTGGAGGGTGATTCTCCTGAGACTGTAGGGTGATTCGGTTGTGACTGGAGGGCGATTCTCTTGCGACTGGAGGGTGATCTTCTTGTGACTGGAGGTGATTCTCTTGTGATTGGAGGGCGATTCTTTTGTGACTAGAGGGTGATCGTCTTGTGACTGGAGGGTGATTCTCTTGTGATTGGAGGGCGATTCTTTTGTGACTAGAGGGTGATCTTCTTGTGACTGGAGGGTGATTCTCTTGTGATTGGAGGGCGATTCTTTTGTGACTAGAGGGTGATCTTCTTGTGACTGGAGGGTGATTCTCTTGTGATTGGAGGGCGATTCTTTTGTGACTAGAGGGTGATCTTCTTGTGACTGGAGGGTGATTCTCTTGTGATTGGAGGGCGATTCTTTTGTGTCTAGAGGGTGATCTTCTTGTGACTGGAGAGATTTTCTTGTGACTGGAGGGAGATTCTCTTGTGACTGGAGGGAGATTCTCCTGAGACTGTAGGGTGATCTTGTTGTGACTAGAGGGTGATTCTCTTGTGACTGGAGGGAGATTCTCTTGCGACTAGAAGATGATTCTCTTGTGAATAGATAGTTATTACATGTGGTAAATAACTCTTTACCTTAAGTTCGATTCTCTTTTTTTATGTAAATTTAGTCGATTGTAAATCCGATCAGGTGTATAGATAAAGCTGCGATTGCATTACAGTAGCCACAATTGCAAAATATCAAAAAAAAGAAAAGCCAATCAAGTGTTCATAAAATTTAATTTTTGGATGGGCACAAAACGCACACAGAGAGAAGCTGCTGTTTAATTTAATTGACTTGCTGGATAAATAGAGTTTAAGAGGTGTCACAGAAAGCTGACGCAAAAGCTATTGGTACTTCAATAGGCAAATTTATGTATTATTAATCAATAATAAAGATTTTTAAGAGTACACAAGGTGTAAGTGAAATTTCAGTATGAAAAAATTAAACCATTTTTTCTGTTGGCTTATTTTTGTTGCAAGGTAAAATAAAAACAATAATAAGAACACTACTTTTTATAACGGTATAACAAGCGTTAATAATAATAATAATAGTATTGCATGGATATTGCCTCATTGCCAGGGACTAAAGATTGACAGATAACTTTAGAAAACAAAAAAACACTGTTTAAGTAGGTAAGCAGTGAAAAGAGCGAACAAAAACAACACACACAAATTTTGTGGCTGAAAAGAGTTAAAAGTGTGACTAGGTCAATAAATATAGATATAGGCAAATGTATATATTTGCATATAAATAGCTTGCAATTGCTTGCGGTAAACGTTGAAAAACGGCTTATAAAATTACCAGTAAATGTACTACTAACATTAGTAACATAAAATAAAATTACATAAAAGTATCAGGTTAAAAAAATAATAATTAAAATGGCAGCTAAACTAGCGCTACTAATTATTATTGTAACTTTACTGAAAATTAACGATTATTTGTAGACTTATCCTAATTCCGTTACTTTTCCGAATAACCAACAAAAACTAAAAAAAACGCACAAAGCGTGTGCACTGTAAAGTGTGTGAGGTTTCCCGGCTACATAGACGCATAAAAATAAAACATAATTAATCAACTAATCGATAACTAATTAGGTCTAGAGACTGCGTGCGTGCATAGCAAACAACAATGTTATAAAAAGAGATTCAAAAAAAATTTTTTAGTAACTTAATAAAAACAAAACAAAAACATTCCGATTTGAAAAAACAAGGATTTTATAAAAAACTTTTTTGTTAAAACACGAATTGTCTATCAACACCGAATAAGTGCTGAGTTTTAGCGCGCGATTTACTGGGTCGGGGAGGCTGGGAGACTTTTTATTTAAAAAAAAGAAACACAAGCGAAAACGACAATAATATCCTAATAGACAGACTAGTCTAAAAACGAGTCAGCTGCGCCCAGAGAGACGCCCATAAAACCCACTAATCAGTGAATATCAATTCCGGATGCGCCCGGATTGCTTTATTGATTCCCGCCGTCCTTGGGCTCAGCGTCCGGCTCCTTCTCGTCTGGAAATATTGAATGGCAAAGTCGGATGCTGAACTAGGGAGATTGTTGCAGCTTCATCGGGACAATGGTTCAGGGCTACTAAACTGAAGGTTCAGGGCTACTAAACTGAAGGTTCAGGGCTGCTAAACTGAAGGTTCAGGGCTGCTAAACTGAAGGTTCAGGGCTGCTAAACTGAAGGTTCAGGGCTACTAAACTGAAGGTTCAGGGCTACTAAACTGAAGGTTCAGGGCTACTAAACTGAAGGTTCAGGGCTGCTAAACTGAAGGTTCAGGGCTGCTAAACTGAAGGTTCAGGGCTACTAAACTGAAGGTTCAGGGCTGCTAAACTGAAGGTTCAGAGCTGCCGAACTGAAGGTTCAGGGCTACTAAACTGAAGGTTCAGGGCTGCTAAACTGAAGGTTCAGGGCTACTAAACTGAAGGTTCAGGGCTGCTAAACTGAAGGTTCAGGGCTGCTAAACTGAAGGTTCAGGGCTGCTAAACTGAAGGTTCAGGGCTACTAAACTGAAGGTTCAGGGCTGCTAAACTGAAGGTTCAGGGCTGCTAAACTGAAGGTTCAGGGCTGCTAAACTGGAGGTTCAGAGCTGCCGAACTGAAGGTTCAGGGCTACTAAACTGAAGGTTCAGGGCTACTAAACTGAAGGTTCAGGGCTACTAAACTGAAGGTTCAGGGCTACTAAACTGAAGGTTCAGGGCTACTAAACTGAAGGTTCAGGGCAAGGAGCTTCCAAACTGAAGGTTCAGGGCAAAGAAAAAACGGCCAAACTAAAGTTTCTTAAGTATCCAAATTATTTTTAAAAAACTGGCAACAACGCAAGTCGCCCAACAAGCCCTACCGTCGCCAGCCGGCTGCATATCCGAAGTCCACAGCGTGAGATTGTCGCGCAGCAGCTGCATAATCAGCGTGCTATCCTTGTAGGACTCCTCGGACAGGGTGTCCAGCTCGGCGATGGCCTCATCGAAAGCGGTTTTAGCCAGCTTGCAGGCCCGATCGGCTGAGTTGAGAATCTCATAGTAAAACACGGAGAAGTTAAGAGCCAGGCCAAGCCGAATGGGGTGGGTGGGCTTCAGCTGGGTGTTAGCGATGTCCGTGGCGGCTTTGTAGGCCGTCAGGCTGTTCTCGGCGGCCTCCTTGCGCTCGGCGCCGGTGGCAAATTCGGCCAGGTAGCGCAGGTAGTCGCCCTTCATTTTGTAATAGAATACGCGCGACTCGGCCACGGTGGCGCTGGGGATCAGGTGGCTGTCCAGCACGTCCAGAATGTCGTCGCAGATTTTCTTCAGCTCCTTTTCAACCTGAGAGCGGAAGGAGCGAATCAATTCGAGCTTTTCGCTGCCGGATTTGCTCTCTTCTTTCTGTTCGATGCTGCTAACGATGCGCCAGCTGGCGCGCCTGGCGCCAATCACGTTTTTGTAAGCCACGGACAGCAGGTTGCGCTCTTCAACAGTCAGCTCGACGTCCATGACGGCGACGGCTTTCATGGCGTCGACCATTTCTAATGGGATGTGATTTATGGTTGCTTTGGATATTTACATAAGACACATAAATAGCAATTTTCTATTTAATTTTTCATTAATTATTCAATTTTCAATCTAATTAATGCTCTAGGGCTTTTTAATAAAATTATTTAGATCCTACTGATGTCACCAAAGTTGTTGCAGGGATTTGTCCTAACACTATTTCTAAGAATCAGTCTAGTAGCATTTACAGGGCTAAGCAGCAAACCTAGTCTGAAATGTACAGGGTATTCCCTAGATTAGAGGGTTGCAGCCTATATGTTCCTATTGCCTAATATTCCTAACTCTAATTTTTCACCATGGCAATTTATTTCACTTTCCTAGCAGTATATTCCCTCTGCTTCAGTAGGTATCTACTTTCACTATAAGGTGATAATTTCTTTGCCTCTTGTAGGTAATTCCTTTCTATCTCTTGCCTCTCAGGTGATCTCCCTATCTCTGCTTGTAGCAGGTATTACCCTTCCAGTAACTTTCTTCTCAGTAGTAGATTTTATCTCTACTATGAAAGTAGATATAATTAAGACCAGCAAAGATTTTAAATCAACTTTACTCTTAATATAATGCTTGAGGTTGGAGCTTTTTCTCTTGTGTATTTATAAAAAATCCTTATCATTAGGTTTAATGCTCATAATTATTTTCATAAAATTAAAATAAAATAATATTCACATATTTAAACAAAATAGTTATTAAAAATTGCAACAATTTTGCACATATTTTCTAAGAAACATACAAAACTACAAAGATACAGTAAGGCCTACTATACTAATATTACAAGTTTTATTAAATATTGCAATTTATATTTTCCAAACATTATATGGAACAGAATTAAAAAATGCTTTAAATGCTTTCATAACAAAACAGTACTATTCATATATGTTTAAATTTTTACCAAACTAGTTATATCATAAATCTAGTATAGAAAAAGACTTTCTTCACTTCCTATTTAAACACAGTTTAATAAGCACTAATGTAAATGGCCATTATTATTTTTTTTATTCAGTTTATAGACTAATAAAAGCAAAGCAATTTAGCAGCAAAAAATACAAACTAAGGTAGTAAGCTAATTAGTATCAGTAAAATAAAAATTAAAATTTAATAATTTTTGCACTTCTATTAATGAATGCAAAGCAAATACCAAAGTAAATGAAAAAAATCACTTAGCCTAAAAAGACTGCAGAAAATGTATTAAATTCTAATTTGCTTTTAAATATATTGCTTCGCTTGTACTAAAAGACGAAAATGGCAACAAATCATTGAACAACTTAAACTTACCATCATAACGCTCAGCTTGCTCGGCGAGCTTAGCAAAGTAAACTTTATCCTCACGATCTTCAGTAGACATTTTTAGGAAATGATAAAAGCGAAGAAGGAATAAAAGTTAAGATTTCAGTGTCAGAGGTCGACCTGAGATAATACTTGCAAATTTGTGTCAAGCGGAAATTGACGTGTTTGCTGTGTTTACTGAATTTGAATAGAGCAATAACGAAAATTGTATATGGTTTAACAATAGAAATTTCTTTACGGGATGTCAGTTATTTCTTAATTAAAAGATTACATAATATTTACAAAAATACGCATTTAACTCTAAAATTACAAGGCGGTGCTATACTAAGTGTTAGGTACGTTACGTCACTTTTCACAAAACGAAGTGTTTCCCATTTATAACTTCATGTAATTGGGAATTAAATGCTGTAAACCCTATAGAGTCAAACAAAAATTTAGAATACTAAAAGAGGCCCTCGTGTGAAGTATTGAGTACCTTCGCCAAGGACCACTAGAAGGCCCTTCTTTAGTTTCTACTTAAGATTTTCGTGATCTTTGCTTGCAACCTAGCTTAATGAGGATAATAGTTAGCTTTCCAACATGCGATTTTTCAAAAAATGCGTCACGTGTATTAAAGTTAAAGTGTGTTTTTTCAAGCTGTATCTGAAATTGAAATAAATGCACAAACATTTACTTTTGCAGCCCTTTTCTACTGCATTAAGACACCAAATTCACCGAATCTATCTCATTGGTATCCGATGATGATGTGCTAATGAATAGCACTAGCACTAGCCTGATAGAAAAACAGTTTTTAACACTTAAACAGAGATCGCCCCCGCTCTCCTCAACTGACTCCCCGCTCTCCTTAACTATCTTCCCGCTCTCCTCAGCTATCTCCCCCGCTCTCCTCAACTATCTCCCGCTCTACTTAACTCTCTGTCCGATATCGTCAACCATCTTCCGGATTCACTGGACTATCTTCTTGCTGTAATCTTCGATTCTAAAGGCGTTTTTAAACGGGATTTCAATCCATCTCAATAGCATTTTCCGACTCATTTCCAGCTTGTTAATTAAAGCCATATTAGGAGCCGCAAATCCTAAAGTCTTGAAAGAAAGAAACCTCTATAAAATAACACAAGTGAATTGCAAATTAGCATAATTATAATAAGACTTTCGTTTTCACTGTTTGTATTTTTTTATATATTAAAAAATTAAAAAATTAGGGTGAGCGGCTTGAATTACACACGCGTCCTAAACGATTTCTACAAGGGAAGAAATTTTTTTCCAAAAAATCCCTTAAAATCAAAAGCGTTTTTCTTTGTTTATTGAGCGCACTGATTTCAGCTTTAGAATAATAGATTCGCACTTGCAGTGTACTATTAAACGTAAAAGCTTTGCGGGTAGGCATAAAACGTCCAACAAAGAAAACTATATTGTAATTAAACAGGTGATATGCATGTGATTATAAATATATTTTTTTTCAGTCTGGATATGCAAAAAAATTACACAGGTACAAAAATAGTAAATAATACAACAGCTGGTTATTGTTGAGTGATATCAATTGCCTGAAGGCCCTGAAATTAAGGAACAAGTGTTTATCTACAATATTAATAGTACTGATAGCAGATTGAATCAATTTTATTATTATAAGTTAAAAATGCACAGTGTAAATGTTAATTAAGTAGCATTGCCTTTAAATTTGAAATATTGCTTTCTTCTTAAACAATTAACAAACCATTTGATCCAACACAATTCAAAACAATCAAATAAACACAATGCTACTTAATTAAGAGAAAATGATATTTGAACAAAAAACGCACATTGGATACATGTTGCTGAATAAAAAACAAGAAAAAACAGAAAAAACTGCAGAACAGAGGTATTTGCTACTAGCTGTACTATATTTTAGAATTTTTCTGTCAGACTGAAGGCTTATGTATGATTTTTTAAGTATCAGTCCAACAGCTAAAATTATACAAAAAGAAAGACGCAAAAATTATTATTTAGAAAGCAAAACTTGCAAAAACTTTTCTTACAAAAATAATAAACTGATTACTGGAAAATCAACCTTGTATGTTACAAAACATTTTTATTACTGAGAAGAAACTTTATTTAGTTCAATCAACAAAAAATATGGATTGACAGGTGCAAGTTTGAAATAAAGAGCTGTACAAAGACTACAGGAGCGAACAAAGACTTAAAAAATATTAGGGATAGTTCTCGTACAATTTTAAACTTTTGTAACGCACGTTTATGCGTGACTGCTTAAATAAACCTTATTTTTAAGTAAAAAGGGCATTTAAAAAAGATTATCTACAAAAGCTTTATACTACTGCTAAAAGTGACGCAACACTAGTAGTAGCTAAATTAACAACACTTACGTTACGAAAAAATGCGTTGAAAAATTACATATTATTTTCCGCCATAGAAATAAAGAATATTTAAATTTCACTAAGCCTCCACTTAAAATTTATTGTAATTTTTTGTGCAAAGTGCCCCTTACAAGGTTACCACAGCCAGTTTAGCTACAATTCCATGTCGTCCGTCGGTTCCGTATCGCTAAATTCCGACATTGAACTTTCGTCGTCTTCATCGATTTTATTGTTAGCAACGGCGGAGCCACAGGCCGCACTAGCGGCGGCGCCGTTGGCTGCTGACGACGCGGCGCCGCTGGCAGCGGCGGCACCGGGACAGGACGCCGAACCCGACGCCGAGGCGCCATTCTCCTCAACCGGCAAACGATGAAGCGTCTTGAGGGCGGCCTCCGTGGCGTACAGTTGAACATATTCGCGCACCTTGGCTCGATAGTCCTCAGGCCGGTGCAAGTACAGCGAGGCGGCGGCTCCGTTCAACGGGTCCATCGGGTTCGGGTAGGTGAGCAGCTGGGGCAGGAATGACTCGAATATGTTGGTGAGGTCTGCAGCGTTCGGGTTATAATAAGTGGGGGTGACAGCGCGATTGTGGGCTTCTGAGGGTCACGTGATAAAAACAAAAGTCTAAACCAGTTGAGTCACGTGACAATATAGCCAACGTTCTTTTTTATTTAAAATCTATTGTCTTCAGCTATTAACTGACGCAACAGGATACCAAATCAGAACCAGAAGATTTAGAAATAAGAAATAAGATGAATTAAAAAACCTTCAGCAACTCACCATACAGAGCGGACCAGGTCTGGTTGATGACGTCGAGGCAAACCGAACCAGATCTACAATGAACAGAGCAGAAATAGACATCATAAAGTGTTAACAATGGGCCAAAAAGTAGTTGAAACAAAACTTACGCTTCGTCAATATTTGGATGGAAGATTCTGTTCATGAAGCCTGAAAAAAAATGTAGCAAAAAGTTAATTCTCCTGTTCTACAAAACAAGTCCAAATTAACAAAAAAGCCTTACCAATAGAAGGCGACTTAAATGGATATCGATCTGGTAGATCGACGCGCACCTTCCAGATGCCACCTTCATAGGGTGCTAAAATTGTGGTGTTTTAAATATTGTTAAATCAAAAAAATCAAAATTATCTAACAAAGAAATGAACAAAAATTGACTTACAATTAGCAGGACCATGAAACTTGACAATGAACTCATTCAGGCCACCAAGAATCGTCACTTCATGCTTGCTTTCCACACTTTAGTTAGAAGCCACATAGACATTGTTAATGCTAAGGAAAATGCTCAACAATGTATGCAAAACTTGAAAACCATGTAGTCAAACATTTACTTTATTATAATCATTACACAAGAATTCAAAAAATAATATGTTTATTTGTTTCCATTAAATTAATAAATTATTTTCTAAGCTATTCTATACATTTAAAGTAGATAAACAATCATATAAAAATAGTTAAGATAATAACATCTGTAAAACAGTAGGCTTAATCTAGCTAATGTATAAAAAGCCAAATTAAAGGACTAAAATATATTGGTAACTAATAGTAAATAGGGACATGATTGCAATGTGAATTTTATTGAATAAAAATAGGCTATTATTCATTGTAAATAAGTTAGCTTTACAGTTCTTAACCAAAAAGTAAAATGAAACAATAGGCCTAGTCCTATTTTATATGCCTAATCTATATATAAAAAACAAATAATTTGTTTTTGTTATACTACTTATTAATAAACAAAAATACAAATAGCATATATCTAGTATTCAAAGCAATATCAATGGTAATATTAAGCTATATTTAACATAATGACTAGGCCGAGCCTAAATAATTACCATCTATTTCTTTCCGAAGCTAAGCCTAGGGTCCAAAATATTATTTCAAAAATTAATATTTTATTACTTAATTATAAGTAGCAATTTTGGTAAGTAGTAAATTTAAAATTGAGAGTAAGGCCTAAAGAAATAGAAGTTTTTTCATCCAGAAGTAAATAGCCTATGATAAGCAAACTTGCTTTTAGAATTGGTACTGCAAAAATGCAATGAACCAGAAAAGGATACAGTTTTATAACGTCTGTGTCAACTCGCCTCTTTCCAGGACTTGGTGACGACATTTTCGATACAGCTTCGAAAAAAATTTATGAATTTTATCTTTAGCTATTTAATTCTTCGATAGTTAAATACTTTACAAAACAGGCCTATTAGAAACAAAAATCGTATTTGATTGTTAGAAAATTCTTTAAAAAAGTAATAAAAATGCAAAATAAACAATTACTTTATACTTCTCTCACAGCAGAACTTAAAAACACAAGCAACTTTTTCTTTATGCCTCGTTAAGCAACAGCTAGATAGTAACTAACAGTCGAAGCTAAGCTCATAACTTATGCATAAAAATTATAATGAATTTTCAGTGGAATTTGAATGCAATTCAAAATTTAAATCAGCTGATTGAACCTTCAATTAATATATAATAACGTTCTAATAAGGATGCTTTAAAGTATCTAACTTGTTGAAAAAATGCAGTAAAATGGAAGTTTTGCTTATTACTATACAGTGTACAAAATTTTGTGTTTTAAAAATACAACTTTTTTAAAATGCTTATTTTCTAAGAACTAAATTTGGGAATATCGGTACATAATGCCGATAGTAAATACTTACTACGTGCACACTTTGATGGTAGTTAGTAGTTATACTATTTTCCCCTGCTAAATCTTAGCATCGGCTCAAATTGTGTACGATATTTTCTTTGCTTATTTTTTAAAAGTTTGCCTACCGTCAAGCTGTATGAGTTACTTTATAATTCTAAAGTAACTAACTATGGATGAATTAGGTAAGTGGCGCTCAAACAGATTTTTTCCTGATGAATTATTTTGCAAACTCATTGTCATGTTTTGTAGCATCAAAGTTTCATATAAAGAAATGTTATGTGTTAGATAACTATTTTTTTTCATTGTAGGCAGGGCCTATGATAATTCATTAGCCCATTAAATCATCTCACTTAAAGAATCTTTTTGCTGCAGTTAGCTATGCCCATCAAAGTTGTGAAATTTTTTGTTCTGCAGTGTTGTATAGCAGTTTACAGAAAAAAAGAGATACTTAAATTTTTATGCCTAATAAGCATTGTAATTGCAAACTTGTAACAAAATTTGTGACTTGCATTATTAATTTTTTGAAAAAGCAAAAAGGTCCCACTAGCCTCCTCTTAGCTATACCTCATATGTGCACAACAGTCAGCCAAGTTAGCCAATCCGGCCAATTAATTTGGTGGCTAACCAAGGTAAGTTGCAAAATCACCAATATAAGTTGCAAAATTGTCAATAAAAGTTACAAAATCAGTGTTGTAAGTGGCAAAATTGGTGTTGTAAATTGCAAAATCAATGAAAAGCAAGGGGGTAAGTCTCAAAAATGAGGGGGTAAGTCACAAAGACAAGGGGGTAAGTTACAAAAATGAGGGGGGTAAGTCGCAAAATGAGGGGGTAAGTCTCAAAATGGAGAAGAATTGGGAAGATTCAGGCAAAAATGGTTTGCAGGACCCTTTTTTGGTCTTTCAAACTTTGACCCAAAGTAAGTTGCAAATTTTTGTTTAACTAAGCTGCAGTGGCTGACTGCATTTTTCTAGTTGCGCACCTATGCTATACCTTACTTTTTGCTATATTACCTACATATTTTCTACAAATTTGCATCATTCTCTTACAATATTTCTACCTACACCAACTATTTGTCTATTTTGCAATTTTTTCCCCAATTTTGATCAATTTTGCAATTAATCTCCCTAAATTTATGACTTACTTTGCCAATTTTTGTGACTTGAATCATGGATTTGCAACTTCATCACTGATTGTGCAATTTATATCACAGTTTTTATGACTTGAGCACAATTTTGGGAATCACCTAGCTATTTCCACTGGCAATATATACATGTAAGTTGCTATTGGTTGATTATAGAGATGGTTATAGATAAAAAGATAGGTTATTTGGTTCACAGAAATATAGCATTTGGTTCATGGTAGCATGCTTGCCAGTGAATGCATGATAGCTGGCTCACTGATCTATGTTGACTCCCATAGGTGCACAACTTAAAAAATTCGGTTGGCCAGTGCAACTTAGTTTAAAAAAAATTTGCAACTTACTTGGGGTCAAAGTTCAAAGGGCCAAAAAAAGGTCCCAAGAACCATTTTTGCCTGCATCTTCCCAATTCTTCTCCATTTTGTGACTTAACCCCTCATTTTTCACTGATTTTGCAACTTACAATGCCGATTTTGCTACTTTTATCTACAATTTTGCAACTTACATTGGCGATTTTGTGACTTACCTTGGTCAGCCACCAAATCAGTTGGCCAGATTGGCCGACTCAGCCAACTGTTGTGCACATATGTTGACTCCTATACCAGTCAAGACATTAGAGTTCCAATTCCCTTTGAAATTTCAAACAAATATATTTATTTTTATTGTCTTATGGCCCCAAACTTGTATTCATCATAAAATAACTTAGAGTAGGAAAGTAAAAAATTGCAGCATAAAAGTCAAGAAAAGGAAATTTGATTAAAAATATGATAAAAAAGCTTAAATACTAAATTGCAGGGTATTTAGCACCTTAAGCCTATTAGGATAACTTTTCTATAATGGAAAAAAATTATAAATAATATATTAATTGGCTAACTTCCTTTCTTTAAAATAGTTGCTCAGAATAAAAGTCTACTAGCAGATGCAATGTTAGCAGAGCTTAAAAAATTAAGAAATTTATAAATATGAAAAAATTAGGTATATATTAATAATGGATGAATAGTTAAATATTATCTGATTTTCTTGATTTATTTTTACTTTATTATTATTATATTAGTAGAATAATTTTATTTTTTTGCCTAATAATACTTTTGGTTTTTTAATATTTATTTTGTATGTGTACAAAAAATTATTATAAATAGATGTACTTACACATTTACCTATTTAATATATTGTATACTTTTATGTGACACATCATATATTTGGAGATATTGGCAGTTTGTAGTTCCAATAATTGATATTACAATAATCTAATTTACAATAGTGAAAATTTTTAGTGCTCAAATAATAGTCAAATAACCAAATAATCAAGCAAAATATATGGAATCCAGCAGACTTTTTGGGTGTTTTTGGCAATAAAAAGCAAAGGTAAACAATATATTAAAGCTAAATTTATATATTTATAGAAAGCTGGGTTTATATTTTTGCTGAGCACAGGATGCGAAATCACATTATGTTCTTAATTTTAGGATGCGATTTCAGGGTTTGGGATGCAATTTTTAAAAGTCTTATTTAAGAGGTCTTTTATTGTGAAAAATAAAAAAATCTAGATGCGAAATTGCATCCTATATCAAATTTCAGAATGCAATTTTCAAAGTCAAGATGCTATAGCATCCCTATAGCACAAAAAATAAATCCCGATAGAAAGAAAAAATTTTGGAAAGTTTTTTGCTCTAAATAGTTGATAGCTTAATAATGAATATTTTCTTAAAATGGGAAGTATTGCTAATCATATAAATCTAACAAAACATTACTGTATTTAAAACATTTTTTCTTTAATCCTAGAGAGTCTAATTGAAGAACTACAAGAGTCTGTTAAAAAAGCAGTGAGTAGCTATCAGGCTAACTATGTTCAAGTTCATGAAATGGTAAGTAAAGTTAATTATATATGTGCATTGTATATGCTTTTCATGATTTATCCAATTTTTTACCCCAATTATTTTTCTTGTTTAGTCCCATCTCAACCTCAGATTTTTAGCCTCTACTAACTCCAGTTCTGTTGCAGGACACCCAAATTTTAATATTTAAATTATTTAACAATTATTTTTTTAACAGCCAGCCGACTCTATTGAAGCTTCCCTACAACAGTGCAGCTCTGGTTCTTCCATATTTCGCGACAACATGAACGAGATTGAACAAATGCTCTGCCAGTTAGAAGAAGCCGGTAAGTTTTCAAAGCAGCTCTTCCTAATGGTTTCAGTTAAATTATACTAGGAGTTGTGACACAATATTCAAGCTGTTACATTTTAATTGTAGATTGTCAAACAAATGACAGAAACTCTCAGGAGCGCAGGTGAAATTGAATTTTGAAACTGTAGTTTCAAATTTTGTATTATCTTGTTTAAAATATTTTTTAAATATTTTTTAGCCCAGCCAGCCCATCATTTACTCTGGAGAGTTTGATGAACGACCTAAAGGAGTTTCAGGTTAGCTTTGATTTTTATCATTGATACATTTCACAACTACTATTTAAGTAGTATAAATCGATAAATTTAGTTTAATTGTGCAATAAAAATCGCTAAAGCTATCAACAACACATTACTGTAAGGGTTTTTAATGCTTTGTTAAAAATTTTCAAATTGTTTGATTTAAATTAATTTAACTGCTTAATTTGATAACTGTAGCTCAAATTTTTTTAAACAATAAGATATCACTTTCAAATAATCTCAACAATCTTATTGCTCTGACAGGAAATTTCCCTTTATCTAAAGTCTGTGGAATTGGAAGTGCGTAAATTGAATTTTTTCACTTAAGAAATGCAGATTATTTTTTGTTTCAAAAAAGTATTGCAATATGTTGTGTTTTTGTACCCTTTCTCTTTTTTATGCTTGGTCCTTTGACTGTCCTCTTGTCTCGCAGTTAAATTTTCTTTTACTGGACGTATCAAAAAAGACGTTAATTACATAGAAGGGAAAAATCTCATGTTGGGTTGATGAAATAGTGGAAGGCTAGAAAAAGTATCCCACATATTACTTACTCTAAGGTTGAAATAAATAGCAATTAAAAGCATGCAAAAAATTCAAATAGTACTAGCCTTTTTGCTTTCCTTGTTTCTTGCCTCTTGCGTTATTATTATTTAGAAATCGCTTTTTAAGTTTATTTGCTTTTTTTCAGCTTGAGCATGATCTTACTACCCAGTGTTTTTGGCTTTCTTCAGCCAACTGAAATGTTGCTAAATCCACTATTTGTTTCAGCGATGGAAATATGTTTTAAAAAACCCTCATCGCTCTACTTTACATAGACAGTAGAAACAGGAGTTTCTTTACTATTTTTATAAAAATCTATTAAAAAATCTATGCTATTATTGGTTAACAGTTGGAGCACGAGCTGGCTTTGAATCGGCTGTCACTGCAGCCAAATCCGGGTAGCAACGGAATTGCTCGAGAATCCGCCCACTCCGAGTTCGGTTTTCAACAGCCGACCCGGCCGCTGTCAGCGCAGCAAGCCTTGCCATCGTCAAGGCCCAATAGTACTGACCGGACTGACGGGAGAGGCAGCGGCAGCGGCAGGAACAGCCTTAGCAACGGCGGTAGCACAAAATGCGCCGCATGTAAAGAGCAAATACATGGACAGGTTAGAGAGACAATGTGTTTGTAACAGTGTCGGAATGTTTTTGTGTGTTGGACACAGCATATTTTAGTTGTCAGACAGAATTTGTGCCTATGCCTCAGACAATGTGTTTATGCCTGTTATGTCTGCTTATCTTAGCGTAAGACAGAACATACGAAGTCAACAACAGTTAAGTTGTGTTCGCACTTTTTTGATGTGCTTCTTATATTTTAGCAAGCCATGGTTGCGTTGCCTTATCAGGCATTTTCCAAGCAAATAATTAAGGTGCTTTACAAATTGAGTGTGCGACTCAATAGTCTATGGTCACACCCAACACCTCCCCCCTTACAACGCAAAGGAAACCGAACAGTGAGGTACTGGAGCAATGCAATCAGCATTTATAGTTCACTCTCCGCTTCTCTGAAAGTCTCGCACTCCGTCTTGGCTCATCTGACTCAGCAGTTGTCGGCTTCACTTCCGGTAGTTGCAACTCTGAGTCCTGATCCGCTGCGGCCGCATCCTCAGCAGATCCAGACAGCACAGATTCGGATTTTTCAGTTTCCTCCGCAGTGGGGCAGTACGGATGCAACTGATCCCAGTGAACTTTCCTATGCTTTGGGTTCGGTTCATCCGTTTTGATCATAGCCATGCTCCTTCCTATCGGCAGCAGAACCTTTGCAGCGACTGGAGCGTCTCTCTCGTTCTTGTAGATCATGGGCTCGTCCAGACCAACCTGCTTTTTTGTAAACGGGATTCTCAGCTTCCGTCCCAGTAGCAGTTCCGCTGGTGAGCACCCAGTCTTGTTGTTGGACGCCCAGTAGAACAACAGAAACCGATCGATAGACTCTTGACTGAAGCTGTTCGCCCTGATGCTTTCCTTTAAGGTTCGGACGAACCTTTCCGCAGCACCGTTGCTCTGAGGGTGATACGCTGCTGTAGTCATGTGCTCACAGTCAATGCCGGCTAACCACTCGGTGAACTCCTTGCTAGTGAAGCACGGTCCATTATCTGACACTAGAGTTCTGGGAATTCCAAGCTGAGAGAAGGTTCTCCTGAGACACTGAACTACAGTTCTTGCCGTCATATCATTAGTAACATGGACCTCGGGATATCCGGTGTATGCATCTACTATTACCAGCATGTATTTGTTGTCCACAGGCCCTGCGAAATCTATATGAATTCGCTCCCAAGGACCCGAAGCCTCTGGCCAACTGGTGCGAAAATTTCTGCTTTGTGGTTTCGCAGTCCTGCAGATCTTGCACGAGCCGACTGTCCGCTCAATATCGCTGTCCATGGCAGGCCACCAAAATTCTGAGCGTGCTAATGACTTGGTCCTGGAAATGCCCAAGTGCACCTCATGCACTGCGGCGATCACTTTCATTCGCAAGGGTCTTGGAACAACAATTCGGTGATCACGAAGGATAACGCCGTCTTGTACACTTAGTTCATCTCGAATATTTTTGAATGGTCTTAACTTGAAGTGGTTGAAGCTGCCTGTTTTTATAGCATTTTTTAATAGGCGCATTTGGCTGCACCGCTCCGTAGCTAGTACGATGTCTTCTAGAGGTAAGGTTGTTGAGACAGTGTGGATGTTTCCAATTTCCAACGTTTCACCGCTGCTTCCTGAAGGAACAAGTCTAGATAGAGCATCCGATGCCATAGCTTTGGACCTTCGATACTCGATTTCGTAGTCATATGCAGTGAGGAATATTGCCCATCTCTGCAGCCTTGCGGACACTCTCAGTGGCAACTCTTTGTCTACAGCCAAAATGTAAATGAGAGGTCGATGATCTGTTATCAGCTTGAATCTTCGGCCACAGAGAAAACGATGACATCTTTTGACTCCCCAAATAATTGCAAGTGCCTCCCGCTCAATTTGCGAGTAATTTCTTTCAGCTGACGACAGTAGTTTGCTGATGTAAAGGACAGGACGTCCTTGTTGACTCAGGACTCCGCCAAGAGCAGTCTGGGATGCGTCAACTTCGAGTTCAACCGGTAGCTTTGGGTCGAGAGAGAGAGAGAGAGAGAGAGAGCCGAGAGAGACTTCTGGATGCTTTTGAAAGCCTTTTGTTCTTGTGGACCCCAAGAAAACTCCACATCCTTGCGCTTCAATTGCACCAACGGAGCAGCCATCTCTGATAACTTTGGGATGAACCGTGAGCAAAAGGTGACTAATCCAAGGAAGGATTCTACTTCAGCCAGACTTTTTGGAGCTTCCATCTCTTTAATGGCTCGCACTTTCTCTCCATCGGGATAAATGCGACCACTGTCCAGAACATGATCCAAAAATCGGACCCGAGCTTGCTTTCGTTGACATTTCTGCTCATTCACCTTCAGTCCTTCAGCCTTTAGTCGTTGTAGCACTTGGCTCTCTCGTTCTTTCAGCTCAGTCTCGTCTCTTCCACCGATTAATATATCATCCATGTAGGCGATTGATCCTGAAATTCCTTGAATAACTTGTGATATGTAACGCTGAAAGATGCTCGGTGCTGTTTTAATCCCGAACACAAGTTTGTTGTATTTGAAATTCCCGAAAGGTGTTGACATTACTGTTAGCGGTTTTGAGGCCTCATCTAACCCAATTTGGTTGTATGCCTTCTCTAGGTCGATAATGCTGTACCGGAAACAGCCCGCTACTGTAGAGAAAGCTTCTTCTGGTGTTGGAGTCGGATAACTGTCTTGTACCAACTGTGGGTTCACTGTATTTTTATAGTCAACACACAGTCTAATTCCACCGTTGGGCTTGCTGACCACTACTATCGGTGATGCCCAATCCGAGAATTTCACAGCCTCAATAATTCATTCTTTGAGCAGACGATCTAATTCTGCTTTTACAGCCGCACGTTGAGCAAACGGCAGTGGCCGTGCTTTTACATAACGTGGTACCGCGCCAATCTTTAGCTCTAGGTGCGCTCTCATTGCCGTCGAACTTGTTTCTTGGTACGCCGCATTCATGGAAACATTGATTTTGCTTCCTGTATCTAGCTGTACAGTTAGAACATCACGTCCGAGCAAAGCGTAGTTCTTGCTTCCTTTAACGACTTCGAAGTTGATGTGTTGATACTTTCCCTCCAGCTCTACCAGAGCTTCGTATCGGCCCAGGACGGTGAACTTGTGATCACTGACATATCCACCGAGCTGTGTATTGGAATTCTTCAGGGCGGGCCGACCCAACTGCTTCCAGAGAGACTCGGACATTATTGACACGCCTGCTCCAGTGTCTAGTTCGCATTTTAGAGCATGTCTCTTCAGCCCGTCTATCACGAACACTGTAATTGAGATCGGCTGTCGGTGATCTCGATCTTGACTGCAGTTCTGCACTTCTGCTGTGAAAACTCCAGAGCTCTCTCGTATGTTCTGCACAGCTTGCTTGCCTGAGCCACCGGCCTTCCTTTGTGGGAATTCTGAGCTCTTGCAGGCTTTAGCAAAATGATTTGCCTTGCCACATCGGTTGCAGGTCTTGCCAAACGCGGGGCATTTAAACCTCTCGTGGGTGCCACCGCACTTTTTGCATAGACGATCCGTAACTGTCGGCGTTTTGGCATCTTTAGGCTTTGAAATCGGCCTTCGCATCGAAACCTTTAGGACTGTTCCAGAATCTGACTTTGGAGCCGTTTTCATTATCTGTGTCTCCAATAGACTTGAGTGAGCTTCTGCTTCCGCAACTGCCTCTTTAAAGGTAAGCTTTTTGTGATCCTTGATGATCAGCTTTCCGACTATTGCTTGGCTGCCGAGACCGCATATGAATTGGTCCCGCATTCTCACGTCTCGGTTTTCGAACTCACACTTCTCCGCCGCTTTTGTCAGCCTTTCCGCAAAAGCTCGTACGGACTCAGTAGGTTCACGGCCCAGTTTTTGGAATGAAAATCTCTCGGCCAGCACGTAGGTTGTAGGTGTCAGTAACTCTTGTAGTGCCTCCTTCAAGCTTTCGAATGACATCTCGCCTGGCTTTTCTGGACACACATAGTCTGCCAGCTTGTCGTACAGAGTAGGAGCAGTCTTGAGCAGCAAAACTTCTGCCTTACCCGCTGCTGTCCAGTTGAAGAAGCGCGCTGCCATCTCAAACCGATCCAACCAGCGGTCCAAGTTGCAGTTTTCACTCAGTTTCTCGATCTCAGCCATTCCATTTGCTGAGCGATTGCCTTGTGCAGCCACTGGTGCCTCTTCTTGAGCGCCAGCTGATGAAGCCGTTGCCGCACTCTGAGAAATTGCAGCTTTCGATTTGCTAGACGCAGTCTGCGAAGCCGGACTCGTTGGCTTGTTAGGAGAGTTGACCATTTCCAAGTTTATCGCACAGTCTCGATAGCTGCGACGCCACTGTTATGTCTGCTTATCTTAGCGTAAGACAGAACATACGAAGTCAACAACAGTTAAGTTGTGTTCGCACTTTTTTGATGTGCTTCTTATATTTTAGCAAGCCATGGTTGCGTTGCCTTATCAGGCATTTTCCAAGCAAATAATTAAGGTGCTTTACAAATTGAGTGTGCGACTCAATAGTCTATGGTCACACCCAACAATGCCTCCGACACAGTGTGTTTATACCTCACACACAATGTGTTTATGTCTCAGATACAGTGTGTTTATGTCTCAGACACAGTGTGTTTATGCCTCATACACAGTGTGTTTATGCCTCACACACAATGTGTTTATGTCTTAGATACAGTGTGTTTATGTCTCAGACACAGTGTGTTTATGCCTCATACACTGTGTGTTTATGTCTCAGACACAGTGTGTTTATGTCTCAGACACAGTGTGTTTATACCTCACACACAATGTGTTTATGCCTCAGACACAGTGTGTTTATGCCTCACACACAATGTGTTTATGCCTCAGACACAGTGTGTTTATGTCTCAGACACAGTGTGTTTATACCTCACACACAATGTGTTTATGTCTTAGACACAGTGTGTTTATGCCTCACACACAATGTGTTTATGCCTCACACACAATGTGTTTACACCCCCCGAAATTCGCAGATGGTGCACGCCCTCGGACGCGCCTGGCACCTGCATCATTTTGTGTGCGCCGGCGGCTGCGGCTCGCAGCTCAGTCAGCAGACATTCTACGAGGTCGCCGGCCTGGCCTACTGCGAGCCCTGCTATCAGCAGGAATTCTCGCCCCGCTGCGCCCACTGCGACGGAGCAATTTTGGACCGCTGCCTGACCGCTCTGGGCCGGCAGTGGCACCCGGAGCACTTCTTCTGCCAGTCCTGCACCGCGCCATTCAGCGAAACCTCGGGCTTTCACGAGCGCGACGGTCGGCCGTACTGTCTGGATTGCTATGGTGACCAGTTTGCGCCTAAGTGCAGTGGCTGCGCCAATCCAATAACGGCTAATTATGTCACCGCTCTGAGCAGCATGTGGCATCCGGAATGTTTCTCTTGTCAGGTTTGAACTGGGCTGCTGTTCTCTGCGGATAAATTCAACAGGGGATGAGTTCGGAGACAACGAGATTTAAATTAAGCGAGTGACAGAGGGGTACGGGGGCGAGTGGCTCAGCGGTCTAGCGCGTCTGCCTTGACATCTGCCTAGACATCCAGGTTCGACCCCGTGTTGTAGGTTGGCTATTTTCCCCTAGCGCGGTTTCGTGCGCAGGGTCACATTAATTTGAGGCCTTGTGCACGAATTGGTTGGGTTATGGGCCAGTTGTGCAATTTACGCCCATGAGGGCAACCCCCCAAGGCATAGAGAGTGTACATTCCTGGAACCACCGCTTGTACACCCTATGTGAGTGCGTGACTGGGTGCCGGCCTGTGTGTGTGTGTGTGTGTGTGTGTGTGTGTGTGTCTATGCCTGCATACCGTATTTAGTGTGACTGAACGCGCTTCAGAAGTCAGCGCAATGGACAGTCATGCCCCTTCGCTGGTTGTGGGACGATGTCGCTTCAAGCGTCAAAGTGCCTGCAGCCCTCCTGCAGATTTAGCTTAGACAGAGGGGTACAAAAAAGTCAGAGCCTGTGTAACCGGGTCAGCTGGCTGGACTAAAGCAATGCCGCGGCATTTAAGTGCCTTTATGCTAGGACTCGAACCCACGACCTTCGGCTTGTAAGGAATATGGCTCAATCACTAGGCTACAACTAAGTGACGTGACGTAGTTATTTCAATTAGTTAAGCTGTAAGACGCCCATCCCTAGCTGCGTGGTGAAAGCAAGGACACCTTGAGTAAAGGAAAGGACACTTGGTTTCTTGGAAAGTTTTTGGAGTCTAATCTTCGCGAAAAAAGTACACTACGGAGATAGGAAATTTGCTGATTTTCGACATAAAATTAAAGATTGCGCTTGATTTGAAGCAGATGCAAATCTCATCTTTTGATATGTGTTTTTTGCCTGTCTTAATTTTTGAAATATTGATTTTCAAATTATTTCCCATGTAAAAAAGTTTGCCCACAATTAGAATTTTAACAAAGTGGTATTTTACCAGCTGGGCAGGTTCTGATCCTCTTCTAACAAAGGCTGTTTTATTCAAAGAACATTTCTATCAATCAGTATTTTGGATAATTTTGCTGGTCCAGTCACATGTCAATGTCCGATTCTCTCTGGATTGGAGATCTGGATGGAGTGAATCAATATCAATAAAATAATAGGAATATCAATTTTTTACAAATAAAGATGCACATATCAAAAGATGAGATTTGCATCTGCTTCAAATCGAGCGCAATCTTTAATTATTTAGTCGAAAAACTGCGATTCTCCGTTGTGTACTTTGTCGCGAAGATTAAACTCCAAAAAAATTTCCAACAAAAAAGTGTCTCGTCCTTCTACTTAAGGTGTCCTTGAGTAAAAGTAGCCAAAAAAAATGATTGATCATCACAATCAGGATCAGGCCAACCCATAAAAAATCCCCCGGATAAGAGGATGCGGCAGCAGCAGGAGCAGCGGCGTGGCTTAAAAACTGGGGCTTTTTTACGCTAGCTTGAACAAAGATTTCCGATTCCGAGTGCGGAGTCACGCCAGCGGCTCAACTATCGCATTATATTATTATATTATATGTTTAGTAAAATTTGTTGACCTAAAAGCGGTTCGCTTCGTTGATTTGGGTGCGCAGCGAAGTGGCATAATCTATTTTGTATTTATAAAAATGAGTGTGACTGAGCTATGCTGCTTAGGCCTACTTAATTCCTATTGCCTAAGTGATCGGTATCTGTGCGAGATTGGGGAGAACTTTCTTTGATTTCTTGGGGATTGGGTTGGGGGTGACGCTTGAGGCAGAAAAAAGATAAATCATTCCAAATGGTACTCTCCGTACCCTAAAGTTAACTAATGTCCCAGTTTCCGCTCCCTATCCTAAAAGTACAGTAAGCTACTCTGCCTCAGTTTCCGCTCCCTACCATAAAAGTACAGTAAGCTACTCTGCCACAGTTTCCGCTCCCTACCCTAAAAGTACAGTAAGCTACTCTGCCACAGTTTCCGCTCCCTACCGTAAAAGTGCAGTAAGCTACTCTGCCTCAGTTTCCGCTCCCTACCATAAAAGTACAGTAAGCTACTCTGCCTCAGTTTCTGCTCACTACCGTAAAAGTACAGTAAGCTACTCTGCCTCAGTTTCCGCTTTCCGCTCTCTACCCTAAAAGTACAGTAAGCTACTCTGCCTCAGTTTTCGCCCCCTACCCTAAAAGTACAGTAAGCTACTCTGCCTCAGTTTCCGCTCCCTACCGTAAAAGTACAGTAAGCTACTCTGCCTCAGTTTCTGCTCACTACCGTAAAAGTACAGTAAGCTACTCTGCCTCAGTTTCCGCTCCCTACCCTAAAAGTTCAGTAAGCTACTCTGCCTCAGTTTCCGCTCCCTACCCTCAAAGTACAGTAAGCTACTCTGTCTCAGTTTCCGCTCCCTACCTAGAAAGTACACCAATATACATTCTCCGTTTCTTTCGCCTACTATATAGTAAGCTACCATTCCATATTCCGCTCCGCTCCCTAACCTACCCCACACCCTGACGTCACAACCACCCGCAGGACTGCGGCCGCGACCTCGGCGGCGGCAATTTCTACGAGCTGTCCGGCCTGCCCTACTGCGAGCAGCACTATCACCTCAGACGCGGCACCCTGTGCGTAGCCTGCGAGCGGGCCATCACCGCCAGGTGTATAACAGCCATGGCTAGGAAATATCATCCCGAGTGCTTTCTGTGCGCTTTCTGCAACAAACAGCTCAGCCAGGGGACTTTTAAGGTACGTTTATGTATGTGTGTGTTTGTTATTAACGATCGCCTAAACACCGGGGAAGTGTGGATATCTGGAATAGTTTACCAGCTTTTACGATATGTAGCGTATGTATTTTATTGGTTGCATCAAATTTGATTGCTACAGTAAAAGGAGAAGAATTGGATTAAGCGGTGTAAACCAACTAATTTAGTGTTATTACCAGTTTGACCTTTATTATTGGTTAAGCTTTTAGCGTGGAAAAAAAATTATAAAGCGAAAGAAAAGAGATGGCAGTAGGGATAGAGGGGAAAAATGAAGAGAAGACGTAGAGGGGACAGTGAGAAGAGAGAGACAGAATTGAGGGGGAGACAGTCAGAAGAGAGGGACAGAATAGAGGCGGAGACAGTGAGAGAAGAGAGAGACAGAATAAAGAGGGAGACAGTGAGAGAAGAGAGAGACAGAATAAAGAGGGAGACAGAGAGAAGAGAGAGACAGAATAAAGAGGGAGACAGTGAGAGAAGAGAGAGACAGAATAAAGAGGGAGACAGTGAGAAAAGAGAGAGACAGAATAGAGGGGGAGACAGTGAGAGAAGAGAGAGACAGAATAGAGGGGAGACAGTGAGAAGAGAGAGACAGAATAGAGGGGAGACAGTGAGAGAAGAGAGAGACAGAATAGAGGGGGAGACAGTGAGAAGAGAGAGACGGAATAGAGGGGGAGATAGTGAGAAGAGAGAGACAGAATAGAGGGAGAGGCAGTGAGAAGATGGAGAGAGAGAGTGGGAGATAGGAGGTGAAATAGACAAATAGACCTGACAGGGACGTCAGGAGAAGAGAAAGAAGGACAGAGAACGGCATCAATAGGAGATAGGGAAGAGT
Source organism: Macrostomum cliftonense (assembly GCA_950096795.1). Classification (NCBI taxonomy): domain Eukaryota; kingdom Metazoa; phylum Platyhelminthes; family Macrostomidae; genus Macrostomum; species Macrostomum cliftonense. Next base: position 344,711 of record CATNEM010000090.1, on the reverse strand, counting down.
TAGGATTAGAAACGATACAGAGAGTGTTAAAGTGATGTATAAAGAGCGCCAGAAAGGAAATACTATCGATAGGAAAGAGTAATAGAAAGCATTAGCTCGTAGAAACAGTGGCTCAAAAGGCGCATAGCGGCCAAAGGTTTAGCAGACTAGAAAAAAAACAAATGATTTCAATTGAGAGAAGCTGCTTAAATCTGTCAGGAGGGGATATTTCTGACGCAGCGACGCGTGATTTTCAGTCCTTAAAAGCCTGGATGCGGGTAAGTGTGTGCGCTTTGTGATTTTTAGTGCGCCTTCTGCTCCTATGATGGGCGCTTCCCCATTCGGCTAGTTGCTAAGCGGCTTCCCTCCCCCCTCCCCTTCTTCGCCTTGCCCTGCTGCTCAGAAATATCAGGCGGGTATCGGTTTACTCTGTTGAGAAAGAGCAGTCGGAGTGATGCAGGCTATAGGGTTTTTTATTTTATAATGCGATCCGCTTCTTTGTGCGCCGGTTTCTCTAAAACCTGTTTTTTTTCGTATCGGTTTATACGGCTTCAGGAGAAGGAGGGCAAGCCTTACTGCAGCGACTGCTACGCCAAGCTGTTTAGAAAGAAGTGAATCTGACCTGGACTATTTTAAGCTGACTTTCAATAGTGTTGATGTTTTTTTTGTCTTCAGTAACTTTGTTGATCAGCTTCGTGAAATGACAATCGGCTTTTTTCAACCGTTTTTCTCAGTTCCTAATTTAACAGAGAGCGGATGAGTAGGGAGGGAGCGGATACAGAGAGCGGATACAGAGAGCGGATGAGTAGGGAGGGAGCGGATACAGAGAGCGAATGAGTAGGGAGGGAGCGGATACAGAGAGCGGATGAGTAGGGAGGGAGCGGATACAGAGAGCGGATGAGTAGGGAGGGAGCGGATACAGAGAGCGGATGAGTAAGAAGGGAGCGGATACAGAGAGCGGACGAGTAGGGAGGGAGCGGATTCAGTGAGCGGATGAGTAAGAAGGGAGCGGATACAGAGAGCGGACGAGTAGGGAGGGAGCGGAAGTTCCTGCTCTCGGATCTAAGCCAGTGAAAAAAGAAGCAGCTAAAGCCCATAAACATGGTAATTAGTTAAGGCAGAACTTTAACTAAGTAACAACACCAAATATTTTGCTAATTTCCAATAGTTCTCGCCAACTGACACATTCAGATAAATTTTTAATGCATCTCAAGTGATCAAATGTTTTTATTAAGTTCATGCTTGCATAAATAATTTTGCTTCTGCTGTCAACTGCAGTACTCACTATGCCCCTCGTGCTGAGAGCGATTTTCATAGTCTGTTATGTCGATTTATTGTGAATATTTTTAGTAAATAATTCTGTTATTTATTGTTTCTTTTACTATTGCAACTTCGAATCAAAGACTGTCTCCGGGCAAACAGCTTCACTCTGTTTTGACAAATACATATCGCTTGCTATTTTTTTACAGAATCACCTTTTAACTCAATAAGTTTTTTCATGTCTGATTTAATTATTGTGCTGGCCTCATTTTGATTTAATATTTTGTTCATTTTCGGTAAAATTTTTGCTTTTTACCGGATAGAGTAACAGAGATGACTACCCTCTAGACACCCAGACAGACAGGCGAGCAGGTAGAAAGAGACAGACAGACAGACACACAGACAGACAGGCGAGCAGGTAGACAGACACATGGACAGACAGACAGACAGACAGACAGACAGACAGGCACACAGTCAGACACACAGACAGACTGACAGACAGACAGACAGACAGACAGACAGACAGACAGACAGACAGGCACACAGTCAGACACACAGACAGACTGACAGACAGACAGACAGACAGTCATACAGACAGACAGAAAAACAGACAGACAGACTGTCAGATAGACATCGGACAGACATACTGTGCAGACAGACGCATCAGATAAACAGATGCAGACACTGAGGTACATCTAGCAGAACAAACCAACAGAAAAGGCAGAAAAATGGAGAAGCGGCAGATGCTCAAGTCGCCATGAAGACAAAATAGTTTTGAAAAAAGCAGGCTGGTCAAGCGACAAATGCAACCAATGTAAATGCTAATCTTTTTGAACTGAGCCAAAGGCGGCACTCCGAATTACCTGATGCAAGTTGAAAGATTTGCCCGTGTTATTCCACGCCTCTTGTGTTAGTTGATGCCATCTCTGAACGAGATCCCCGTAGGTTGGGATTTTTCAGTCTACCGCTTCAACGCGCCGCCTCGCCGCCTACCCCAGCTAATTAATTATGGGCATGACTGACCCGGGCCTCAGGGGGCGGACTGTGGCGGCTCTCTTCTGGGGAGGCGATCACATGCGGCGTGATCTGCTTTTGGTGCGGATTTTGAAGCTTGTGTCATGCAGTAGTGATCAGTGTCCAAGGGGGACGAGGAGGCTGGCGGAGAGAGGGAAGGCGGTTCGTTAACAGCAGCACCCTGTCAGTCAGCTCGATGCAACTTTCTGTGTTTTTTTTGTAGCTCGCCTGCGCGGAAGAAAAAGTGAGAGAGATATATAGCGAGGATAAAGAATCCCGTCTCTTGAGAATTTTCTTTCTCAGCTTTCGTTGCAGAATGTGCGTTTTTTGAGGGGGTCGTAAGGGTGAGTGAGTGGGGTAGCTACAAGGGATTAGTGGACCAGTTCGTTAGCTGTGCAGTTAATTAAATTGAAGTTGAAACGGACCTTGCAGCTGCGAATAGTATAGTATGAAGCTTTAGCTAAAGGCTAACTTATGCCTTACTTAATGATTGCGTGTCGACTTGTCTAATTTGAACAGGGCAAAGTTATTCGCTGTATATTTTATAATTTTATTTTTCACTACTACAATTAATGCCATGGTATTATTTGTTTGAATTGTAACCATAGCAACGGCTTCGATACGAGATATCAATAATTGTTGACACACAGTCAGAGTAGCTAGCTATGTGTCAGAGCACCCAATCAAGTTGAACAAAAATAGGGGCTACGAGCGTTTTGACATTTTAATTAAATAAAAAACCGGCTTGGGTAACGCTTAGATGATGCAATGTGATTTTGGCTTCTCTGCTGTATCGGCAATGTGGCTGCTTCAATTGGCGGGATTCTGAGATTCAGCAGATTGCTTGCTTTCTCTTCTATGAGAAGAATAAGCCTTGGGGATTGCGAGATTTGCAATCCGATTTGCTGCGAAAGAGTCAATTTGATGCTTAGCTCAGCGCCAAATAAGGATTTTTCGGGATTTGATTGTAGCAGGTGTGGGTTTATTGCGTAAAGTGGGCATGAAATATCTTTTATAATGCATAAATTTATCTATCTAAGTCTATCTATCCATTAATCTTTCTTTTTTCTTTCTATCTTTCTATCTTTTTATTGATACATCTATCTAGGTTAGGTTTACGGTTAGGGTTTATCTATCTCTATCTACGACTATGTCTATCTATCCACCTATCTATCTATCTATCTAGTTATATATATTTATGTCTATCTATCTATCTATGTATCTATCTATCTATCTATCGCGTTCATGGACTGAATCTGTCTCTATTCAGAACGCATCCTGCACAATATCTGGAGCTGCAGTAGTCTGAGTAGCAGCTCTTCCCTATAGCAGCCATCAATCACGTCGATAAGACAGTCGGTGGCTTTGTTGTCGCATAACAAGCCCAGCACTGATGCAGATGTCCATCTGAAGGCGTCTGAAGCAGCACTTTACAAAGCGGCACTATCTGATTGTATTCAACTTGATGCGGCCATGTCTAATTAACTTTTAGAAAACGCGGGCAGTATTATTTACACGTAACAAATCTGCATTGTTTGCTGACAGTAAGTTAAGCACAAAAAATCGGCGAGGACAAGGACTCCAGGTAAAAGTACATACGGAGAGAGGCATTGGCGTCAATAGATCAAAGCAACGCTTTGTCCAACACCAAAACCTCCCCGCGCTCACAAACAGTTTCTCCTAGTCTATTGTTCCACCTACAGCAGCAGCAGGCTGTCTTCCTGTTCCCCTGTGCCCGGCGATTTGTCTTGTTGCAGAAGCTGCAACATTTGCTGCTGCTGCTGCTGCTGCTGCTGCCGCCTTGAGCCGGGTATGTTCGGGTCAGATCGATAGCAGAACACCGAGCCGCACAGCAGGGCGGAGTCACCTGCACCGGATGTTGCCGGCACGCATTGCTGCTGCTGCTGCTGCTGTGCCTCCCGCTGAGATGAAAGCAGGCAGTTATCCGCTCCGCTGCCCGATCCTCGTTCGGTGTCGTCGCTCGTGTCGCCAACTAGGACGCAGGAGTCGCGGTCCATCGAGTCATCCGACGCTGCCTCGATGATTCGAATGGGCACCGGGCACTGCACGCCGAGTTTCGGCTTCTCCGCTGTCGCCATTTGGCGCTGCTGCTGCTGCTGTTGCTGCGGCAGTGTCGGCGGCTCCTGATGTCGTTGTTGAGTCGGCTCCTTCGCCGATGACGACGGCTGCTGATGGGGCGATTCAAAACGTCGCCTAGTCGACGAGAAGCGTCGCCGAAGCTGCTGGCAGCCAGCGAGGCCGTTGACCAGAGGCAGCAGCATGCTGCAGATCATGAGGAACAGCACGCAGCTCAGCACCGTCACCAGGATGTTCAGCAGGGCCGTGTGCTGCGCCGATCGGGTTATTTGATGGTGCGTAGATTGAGTCAACGATTTGTTGTTGCTAGGGGAAGAAATCTTCTGCTGCTGCTGCTGCTTGTGGCCGCTGTTAAAGGCTTCCGGGTCTCCTAATTGATGCTGGCCGGAGATCGGGTCAAGAAGCAGCAGAAGCAGCAGCCAAGCTATCGCACGGCCGCAAGCTAATCGCAATGTAAAGTGCATCTGTCCTCAAACAAAGCCAGTCGAGAGAGTTTTGCCGAGTCGCTCGCTTCTTCTGTTTGTGCTTTTTTTGACCGAACGTGTTTCAGCTGGTCCCCGGTTTCTGCTTGCTTGACTTTCTCTTCTCCTAGCTCCAGCCGATGAGGCCCCCACCCCCCTTATTTCTATAGCCCTCCTGGGCAGCCAATCCGACCGCTATGGATGGAGCAAGACGGGATGGAGTATTGGGCTGCTGCCGATTGCTTGCCCCAGCCTCCTCCCCTGCGCCTATTCCCTATTCGATAGCTACTAAGTATTGAATTTCCAATCTACACGCCTGCTGTGGCCAACACAGATTCGGGTGGCAGTGGCTGGGGGGGGGGGGGGGTGCGCCGGAACCTGGTGGGGAGTTTGGGGCGGAGACTGGGGTGACGGAGAGAGAGAGTGACGGTGCGAGTCGAAATCATTTTCAATCTGAGATTGAAACCGACAAGAAGAGCGCCAGAGAAATCTGGGAGACTCGCGTCTGTGCTGAAATTCGATATTTGTGCTTCGATCTGCGAGGTTTGTTGTGAGTGACAGACTGCGTGCGCTTGTCTGTCTCTGTCTTTCAGTCTGTCTGTCAGTCTGTCTGTCTGTCTGTCTGTCTGTGTGTCTGTCTCTCTGTCTTGCTGTCTGTCTGTCTGTCTGTCCGTCTGTCTGTCTGTGTGTCTGTCTTTCTGTCTGTCTGTCTGTCTGTCTGTCTGTCTGTCTGTCTGTGTTTCTGTCTGTCTGTCTGTCTGTCTGTCTGTGTGTCTGTCTCTCTGTCTTGCTGTCTGTCTGTCTGTCTGTCCGTCTGTCTGTCTGTGTGTCTGTCTTTCTGTCTGTCTGTCTGTCTGTCTGTCTGTCTGTCTGTCTGTCTGTGTTTCTGTCTGTCTGTCTGTCTGTCTGTGTTTCTGTCCATCTGTCTGTCTGTCTGTGTTTCTGTCTGTCTGTGTGTCTGTCAGTCTGTCTGTCTGTCAGTCTGTCTGTCTGTCTGTCTGTCTGTCTGTCTGTCTGTCTGTCTTTCAGTCTCTGTCTGCCTGTCTCCCAATCAGTTGTACGTGGCGATCCGATAAAATACCCCAGCGAAATAAGAATTCTGCAATTTTTTATTGTCCAGGGTTAAAAATTTAAAATTGGCTTGAATATTTTCTAGTTTAGCGACCTTGTCAGATAGACTCTAATGGTCCTTGTTGTCTGCCTGACTGTCCGTCTGTCAGTCTGCTTGTGTCTGCTATTTTTTCTATCAGTTGTTCTGAACCACTAGTTTTTTACTTTGTTTACCATCTGCTCTGTGCTGTTTTACCTGCCTTCACTTTTCCTCTGGAGATATTTGCTGTCCCATCTTTTTTATGTTTATCCACTTCACCTGAATACTTTCTTCTGTCGCAATTGCCTTCGTCTGTTTTGGAGACAGAAAATTAGTCACATCGATGTATTACAGCTCCAGTTACTAGGAAGCAATTAGTGGAGGCAAAAAAATCAGTAATGATTCGAGCTTCAGCGGTCAGTAAATCCCGAATGAATAATAAATCGCCGGCCACACAGGCCTGCATGAGCTCGTTAAGAAGCTCTGGGGTGGGTCATCAGAGTGGGCCTGGCTATTTTTAGCAACAACTAAATCCTTTGTCACTGAGTGCGCTGCCTCAGTTGGTTGCCATCCTTTCGCGCGTCAAACAAAAAATCTGCCTGAATTTGTTCTCCAGTTCGCTTAAAGTGCATTTGCTTGCTGATCGACAGCCCAGTCGAATCAGCCACTGTGCAGGCATTTGTGCTAAGAATCTCGACTGAATCTGCGTACTTGTATATCGGGTTTAAAGTGCATTTTCCTGGATAGAATAGAAAAATCCGAAAAAAAACTTTAATCCCCAATTGGCCAATGCTGGCTCTACCGATTTGCTTAAGTCAACAGCAAAGGATTAACCTAGTAAGTGGGTCTCGGGATGGATATGGATTTTCGAAGCAATTTTTCTAGACTCAGACTGCAGTACAGTACCAGTACATTGTGTGTTTATATAAGCTATAGTGGCATTTTTTCCTACCTAACCTACCTTACCTATCTATCCATCCATCTATTTTAAACCAAATTTTTTCTAGAGTGACTCACTGGCTCTTTAGATCAGTAAGTTCTCAAGTGGAAGGCCACCAGCTTAAACCGGAAATATCTGCTTCTAGCTTCTATTCTGCCATCCAACCAGCTAGTTAGACAGTTTTGATGCGAAAGAAGAATTCTTTCTGCTCTTTTTTTAATCATTCTTGTCCGGTCTCTTGTTGATCTTTCCGGTGCATAAAGTAAATTGATTTATTGCTATAAGATGCGAGCTAATAGTATTGCTTTTGTCAGCCTAACTGAGAATAAAGCCATCCAAAGTGAGAATCCTGCCTACGCTGACTGCGAAGGGCCTGGCTGCGTCCAGACTTAGTCTATGGGCCAGAGACTATAAAGGACAAGCAAAGTGATAAAAAGCCATCCAATGTGAGAATCGATTGGTCTATGCGCCGTATTCTTTTATTTTTATGCCTTCTGAGCCATATGATTAGCCAATAGCTTGAACAGAATAACGGAAACAGGGAAACAGGAACGCACTGGATGATACATTACAGTAAAGTAAAGAGTGAAAATAGCCGTCCCTCAAAGGCCGCGATGAGTCGCTGGCGGTCCATAGATGAGGCGGGCATTTTTATTGCAGTGGTGAAGACTGAACTCTGTTAATTTTAAGTGTTGGATAAATAGGCAAGAAAGCAACGAGACTGTGGGTGTTGGAGAAGCGGTAGTGGAGGAGGAGTTGCGCTTGGAGGAGTGGAGAGAGCTGGGGGAAAGAGAAAAAGCGATCGATTCTCACATTGGATGGCTTTTTATCACTTTGCTTGTCCTTTATAGTCTCTGGCCCATAGACTAAGTCTGGACGCAGCCAGGCCCTTCGCAGTCAGCGTAGGCAGGATTCTCACTTTGGATGGCTTTATTCTCAGTTAGGCTGACAAAAGCAATATTAGTAATAATAAGAATAAAGGTTGAAAATAACTCACAAATAAAAAATACTAAAGTATTAACTATAAGTAAAGTAATTAAGTAAATAATTAGAAGCTGATAAAGATAAAACTGGATATTCAGTCAGGGATGAATAGAGGTGACACAGAGGGATAAATAAGAGATAAATACAGAATAAGCGAAAATAAATAGAGAGTTCTGAGGGTGGTATTTGGGTTCTATGGGTGGGATGTGGGTTCTATGGGTGGGATGTGGGTTCTGAAGGTGGGATGTGGGTTGGATGTGGGTTCTGAGGATGCGATGTCAGTTTTGAGGATGGGAGGTGGGTTCTGAGGGTGGAATGTGGGTTCTGAGGGTGGTAGCGACAGTGCTTCGCACTTGGTGAATTTGTGTCTTAAATTCAATTTAAAACACTGAGCAAACCCTGCTACTATTTAAAATACTCGTGTAGCGAAAAATATAGCGGAAAAACATAGAATTTGTTAGATTCTTTATCATTTTTGGTAAAAGTTTGACTTCACACGCTTCTCTTGGACTGGAATCTGACGCACCTTTTTATTCAAAAGTTTTCTTTTGAATTTTTTGTCGTATTCAATAAATGAACTCAAGTGCATATGCATAATCTTTTTAAACAGTGACATGTTTTTTTCCAAGTGAAATTCTACTCTTCAAAGAAGACTGCCTGGGATAAAACTCCTTGGAATCGGGGGTAAAGTACAAAATAACTTTACAGACTCTCAGAGCAAATATTCGTTAAATTGATTCGTGTATCATGTAAAGTAATATTCAATAAATGCTGAATAGGTGAATGACAATAAACGATTTTTCTACGTCCAATAATAAACTCTGGAGAGCGGAAGCAAAAACCAACTTCTAATCACTTGTAGCGTGATTTGGGTAGTTTCCCGTTCTGTGTTTTCAAGTAGTCCCTAGAGCGGGATCAACACTTCTGGAAAAGGGGCATTATACTTGTATTCGTAATAAATAAATGACGATGCTTATAATTATACGTATAAAAAACTAAATTGACTATACCGTTGTAGGCGGTATGGAGTGAAAAATTGATTCAATAAAACAAACCCCAAGTTGCACTTTGCTACTGAGGAAAATAGCGAAAAGTCCTTGAGGTTTAACCCTTTAAAGTAGCATTATTACGAGCTATTTTTGTTTTTATTCATCCTAAGACGCCTCAGTTGCGTTCGGTGAGAGGTTACTCCTCAGAATCTGCCTCAAGTTATATAGAGAATATATGTTTTGGTTGGTTTAGAACACGCCCCAGCTCGAGGCAAAATCCCAACACAAAAAATAGTACTGAAGACTTTGATCATTCCGCCTACCAAACCAACCAACACAGGGAATCAGCGGCTAATCCCTTAGGGGATGTGCAAGGCGCTGAAAATAATCATATTTTGCAGATGATGCAGTATAAGAGTCCGTGTTGTCATGTTGTGTTGCTGAGACGCCTACACTCGGAAGGGTATTAATAAATATTTTTTCCAATGCCCACAAATTTTTCTACCACCGCCGTATCTTACATGGCGTCGAAAATGGCACGGAACTTTACTAAATCAAATTCTTTATTTGTACAAACATTGGGAACTAAGGATGCAATGCTTATTTAAGCCGAGAATCACGAACCACAAGCACTGGGTGGGGTCGCTTGTACTTGCCTGGATTGTCTTTTGCGTCCCAACGCCGATAAGTCACGCGCTCTTGTGTACTTTTATTTTGACGAAGCTTACCCCAGCCTACATCAACTTCTATATCCATGTTAAAGCTAGCCCCCCTAGATTTCAAGCTACCCCTCTAGATTTTAAGATATCCTCAAGATTCCAATCTCTACTCCTCTAGATTCAAATCTCTACTCCTCTAAATTCCTATCTCTACTCCTCTCGATTCCAATCTCTACTCCTCTAGATTCCTATCTCTACTCCTCTAGATTCCAATCTCTACTCCTCTAGATTCCTATCTCTACTCCTCTAGATTCCAATCTCTACTCCTCTAGATTTCAATCTACCCCTCTAGATTTCAAGCTAACTCTCTAGATTTTAAGAGCTACCCCTCTAGATTTCAAGCTACCCCTCTAGATTTTAATAGCTACCCCTCTAGATTTCAAGCTACCCCTCTAGATTTCAAGCTACCCATCTAGATTGCAAGCTACCCCTCTAGATTTCAAGCTACCCCTCTAGATTTTAAGATATCCTCAAGATTCCAATCTCTACTCCTCTAGATTCAAATCTCTACTCCTCTAAATTCCTATCTCTACTCCTCTCGATTCCAATCTCTACTCCTCTAGATTCCTATCTCTACTCCTCTAGATTCCAATCTCTACTCCTCTAGATTTCAATCTACCCCTCTAGATTTCAAGCTAACTCTCTAGATTTTAAGAGCTACCCCTCTAGATTTCAAGCTACCCCTCTAGATTTTAATAGCTACCCCTCTAGATTTCAAGCTACCCCTCTAGATTTCAAGCTACCCATCTAGATTGCAAGCTACCCCTCTAGATTTCAAGCTACCCATCTAGATTGCAAGCTACCCCTCTAGATTTCAAGCTACCCATCTAGATTGCAAGCTACCCCTCTAGATTTCAAGCTACCCATCTAGATTGCAAGCTACCACTCTAGATTTCAAGAGCTACCTCTTTATATTTCAAGAGCTACCCCTCTAGATTTCAATTTAACCCTCTAGATTTCAAGCTACCCATCTAGATTTAAATTTGCCCCTTTAGATTTCAATCTAACCCTCTAGATTTCAATCTAACCCTCTAGATTCATATGAAATCATGTGAAGCAGAAAATTTATTTTTTGCTTGTCACAAACACATGTGAATTGTCATGCAGAAAATCTAGTATTTATTAATAACTCGTCAAAATGACAATTACCAATCACTTCTCCGTAGAGATTGACACAGCCGAGACTCGTTCAAACAGATCCCGGTCCGGCTTCAGCAGCAACAGTTTCTCCTCGAACGAATAGTGCCTGGCGTCGTTGATGACCGAGTTGAGGGCCAGGCGGAACTGGTGCGCCCGGCTGCGCAGGGCCGACACCATCACCGAGTAGCAGAGGCCCGACAAGATGCGCAGGAAGAATAGCAATGCAATCAGCCAGCTGAGAGCTTCAGCTAGCAGGGATACTAAAGCCAGCACCTGAACCGGAATTAAGTCCGTTTCTGACAGTTTCATTACGATCGGTTAAAATGTTAAGTATTTTTATCCAGCCAAAATGATGATGAAAATCATTAGCCAGATCGTCGTTCATTTGGATTTTTCCCTCTGTCACTTTTTCTATGGCCAAGAGCCCAATCTTAACCCATGTTAGCCTGTGTTAGCTTTCACAATAAACTTTAGTTTAAATAGGCTCTTTAAAGGCAGCGTAAAACGTATATACCTTGATAGATGGACAGATTGACCGATAGAAAGATAGATAGATAGATAGATAAATGAATAGATGGATCGATAGATTGATAGATTGATAGATTGATAGATTGATAGATAGATAGATACTACTTGACAACCCCGGATGGGCCCTTATCGCGAAGGTCCGTCGGGCTGATGACGGCCTCTAGCACCGCGGCAAGCCGCGGTTGTTGTCGGCGAAGGTCCGGCAGCTTAATTTTTTTCTTAGGGAATTTCGGTATTTATAGCGAAAAACCCCTATGATACTACTTTTTAGTTTATTTAGTCGGGGCAGTCAAGATTCGAACCAGTGTACCTCCCGAGCAAAAGACAGATATGCTGCCTCTAGGGCAAGACTAACAATGGGTGATGGGTAGAAATTGCATGTTTTAAACCCAATGCGGGCTCTTTTGTGCGCGGTGAATCACCGCCAACCCGCATACTGATAAATAAAAATGGAGGGACGAGTGTTTTATTAATAATGTGGAAGCGAACTGTCATTAAAGAGAAGCCGTATTTCTGCAGAGCGGGCTTGTCCATTCCGAGAATTAGAAACACTCTTACAAGAGTGACTAATCAAATTGATTTTTTAAAGTCAACAGAGGACAAAGAGTTTCGCTATTTGTCAAGATTACAGTTTATTACAGAAGTAAATAACAGTGAACTGGAGGGGACTCAATCAATTGAAGAGACAGAAAATGCTATTAATTCCAAGGCTGGTGATAAAGTCACTGTTAATTTATGGCGGGCGACTCATTATGTATTTGATAAGGAGAATGACTTTTCGGCGGAACTGGCCAAGCAGGTCCACGCCATTGTATGCGCAAATCTCCTGCCCAACCCCGGTAACTACCGACGTGTGCGTGCAATGCCTGCAGGGGAGCCGGAATTCGAATATGCTAGACACGATGAAATCGAGCAGCAAATGTTGAATTTGTTCAAAGAGATTAAAGAGCCCCAAAATTTAGAAGAGGCGGCACAAATTGGAAGTTTTTTTCTGTCGAGATTTCTAACCATCCATCCGTTTAGAGACGGCAATGGGCGGACAGCGCGGTTGTTAACTGCAAAATTACTTAAAAGGCATTGTCCGGAGCCAGTATCAGTAGTGTTTGGCTCGCGTGATATTTATTTTAGTTGTCTGCGTGAAGCGCGATCCAGCACACCAGAGCTACTTGCAGCCTATATTTTATTGGCTATCGAGAGGACAGCGCTACAATGGAACGAGTGGTTAGAGATTTGTTCCTACAAATAAAATATTATCAACAAGTATCAGTCAGTCACAAATATCGCAAAAATGTGGCAGACAAGTATTATATTCGCTTACGTCAAAGACGTGGTGCTCGAAGTGGGTTACTGGGAACCAAACGAGCCCTACTTCCGCATTCATTGTCGATACTGTAGTTGTCAAGGAGCAACGTTTTCTCAACTGCAATGGCAAAAGATGAAGCAAATGGCTCCATCCTGCACAGAATTTGATCTCGGCGAAGGAGCCTGTATTAAAGTTGTTGAAGGCAAAAGGCTTTTCATCAAAGGAGCGTGTCAATTTCATTTGACAGACAAAATTCTTGTCACCGTGGAACCAAATAGAGTTGATCGTTTTTTTCACTATTTTTTCCTTGACGAAGAAGACGAGTCAGAAGAATGATGTGGACAGCACTGGAACGGAACAAGTGGTTACAGATTTGTTCCTACAAATAAAATTTTATGAAGCAGAACCGTGTATATGCATGAAAAATGAGCTGGATTTCGAACCAATATCCTGCAATGTCCATTGAAGAAAAGAAAGAATACGAGAAGTTGAAGAAGACTGCAGAGTGGTTGTGTATTTGCTGTTCTAAACCGCTTCAGCAAAGACGGGTGTCATTCGATGAAAAGGTTGGCGAATTTTGCGAAGATCCTAAAATGGTCAAAGAGTATGCAGAGGCGCGATTAAACCAGGCTCTCAAAGATAAAATGAGTTTCATGGCCGACATTCAACGCGCCGAACGCTTATTGGCTCCAATTCTGAGTAAAGAGCACCGTAAAAAAGTCAGGACCCGAATTCACGCTCACGAATTCAAGATTGCCCTGCAACATGACAATCAAATTGACAACTGCCCCCCTACGCCGTCAGTCGAGGATAGAAACAAAAAATTCGATTTTTTTTCACGATACACCGGAAAGCACTGAATATAAACAAAAATTAAGAGTCGTTAATCGGTCTATATAAGCGAAACCTCTGGTCTGCTGGAGAAACATTTCCAGCCCTATTTTCGACGCGAGCACAACCATGGACACCGTACAAGACTACAGCAGTGTGAAACTCGAACTTATCTCGCTCAAATCGCGAGGACCGGCATTCAACGGAGTTGAAAGTTTTGACATTGAATACGATGAGCAGGGTCCACTCTATATAGCCGACGCGACGCCAGTCTTGATTGTCAAGGGTGTTCGAACCGATCAGGAGGGACATGAATATGTCATTATTCAGCAGAAGAATCTCAACGGGCGCATTCCAGCTCTGTTCAACGCAATTGGAGACCAACTCTCAATCGAAAGTTTGGCCTTGATGGGCCACAACCCAACATTTGCCGGGGCCAGTGGAGCGTTTGGTTTGGCTCACGATTTCAAAATGTACGACAAGGACGGACAGCCAATTGACGACTATCGATACAAGACGGGCTACTACCGTATTCTGTTTACATTTGACACGGCCGTGATGAAGGACTCGGTGATTACTGCAATGCCCAAAGTTCAGCAGCTGCAGTTTGTGGAAGACATGAAGCGGCCATTCGATCGCTGCTATTGGACGCCTCCGTTGACGATCAAGGTAAAGACCAAGAAAGTTGTCAAGCCTGCTGCGGAGAAAGCCAAACGACTGTCGAAAAAACCGATTACAGAGCGTCGAGTGCGTAAACCGCGTGTTTTGCGCAAAGTGGACCCGTCTGCCGAACCTCGACTGGTCGAGCGCGAAAACTTTTCATAGGCCAGGAGCTTTGCACAAACTGAGACTGAGGAATTGCACTGTCAACTTTTTCAAACGTTCCCTCTCTGCCATTATTTTTGGTTGTCGTTCCGTCAACCAAGTTTTGCGCTTATTCCCTGTTGAATGCAAACCAAATTCTGTTTTTATCACAACTAGTACTTACCGCGCCGAATTGAATAGGCAACCTGATTTTTGCCGCGTAGCGTACGCAGACTCTCGTTGGGTCGAGTGGGAGAGTGAAGTTTTTAATGGAATTGTAATTAAATCACCGATTCGCAAGGCCAAATGTTTATTATGCGGAAAAAATGGCCGTCTCGTTTTTCTCGGTGTTCGAAATTTTGACGAACTGTGTAAAATGTATGACCACGTGACCGAAATTTTGCGTCGTTGATGAGTCAATTGATTATAAATAAACGCGATCCACCGAGTGACTCATTGTATTGGATAATAAAAATGAAAAACGGAATTTCTCGTCTTTGTTCTTGCCGTCACAAGTTGGCCGAGCTGGCAAGCGCTAAACCTGCTCGTAGAAAAGTAATTATTCAAAAGGGTGGCAAAGAATTGGTGCATTGCATTGGCGAACTGTGCCACAATGTGCTTAGAGGGAATATTAATTTGTCGCCTAGGCAATTTGAGCGACTAAAACGTTATAGAAGATCGTTGCGGGATTTGGCCGACGCAAAACTGTCTATAAATAGGAAGAAGCAAATGCTTCTATCAAAGCCTCAGGTCGGTGGATTTCTGCCAATCCTAGCCTCGGTTGCTGCCCCGCTAATATCAAGCATTCTTGGTGGAATACTTCAAAACTAATGGAAAAGTATATTGTTGTACCTGAAGAAGAATTCAACAGGCTGAGTCACGGCAAGCCTCGTGAAATTGCGACAAAAACAGAATATGAAAAACTTGTCGAGTACAATACCCAACTGCAAAAACAACTGGCCAAGACAAAATCAAGTAAGAAAACGCAATTCCCTGATCGACAGCAGCGAATATGGAATATGCTTACCGAAAGACATCCTAGTCTAGACTATAACAAGACGTGGGAAATTGTTTACGAGGGCGAAACTTGGGGAGGCAGCAATATTTTTGACCTGCTCAAAGCCGTTACAACAAATGGTCAGCCGAAACCAAAATTTTTCACCGCTTTTTCGACACTGATTGAAGACGCTGAGATACCCAAATCACTGCTAGTACAGCAAAAACAAGAAACACTAAAACCGATAGTAAAGCATGAGGCCAGTGCGGACACTGATGATTACAAAAACGAGTTTCAGCAAGATCAGGCGCTAGATACAAAAGAATTTTTCAATGAATTTCATCAAGACAAAGCGATTGGGACCAAAGACTACCGCAAGTTTGTCGACACTGGTAGTGATGCTATTATCGACACCAAACCATCAAAGAATAGAATGTCGCCATATCAACTGCGTAATAAAAAACCAAAGTATGAGTCACTGCCAATGCACTGACGTTATAAATAGAAGCAAGGCAGCTAATTGCCATCAACAATGGGTGCCGCCGCGGCCTTGTCCAAATTATGTGCTGATAAACCACCTGTTGAAATTACTTGTAATTATTCGTGCTGCGCATCGACACTAGTTGTGAATGCGGATAAAAACGGCTCTACGCAGAGTGTACGAACAGGGCGACGCAGCTTTTTCAAATGCTGTCCGTGTATATCAGGAAGCCAAACGACTGGCTCCGAATCTCACGCTGCAACAAACCAGAGAATGGTTGCAGACGCAGCCGAGCTACACGAGGCACCGGAGGGTTAAAAGAAATTTCAAGACTGGCAAAGTAATGTCTGGCGGGTTCATGGAAACTCTGCAGGCCGATTTAATGGACGTTTCGCGCTACGCAGAATGGAATGACGGTTACAAGTACATCCTAGTAGCAATTGACGTATTTAGCAAGCGGGCATTCTGCCAGCCAATCAAATTAAAGAGCGACACCCCCAAGGCATTTGAATCAATGCTAAAAGATTTTCCTACCAGGCCTCTGTATCTGCACGTCGACCGGGGCACCGAATTTTACAACCAAGGCATGCAACAATTACTAAAAGACAATAATATCGAAATTTACAGCACAAACTCTGTTTACAAGGCTAATATGGCTGAAAGACTGATTAGAACTTTGCGTAAACGTTTGGCTCGCTATTTTGAACATAAAAACACTTGGCGCTGGGTTGACTATTTGCCAAAGTTAATTAACAATTACAACAATACCCATCATTCGACTATCGGTATGAAACCGGCAAGGGTCGGTTTGCACAATCAGAAGGAATTGTGGGAAAAATTGTACGCGGTAGATGGTAAGAAAGAGAAACCACGGCTAAAAAGGGGTGATTTTGTAAGAATTTCAAAGTCCCGACGAGCGTTTGACAAGGAGGCATATGACATGTACAGCGAAGAGGTGTACACAGTGTCCAAAGTTTGCCCTGGACCCCCGCCATTTTATCGCATTAGCGATTTGTCTGGCGAGCAGCTTGAAGGCCGGTTTTACTATCATGAATTATCAAAAACTGTACGACCTGAACGTTTTGTAGTTGATAAAATCTTGCGTAGAAACGTTTTAATTGATGGTGTTGCACACCACTTTGTCAGTTGGCGCGGTTATCCCGAATCATTCAACTCATTTGTACCTGTTGAAAATGTTATAAATATATCGTGAAATTCCATTAGCATGGTTCAAAAGCGCGGCCATGCATCTATTTCTGCCAAGTAACGCGTGCCCTGAGCACTATCCGGACAATAATTCGGCTCATTTTTTTATTAATTTGCCAGACACTCTTCACTTTCCAAATCATGAAGTTTGTCTTGAAAGAATCTATTTTAGCAAGCAATTTACGAGTTTTCAAGGCCCAGTACTAATACACATAATCGAAGAGAGTTTGGTTGGTGACACTTTTGCAAGAATTTCTCTCCCTGCTGGTCTGTCCACGGCTGCAGAGTGCATCGCAAGTTTTATAAAGAGAATCGAGTATGATTTCGACGATAATAAAAGCGTAACCTTTAGACAGATTTCATCGACTCAATTGGTCCTCACAAATGCCTCATTGTCCAACGTTCACATCAAGTTTCCCGACATGCTACCTCGCGTGTTCTGGGTTGATACAGGCAATGGGACAACCACTCAGTTAGACGGTGAGCTAAGTTTAGCAGAAATGACAAGCGCAATAATTACTGCCCAAATTGACAAACCGACTACCGAAGCGCTGACTAATGCTCCAATCTCAAAGAAATGTCTACGTAGCGTTCGTAGAACCAAGGTACAAGGCGGATACTACGCTACTGGTCAAGAACTTGTTGACGAAATCAATGATGCGATTTGGCCGCTAGTTGCAAGTAGTGCTATGGCTCCCATCTCGAGAACTGACTTTTTTAAATACCATGCATCTGCAAACATGTGTCATTTCAAGCCCTCTCGGCATTTCCAGTTTGATATCGGAAAAATAGCCCATGTTCTAGGTTTTAGACCTGGCGGGCCTGGTTTTTTCAGCTATGTTGATCAGTTTTCATCCCAACCTGCTGATTTAACTGGCGGCTTGCACACAATGTACATTTACTCAAATATTGTTGATTCAGTTATTGTTGGTAATGCCAAAGTTCCACTGCTCGGTGCGGTTCCTTTAATGGCCCGAGTTCACAATGAGCGTGAGTACTACGAGTTTGTAAGTCCCTCGTACCTGCCGGTGGTGAAACACCCATTCAAAACTATTGAAGTTCAAATAAATGATGATACTGGTCAACTTATGGACACTGTGCTGAGAGGCAAGACAATTCTAAGCATCAATATTCGCGAGAAGAAGAAACTATAAATAAACATTAACCATGCAATGAACTTTATGCACGCTATTTACTCAAATATGCCTTCGATTCTGATTGGTGGTGCGTTACCGGTATTTTCTGGCGGATACCAGCGTGGCAACGGTCTTTTTGGTAGTATTGCACGCTTTGCTCTGCCAATCTTGAAAAGCTTTGGAAAAAATATTTTGCGTCACGGAACTCGAGCTCTGGCCACTACAGTCAGTGATACTCTTGAACAGGGTGGTAGTTTGAAAGAGGCGGCGCTTCGCAATTCCGTACAGGCTGCCAAAGACGCTTTCAAAGACACTGTCGCACAGCGAGGTAGTGGCAAGCGTCGTAAACGGCCATTGAAATGACTCGGTCGCGATATTTTCACTTCTATAAATAAAAAACCCCGACTAGACTAAAACCGTTGTTTGAGAGCACGTCACCATGTCTGAATGTTTATGTACGAAATCCGAGTTTGAACTATTTGCCCCACGCGCTCATCAAATTGCTGCTGTTGGATCGACTACTGAGGAAATTCACCCAGTTGCAAGCGTTGAAAATGCTGGTGTGGTCGAATTTCGCGTGGTTGGTGGCGAAACCTTTGTCGATCTTAACGACATTGACCTTGAAATTAAGGGCCGGGTTACGTTGGCTAATGGAACAAATTTGGCGGCTGATGCAAACGTTGCACCAATCAATTACGTCCTTGAGTCGCTGTTTAAGAATGTTACCTTAACCATCAATGGTACCCACGTTGAGTCGAGCAACAATAATCACGCCTACAAGGCATATATCCGGACCTGCCTCAACTATGGTAGCGACTCAAAATCTAATCAGCTACGTATGATGGGCTACGCAAAAGACCATGGCGGTCAAATGGCTGTAGTTGGTAACCCTGGCTTTGTTACTCGTAAAGCAATGGCTGCCGGCTCACGCACCTTTCACCTCTACGGGCCTCTTAGTCTAGACTTTTTTGTTACAAACGGGCGCATGCTACTGCCCTACACTGATATGGTGATTACACTGACTCTGCACAGCCCTGGTTTCGTTATTGAAAATCACGCTGACGGTGTCGATGCTAAATTGGTCCTTCAAAGTGCCAAACTTCACGTGCGACGGGTAAAAGCAAACCCCCAGCTGGCAATGGAGATTGAAGAACAGTTGGCCTCTCAGAATGCAATCTATCCTATTGAGCGTCTAGTTGTACACACTACATCAATCGCGGCTGGGGTTCGGGATGTGTCAATTAATAACATTTTTCCTGAACAAAAACCTAAACTTGTCCTGGTTGGCATGGTCAACAGTGCCGGTTACAATGGGGTGGCAACCCATAACCCATTCAATTTTGAACCGTTTGGTGCCGACAGCGTCGCACTGTACAAGGACGGTGTCAGTTTGTGCGGACAGCCGTTTACACCCCGATTTGCACAGAATAATTACGCTCGAGAGTATGCCATGCTGTACAAGAGTCTTGGTAAAATGAATCGAGATCTTGACATTGATTTGTCGTATGACGACTATCGAGCTGGCTACTGCTTGTTTGCTTGGAACCTCATGCCCGACATGGAGCTGGGTGCGCATAGCATGCCTCGCGAAAGAGGCAATCTGACGCTACAAATAAAATTTTCCGGTGCCCTAGCCTCTGGCATCAATGTGCTGGTATTTGGTTACTTTGACAATACGGTCCAAATAACCCGCGGTCGTCAAGCCATTCTGGACTATGTGTAATGAATAGTCTGGAAATTTTGGAGCGCCTTGTACGTCTACCTGTTGAGGTGCGCGTGACACCTGTTGACCAGATCCCTCGGCCTGTTTACCCGGCTGCATACGTCGTCAACTTTGATACTGGCAACCTGCCTGGAACACACTGGGGATTGATTTGCCTGCACGAGGATGCCAGCGTGACATTTTTTGACCCCTTGTGTATTGAACCCGTTCCTGATTTGTTGACAAACTGGTTTGCCAAATATGTCCCCTCCCCCGTTGCCATGAACAGCCGCCCTGTTCAACACCCTCTGAGTGTGACCTGCGGTCCCCACGTAATTTTTGTGGCAGAGAAACATTTTCAAGAGGGCTTGTCAATCGATTCGATTCTGCGGAATTGTTACAGCGCCAGTCTTTTGCAAAATGATTCAATGGTTCGGAATTATGTTCTACAAATAAAGTAATCAAAATTAATATTGGGGCGGGCCACCATGTACAAAACAATTGATCCTGACGCTCTAAAGTTTGCCCCTAAAACTTCGGCAATCTTTGCCGGAGTGAATCAGAGCGGAAAGACTACACTTGTTAAGAATCTGCTGCGCAAAGAGTTTTTTCAAAACCCCAAACCGGTTCGCGTTGATTGGTTTGGACATTATCCTGATCCGGAATTGTTTGAATTGCCTTACCCTGTGAATTTTCGTTCGTGTACATTCGATCCCGAAACTTATGTACCTGAACCAGACATTTTACTCGTTGTTGATGACCAAATGCATGCCATGGAAAAAAGCTCTGCTTTTACCACATTTTTTACGCGCAAAGTCTCCCATGTGGGCTTTAGACTTTGGTATCTTGTGCAGAACCTGTTTGCAAAGGGTAAAGAACACCGCACTCAATCGCTCAATGCCAACTACCTTGTTTTATTCCGCAATGTACGGGATGTCAGTACAGTGTCCCATATTGCAAAGCAGCTTGCCCCCTCTAACCCAAAAAGTTTTGTATCAATGTACGAAAATGCGACGCGCGAACCATACTCATATTTAATTGTCAACTGTTTGCAACATGCACCTGTTCGCTATTATGCGAACGTGTTGGGGCAGTACCCCATCGTTTATGACAAATAAAATACTAATATGCTGGCCAGCAAAAAATATGACTTTTGTCTTAATTACTGTGGTTGGCGGTGATTCACCGCGCACAAAAGAGCCCGCATTGGGTTTAAAACATGCAATTTCTACCCATCACCCATTGTTAGTCTTGCCCTAGAGGCAGCATATCTGTCTTTTGCTCGGGAGGTACACTGGTTCGAATCTTGACTGCCCCGACTAAATAAACTAAAAAGTAGTATCATAGGGGTTTTTCGCTATAAATACCGAAATTCCCTAAGAAAAAAATTAAGCTGCCGGACCTTCGCCGACAACAACCGCGGCTTGCCGCGGTGCTAGAGGCCGTCATCAGCCCGACGGACCTTCGCGAAAAGGGCCCATCCGGGGTTGTCAAGTAGTATAGATTGATTGATTGATTGATTACTTGATCGGTTGATTCAGAAGCCAATAAAAAGGACAAAGCAGATCTCTAGCGTTAAGACTTTTTAGTTCTTTTATTTACAACTAAAATTACTTACTTAGAAACAGGAAGTGAACAAAAAGTGAATAATTCATGCGACTCTTACCCTACTCTGGAATTCATACGTTGGCCCAACAGTTTTAAGCCTACAACTTCATATCTAAATAAAAAATTACGAAAAAAATACTGTTTTGTAAGCGTCACATGTATATACTACTAATAGAGATCGTTGCAGTAGTCAGTTGTGCAGGCGATGCAGCTTGCAAAGGTGCAGGTTGGACATTTCGGTTCGCACTTGCCGCAACCGGCGCTGATAGTCTAAAAAAATAGTTTGAAAAACGCGTTTTTAGTAAATAGTCTACTGTGAGTAGGAAGGAACGCGCAAGATTTTCTTAACGGAGAGCGCAAGGGCTAATTGCCAATACGAGAAACAATAAAATGATTGAGACTCATACTGAATAGTGCTCCTTCTCCGGGTTGAAATATTTGCCTAATTTGGCCGAGCGCAGGTGCGTATAAGTCACTTCGACTTTCACGTGACACTCAAAGTACTTTTGCTCGCATTCGCCTCGGATTGGCGCAGCTGAGATTGGCCATAGGCCCTGGCGCTTGTAGTACACGCATTTTATAGCCTGCGCAGGCCGCTGACCCGCTAGTTGTAATTGTAAGAATAAAAAGTACACAATTTTGGGATCTCGTAATGAAAATTTCGCGATTTTCGTTTAATTAAATACTTACAGGCCCACAAAATGAATACGGCCATTAGTGTTAAGGACGTTGGAATCGACATCCTGGAAACAGGCCTCTGTTGATTGATAGCTGCGATAACCAAAGTTCCAACTGGATTCAGATATAGTTGAGTCTTAGCTTTTAGGGCTGCCTGATAACATTTTTTTCTTTTTACTAATGAATGCAAGGTTCAATGCATTTTCGTAACTTTCCAATTTTAACGCATTTTTGCATGTTAACCTTATTTACGACTATGGGTCTTATTTACTATTGGTCTTCTATGGTTCAAATCAATCAATGCTGCATTAATTTATTAGGACTTTTAGCGAAGCTTCTACAATTCTGCCAAGGATACCTTAGGTGTCCTTGAATTGAAGCTATGCGAATAAAACCGCAAGCATGAGTTCTTGGCATTGCCATTTGACCTGGGCTGGCTAACAAACTGTAAAACAACGTGCCCGGCGAAGGTTAGGCAAAGTGGAAAGATAAACATTACGTTTTCTTCAAGCAGAAACATTTATTTAACATGCATGTATGCGGCACATGCCGCAAAGGCGCCTGACACAGTGGCCTGGAGCAAAGCATTGCATGCGCCTGTTTGGGTTTTTTTGTAGTTAGATTAAGAGTGGAAAGAAAAGGCCCGGTCGGCCTTGATAGTTTTAAAAGTCGGCGGAAGTACGTCGGACCAATTGTGCAAGTTAAACCGCTGATCTGGTTTTGGAATAGAAAATTGTCTGCGATGTACGCTTGTGCAGATCACGAACACGTGATTGAGTGTACATCGATGTACAGTCTTAGGAATAGCCTTGTGACATTGGGACAGGAATGGAGAGAAAAAGAGGGGTTTGCCGGGGCTGCTAGAATTCAAAGCACACTGGACTAACTGCCCAGGCCACACTTAAAGCTAGTGTATCTGCCTCCCTGACAGCCAGCCTGCCAGACAAGCTTACCAACGCGAAATACTGAGAATTCAATTCATTAAGCAAAAAGGGACCCAAGAATTTATAAAAGGCGCCTCCATTTACGCGCATCAAAGGAACGAAGAAGAACGCGAAGCATTTTTGTAGCCTACAACCTCTATTTTTGTGTCCATTTCATTTCTTAGGACATATTCAACAAAATTCTACTCCTTATAGTCAAAAGAGCAGGTTGATACTAACGGCAACGATAGAAAGTAACGTACCTGCTGTACGAGTCTCTATTTGTAAAATAAAAACCTGTTGAACTTTAGTAGCCAAGCAGACATAAATTATTTGAAAACGTCGCCGACCCACACTAAAGCAAAGCAAACTTACTTTAATAGAAAGCAAAAGTTGGCCCACTCTCTTCAAGCATGTCGCTGTCTACCTGTCGTCGACTGTTAACGCCAGTCGCGTCGGCTTTGCGCCGTTATTATTCGCCAATGTCTGACTCTCCGCGCAATCGGGTCGCCGTTCTAGGCGCCTGCGGCGGCCTCGGCCAACCATTGGCACTAATGCTGAAACGGTCTGAATACGTTGCCGAACTTGCTTTGTACGACAAAATTGACACGGCCGGCCTGTGCGCCGATCTCAGCCACATCTCCACTAAGGCGGCTGTCAGAGGCTACCAGGGCGCTGGCCAACTGGCTGACTGCCTCACCGGCTGCAGCGTTGTGGTCCTCATTGCCGGCATTCGGAGGTAAGGAGTCTCAATTCCGTTATTTCCTCGCTACCTTTCTCCCTGTCTCCCTTTCTCCCTCCCTGCTCCCTCTCCTCCTCTTCGTCTCCCTATCTCCCTTTAGTGTCTACCCATGTTCGCCCGACCCTCGCTGCAGTCTCCCAGCCAATTAGTGAACGCAGCTCCGCAACCAACTAACAAAATCCCAATTCAGGCAGCCCGGCATGCACAGGGACAGCCTGTTCGATCAGAACGCCACCATAGTTGCCGAATTAACCGACGCCGTTGCCAAGCACTGCCCGGAGGCTCAACTGTGCATCCTGACCAATCCGATCAACAGCAACGTGCCGCTGGCTGCCGAGATACTCAAGCATCACGGCGTGCACGATCCGCGCCGACTTTACGGCATCACCACCGTGGACACCGTCAGGGCAGACGTGGCCTACGCTAAGCTGACTGGCCACCCGCTGGACAAGGTGCTTCTGAGTTCTCATCTTGCTTTTCTTGTCTTTTTCTCTAAGATCCCATGCGACAATTTCATCTATCTGAGATCCCATCCGCCAATCTCATCTATCTGCGATCCCATCCGCCAATCTCATCTGTCTGAGATCCCATATCCATTAATCTCATCTATCTGAGATCCTATATCCACTAATCTCATCTATCTGAGATCCCTTCCGCTAATCTCATCTATCTGAGATCCCCTCCGCTAATCTCATCTATCTGAGATCCCATCCACTAATCTTATCTATCTGAGATCCCATATCCACTAATCTCTCTCTATCTGAGATCCCATACCCGCCAATCATATCTATCTGAGATCCCATCCTCCAATCTTGTATATCTGAGATCCCATACCCGCCAATCTCATCTATCTAAGATCCCATATCCGTTAATCTCATCTATCTGAGATCCCATATCCGCCAATCTCTCTCTATCTGAGATCCCATCCACGAATCTCATCTATCTGAGATCCCATATCCACTAATCTCATCTATCTGAGATCCCATATCCGTTAATCTCATCTATCTGAGATCCCATATCTGCCAATCTCTCTCTATCTGAGATCCCATATCCACTAATCTCATCTATCTGAGATCCCATATCCGTTATCTGAGATCCCATATCCGTTAATCTCATCTATCTGAGATCCCATATCCGCCAATCTCTCTCTATCTGAGATCCTATCCACGAATCTCATCTATCTGAGATCCCATATCCACTAATCTCATCTATCTGAGATCCCATCCGCCAATCTCATCTATCTGAGATCCCATTCACTAATCTCATCTATCTGAGATCCCATATCCGCCAATCTCATCTATCTGAGATCCCATATCCGTTATCTGAGATCCCATATCCGCCAATCTCATCTATCTGAGATCCCATATCCGTTATCTGAGATCCCATATCCGTTAATCTCATCTATCTGAGATCCCATATCCGCCAATCTCATCTATCTGAGATCCCATCTGCCAATCTCATCTATCTGAGATCCCATATCCACTAATCTTATCTATCTGAGATCCCATCCGCCAATCTCATCTATCTGAGATCCCATATCCACTAATCTCATCTATCTGAGATCCCATCCGCCAATCTCATCTATCTGAGATCCCATGCACTAATCTCATCTATCTGAGATCCCATATCCGCCAATCTCATCTATCTGAGATCCCATATCCGTTATCTGAGATCCCATATCCGTTAATCTCATCTATCTGAGAACCCATATCCGCCAATCTCTCTATCTGAGAACCCATCCACGAATCTCATCTATCTGAGATCCCATATCCACTAATCTCATCTATCTGAGATCCCATATCCACTAATCTCATCTATCTGAGATCCCATATCCACTAATCTCATCTATCTGAGTTCCCATATCCGCCAATCTTATCTATCTGAGATCCCATATCCGCCAATCTTATCTATCTGAGATCCTATATCCACTAATCTCATCTATTTGAGATCCCATATCCACTAATCTTATCTATATGAGATCCCATATCCGCCAATCTCATCTATCTGAGATCCCATCTGCCAATCTCATCTATCTGAGATCCCATCTGTAAATCCTATCTATCTGAGATCCCATCTGTAAATCTCATCTATCTGAGATCCCATCTGCAAATCTCATCTATCTGAGATCCCATCTGCCAATCTCATCTATCTGAGATCCCATCTGTAAATCTCATCTATCTGAGATCCCATCTGGAAATCTCATCTATCTGAGATCCCATATTCACCCCATCATCCACCCGCAGGTCAGCGTCCCCGTGCTGGGCGGTCACAGCGGCCACAGCCTTGTGCCTGCCTTCAGCCAGGCCCAGCCGCCAAGCCGCCTGTCCCCTGAGGACGTTCGCCGGCTAACCGAGTCCGTGCGCGGCGCCGCCGACGCCATCGTCGCTGTGAAAGCCGGCGGCGGCTCGGCTACGCTGTCGGTGGCCTCGGCCGCGCACCGTTTCGTCAACTCCGTGCTGCTGGCCCTCGACGGCCGTCAGAACATTGTGGAATCCGCCTACGTTGAGTCTGACGCGACCAAGGAGGTGCCGTTCTTCTCCAGCCCGCTGCTGTTAGGCCAGAATGGCGTCGAGCGCAACATGGGCATCGGCAAGCTGTCCGACTACGAGGCCGAGCTGTTGAAGGCCGCTGTCGCCGAGCTGCGCGGCCAGATTGCCAAGGGCCAGGCGTTCGGCCGGGACTGGGCTAAGCGATGACCGACTAAGCCATCAGCGCTTGTTAGCCTCGTTTCCTTGACTTCTTCTGGGGTGGTCGGACGTGCATTCGTTTGAATGATTGCTTGTTTGCTTAGACTGGATTTAGTCGTGCTCCGCCGCTTTTAATCGTGCTTCTTTGATTCTTCTTTCTCTGCCGGTTTCCGAGTCTTAAAACTGGTTGCTCTTGGCCCGGAATCTCTGCCTCTGTTCTCGCCATTCTATCCGTTATCATCTCCCTAGCTTCATTGTCTTCAACACAGTCAACATTAGCTTACCCCGTACCTTAATTTCCCTCCCTAACCCTTGCTTACGGCAACCTCTCTCCCTTACCCTTGGTCGCAACCTCTCTCCCTTACCCCAACCGCAACCTCTCTCCCTTACCCTTGGTCGCAACCTCTCTCCCTTACCCCTAACCGCAACCTCTCTCCCTTACCCTTGGTCGCAACCTCTCTCCCTTACCCTTGGTCGCAAACTCTCTCCCTTACCCTTGGTCGCAACCTCTCTCCCTTATCCCCGACCGCAACCTCTCTCCCTTAGCCCTGACCGCAACCTCTCTCCCTTACCCCTGGTCGCAACCTCTCTTCCTTACCCCTGGTCGCAACCTCTCTCCCTTACCCCTGGTCGCAACCTCTCTCCCTTACCCTTGGTCGCAACCTCTCTCCCTTACCCCTGGTCGCAACCTCTCTCCCTTATCCCCGACCGCAACCTCTCTCCCTTAGCCCTGACCGCAACCTCTCTCCCTTACCCCCGGTCGCAACCTCTCTCCCTTACCCCTGGTCGCAACCTCTCTCCCTTACCCCTGGTCGCAACCTCTCTCCCTTACCCTTGGTCGCAACCTCTCTCCCTTACCCCTGGTCGCAACCTCTCTCCCTTAACCTTGGTCGCAACCTCTCTCCCTTACCCTTGGTCGCAACCTCTCTCCCTTAGCCCTGACCGCAACCTCTCTCCCTTAGCCCTGACCGCAACCTCTCTCCCTTACCCTTGGTCGCAACCTCTCTCCCTTACCCCTGGTCGCAACCTCTCTCCCTTACCCCTAACCGCAAGCTCTCTCCCTTACTCCCGATTACAAGCTCTCTCCCTTACCCCTGGTCGAAACCTCTCTCCCTTACCGTTAATATGCCCTCTTGTACTCCAATCACTTAGTCTTTTTTTCGCCACACATGAATTTGCCCCCCTGTAGATTAGCTTAAGCCGCTTGAATACAAAACAACTTTTCATATCAGTCCGTCTCTTAATCATCGCAATTTTGTCTGACATGCTAGGAAGAAATTCACCTACTGATTACAAAAAATTAATGCTAAAAAATAGAAATCAAGGCCTCTAAATTTTCTAAAAATAAAATAGAAATTAATTTTGGCTAAAAAATTATCAATCGAAAAAAAATCATCTCAATTAAGCAGTCGCATGTAATTTTTCTTGTATTCCCCTGTCTTCTAATTTAGAATTAATTAATTAGTAGGCTAACCCGTTCTGTGTTTTACAGCAATAAATCATGGACGCTTAGTTAACAATAAGAACAATTTCAATTTTCCCGGTCCGCAACTTGCTACTAACTTGGCTTTATGTAAAACAGTAGTGCGGTACGAATTTTCAGCTAAATTCTAACCATCTTGGCATTCTGCTTTAGCATTGGTAATCAACTTTACTCGCTAATTTGAGTAGTTAGTTTTAATTTTTATCGTGCGAAACTGTTTTAAAAAAGAAGCATGGAACATTTCGTCACTTTTTTTGGCTTTAATGCACAACACCATAGCAACCAGTTGTTGACTGTAGTAACCATCGCGCGCATTGAAGGTTAAAGAAGTCTCCGATTTTTAATTTACAGCATATATAACCTTTATTTTTATTTGACCCCCTTCAGTTTGCAGTGTGTTTATTGTACTATCATTTTCTGCTTGCACTTTGACACACATTAAACTCTAATGAAAATATACGAACGAGAAAAATTCCTTAATTTGTGGACTCGATGTGGCTAGGCTGTTGTTTAGCTGATCATCTCTGATCGGACGCATCCTTGATGACCATTGCAAATTAAAACAAGTCGCTATACTGAGAATCATGCACTTTTCTCAATATTATCAGAGAATCATCCAAATTACAATATTTTCGTCCAAATTTAAATAGGTAGAATCATTTAAATTAGAGGGAAAAATCGTATTCAAAGGCAACATAAATTAAAGCAAGAATAGTCATAAATTTTGCATTATAACCTGAAGGTCGTAGGTTCGAACCCTATGCTCTAGGGGACAATTTGAGCCCTTAAGCAAGGCGCTTAATCCCGTATTATTTGCTTCAGTCCACCCAGCTGAGATCGGGTACCAGTTTGAGCTGGGTAAATTTAGTGTGGGTGTTGCGGCCCCCCCAGCCCATCAGGACTGAACAGCTGTACACAGCTTTTGGATGCGCCGCGCAGCTAGCTGCGGCTGTACATGTACCGTGGGCTGTACATTTATCTGGTCGAGAGGTCATTTGTTTAAATTTAGTCACAAAATTTAAAGAAAATTATTCAGATTAAAATTAATAATCCTTTATATTCAGAGAAAATCACATTTTGCTTAGTCACGCAAAATCTTCACACGTTCCTATAACCTATTCGATAAAAAATTTACATGTCAAAATATTCTTGAGATTATAAACACAAAGAAGAATTTTAATATTATTCAAGCTAATTCTGCCAATCCTAAAGATCCTATTGATGGTATATTAAACCTAAAAGTAGAAATTATAATACAAAAATTTACTAATTCACAATGAATATTGTTAGTTTTAAGAAATCGAGATTTAATCCTCTTATTCGCCTCCACGCTAGTTACTATAATCATAATCTAATAATGCACAGTAAATTTGTTATAATTGTAGTATCGATTTATTATAGTATCGATTTGTTAATAAAAAATAAGAATATACTAATAAAAACTGTGCAATTATCCCTAAAAAAGCTAAACCTGCAGGAGGGCTGCAGGCACTTTGATGCTTGAAGCGACATCGTCCCACAACCAGCAACGGGGCATGACTGTCCATTGCGCTGACTCCTGAAGCGCTTTCAGTCACACTAAATACGGTATGCAGGCATAGACACACACACAGGCCGGCACCCAGTCACGCACTCGAGTGTACAAGCGGCAGTTCCAGGCATCGACCAACTCGTGCACAAGGCCCCAAATTAATGTGACCCTGCACACGAAACCACGCTAGGGAAAATAGCCAACCTATACAACGCGGGGTCGAACCTGGGACCAGTGGGGCACAAGGCAGACACACTAGACTGCCGAGCCACCATCCTATTAATCTCACTAATAGGATAATACATTATAATGAGGAGGATTAATCAAATTATTTGGAATTATAAACCTATACAGGTAACACGACTTAACAAGAAAAATCAAACTACAAAACCCATTAATGCAACGAATCCCACTAAATTCGAACTAAAATCCCATCGATCTCAGTCAGGCCAAGCCGAAGGGATCAGAGCACTGGCACACCACGGGATAATTGTGCCCAACCGGGTAGTCGGACAGCTGGCGTTGCAGCATCACGCCGGCGTTCTCGTCCGCCTGGTTGTTGTTCGGCTGGCCGGCTTCCCACACGCCCGGCTTGATCGGCAGCGGCGGCGGCCCGGCGCACGGGTGCCAGTGCCAGCCGCCCGCTGGCTCCGACGAGTTCGCCAGCTGGACGGCGCCGGTCCACACCGGGGCGCCGCTGGAGCCGCCGTAGGCGATCGACACGGCGTCGATGTCGGCGAGGTTGTCCAGCTGAGCCGGCCGGGTCAGCTGACCGTCGGCGAGACAGCGGGCCGCCTGATCCGACCAGTTGGCCCGCGTCGAGTAGAATTTGTACCGGTTGCCATGGTAACCAAATGTGGAATTGACGATTTTAATTAGTCGATAGTCGGCAGGGCAAACGTCACCGAAGCGGATGTAGACGGTGACGTTGACGGCGGAGCAGGTCGATGCGCGCACGCCGGCGCTGCACCGATGCCACGTGTAGAGCCTGCAGCTGCCATCCTCGCCGAAGCTAAAGGCCCTGCAGTCGGCCTGGGCGGAGCAGGCGAGGCCGCACGGCCTGGCGTCGTCCTCCACCGTCGGCAGTCGTCGGACGAAGGTGTCGGCCAGGCACAGGCGCGTCAGGCGCACCGGCTGGTAAGCCTGTCCGGAACAACTTCTGCCGGATGTTGTTGTTGCCATGGCAACCGTGTAGGTTGCGAAGATCAGATACAGAGACATGAAATCACTTGCCGCTTTAACGTTGCGAGAACTGATAAACCGCCGCGTCCCCTTGTAAGGGATATGGGGATATTTAAGAGGGGGCCTGTTTGACTTTGCAGTCGATAAGTTTAACGAGGCTTCTTGTCTGCGTAGGACAAACAACTGAGCAAATAATTAGTCGCCATGGTTACTAACCCAGGTGTTTCCTAATGCCTGCAGCCGTTCCCCAATTTTTTGTTAGCTTCTGTTGACGATGCGAAAACAATATTTAAGGCTTGCTAACAGGTTTTTGCTTGCACATTCAGCATAGCCAAGCTGGAAACTCGTCTATATTGAAGTGGTAAGGCAGCTGCTGCAACCATTTGGAGAATGTAATGCAATACCTTAGCTGAAGGACAAGCCACATGCATTGTATGCTTTCAGTGTTAGCACAGCTGAGAATCCGAAGGCTTGTTGGAGACACGGCACGGGTGCCAACACATTTGCCGCTTGCGTTGTTTGTCATCGGTTTTTTTGAGGGCCAAGAAATTCTTTTTTTGATTCATGAAACTTTTTGTAAGATACTCTAGATTTCAAAAAAAGGTTTTAACTGCCTCCCATAAGATTCACCCCTTTTCAATATTGCATTGGTGCTAACGAAATAAAAAATGAAATAATGAAAAATCAAGAACTTGAAACATATTTTCTTGTTCAATTAAAGTTCATAAATTCCTAATATTTCATAAATAAAAAAATTCGGTCTTCAAACTACACAAGGTGTACATCAATATGAACTGCATGTACTTCGTAATGCGTGAAATACCTTGATCAGCTTTCAGCCTCAAACAGATAGAAAGTTTAGATTTAAATGTGAAAAAAAGTACAAAAATTCTAGAGTCACTAAGCAAACTGATTTCAATTATTAAACAAATGATCACAAAGTTATAAATAAGCACTAATAAAATTTCTAAGCAAGTCCAAAATAAAACAATTCTGCTGCTTTTACTTTCACTATGTTAAAGATATCCTACTATATAGTTGCTATACAGTTGCTATGCGGTTGCTACCCGGGCTGGGCTCACAGCAGCAGACGCGGCAGCAGCTGTACAGCGGCCAGAATCACGTACAGACGGGTAGCGGCGGCGGCGGCCAGACGGACCGCCTTGGTCGCGTCCGACTTGGCCGCCATGGCAACCGCCGGACTCCCGTTGGCCTGGCAGGCCATGCTTTTGCACGCCTTCAGCACGCGTTGCTGCTGCTGGATCTCCAGCTGTTGAAGCTGCTTTGTCTCATTGTTAGGCGTCAGGAAGTCCACGAACAACTGGTAGGAGGCCTCCGGCTTCTCGATTGGCGTGCTGTGGCCGGCGCCCGACACGGACCTGTAGCGGATGGTGAAGGATTCGAACACGGTCTCGACTCCGCCAACCTGGACGGAGGCCGCCCCGAACAGGCACTGGCAATAGTGCCAGGAGTAGCGGCTGCCCAGCCTCGGCCAGGTCATGTTGTCCACGAAGCCCGCCGTGGCCAAATACGGCAGCAGGTAGTCAAGATTGCCGTTGTACAGCAGAACATCGATGCCGCTTTGGTTGAGCAGCAGGAGCTGCTGGGTGAGCGCCTCGTTGCGGAATCGATAGTTGGTGAACACGCGCCCGCTGCAGATGTGATAGCTGGCGGCCCGAGGTGACACGCCCAACGCCAGGCGGACATCCGGCCGCTGCAGGTAGTGCTCCATAGCCGTGGTGTTCAGGCATCTGTAGGAGTCGTTGTAGCCCAGTATGTTGTGATGGCACAGGCTCTCTACGTTGTACTCGTTGAACGTCGGGTCGCTATTGTCGGCGTAGTGGTCCGTGACGGGCAGCAGGCCCATGACGTAGGCGAACTCCGCTCTGGCGGCCATCATCGCGTCGCGACCCATGAAGTAACCGTTGCCAATAGCAACGCCTCGAAGTCGAAGACCGTCTGGTCTGGATAACTGTTCGTCTGCAAGCAGCGCCTCGGCCAGGAGCGGCAGGTACACACCTGCATAGCTCTCCCCAGTCAGGTAGAAATCCCTGGCTCGGTACTCGGGAAACAGCTGCAGAAACTGCCTCAACGCCAGCACATTGTCGCGCGTGGTCCTGTCATCGTTCCAATGGGATTTTAGCGGCGTCGTTCTCGCCGTGTCGTAGCTGAACCCGACGCCGGCTGGCGACTCCAGGTAGAGCATGTTCGCCACCCGGCTCCAGGCCCACGGATTGTGCACGAGCTGGGCCCGGTCGTTCACCAGGAACGGCCCGTTGGTGGTGAGCAGGCCGCCTAGAGACGAGCAGCCCGGGCCGCCGTTCAGCCACAACACGAGCGGCGCCTCCAGCGTCGGCGTCTCCGAGCTCTCCACCAGCCAGTAGAACAGGCGGCTGCCGCTCTCTGCCGCCGTCAGGTAGCCGGAGAACTGGTTGATCCGCGGGCCAACAGCTGGCTGGCCGGGCAGGCCGACAACGCGACGTCGCTGGGCCCAGCCTGGCTGTTGCGCAACCAGCAGCAGAAGCAGCAGCACCTGCGGGAGCCGCAGCGACAGCGGACGGATGAGTCGCCGACCAAGCATGAAGTTGGAAGCGTCGACTTGTTCAACAGGCGGACATGCGGGTTTGATGCTTTGATGCTAGATAACTTTCTCGCAGTCAGGACTCCGGTTTTGGCGCTGAGGCTTTTCTGTCTTTGCGCACCTGGCCGCCCCGCTTTGTTGGCATCAATTCTGGCTGCGTGTTTTGATCTGTCCGTCTAACCAGCCGTGAAGATTATCTCGGGGGTGGCGGTTGTGGCTCGAGTTTCCCGATTGGCAGTAAAAAAAATTGTTGGCAAGATTTCGAAATAAGGGAAAAATCGGCCGCCAGAGGGGGTGGTTTATTGCGCTACAGACTCCCCTTGGTGAGGATAAATATATTGAAGAAATCTAGGAGGCTGGGACTTGCATCCAGGCGGGTGTCATTCTCCGGTTTCGCTGGACTTTGGATTCGCTTCCGTCCGTTTCTCGAATAGAATTTTCGGTCTGAGGAGGATGAGGGGGTCGGAGAGTCTCCCGGAGGCGTCCAAATAATCCCCCCATTTTTCTTGTTTGCATGCCGGGAAGCTTTCTTGAAGAGGGCCTGGTTAAGAAGGTTCGACAGCGACTTCCCGTTGTTAGCGCAATAAAATCTGATGGGAAATTTCAGTCCGGCATAATCCCGCTGCCCCGCGCGCACGAATTTTGACCTCTGCAGCGCGCTTCTTGTTGCCGAGTGCGCTGTCGAGACTCTTCAAAGCTGGAGTGCAGCCTGCAATGGCATCAGCGCCCTCCAGGGTCGGCTGCACCCCAGGAAATTTGGCTACTTTTTCCCTGCCAGTGGCACACAACAAGATCAGAACACGGCCGATGAAAAGCTTTCACTTTCATCACTCTTGGCGCCTCTAGAGACCGGCAGGGGATATAAGCGAGGGATCAGAATTAATTGTCCCGAGCGTCCCAGAAGGGGAGGGCGTGCTGTTTGCACTGATGATCCCAATTTTTCTCCCAATTTCTGATTGCCCTGCGGCATTTCCTTATTGAAAGTCAGCTTGCAGCATCCTTGCCTGTCGCAACTCTAAGGAAAATTTTGGGACGCATCATTTTGAGCATTTGTGTGCGCGTGTGTTTGTTTGAGTACAAAATCAATAAAGTGCAAACACCAATTCGAAATGAAGATCACTGAACATTGATTTCTACTAGATCCAAAAATCATGTTTAGAATTTTTACCGGCTCAAAAACTCAAGATGAAACCGGAGCTACCTGAAACCGGTTCCAACCATGCACTCTGCAAAAGTGCTCAACTTGAGGTGTAATTTACAATTACATTGCATACTCTAGTTGAGTGGCTCTAATTTTATCCCTGCATAAATACTGAATGTCAGGCAGTTCCCTAAATTGACATACGAGGGGCTTGTTCGCCCTTTGCTTCTTGAATTATGCATTGATTAAATCTCTTACTTTTATTACCAAACTGCAGTAACCGTGTATTATCAATTTTTAATTAAACTGCAAGTACTTCCACTTTATTGCCCCTATCCCAACCCTGGGCAGGTCGGTTGTGATCTTGGAGACTCAGTGCGTGATCACTGTTGATACCTGATACCTGTAACGTGCTCATTCATGCTTGTATTTGACAATGCTTTTTACATTGCAATCGGCCTTGTCTACGGTTTTTTTTGCTCTATAAATATGGCTGATAAGATCGAGACGATCTCCACAGAACTTTTTAGCGCAGAGTTCGTGAAGTCCATAGGCGCTCATAGGATTGCGGATGGCTCTGGCACTATCTCCTTCGCACGCAAATCCCACCTCCGATCGGACAGCAACGACTAGTTCCGCAGCGACATCTTCGTCATCGACTACAACGCCCCATCACCAGCCTCCGCAGCAGCAGCAGCAGCAGCAGCAGCAGCCGGCCCAGTCCGAAACAATCTGCTCCAATCCATTCCTAGATGCATTTTTCGCTGTCGACAAAGATCAAAACGAGACAATCACGTCCGAGGAGCTGTCGGACCACATGTCTAATTCTCAATTTGAGAACAATTTTGGCGAGGTAAACCTAATCTTTGCGTACAATGAACAGAAAACATTATTTTTGGTAGTCTGTCATACTAAATCCTAATGTGTTTTTTACATTGTGTCAACAGAAATGGATGAAGTTGTTTGACGAAGACGCGGACGGGACAATCACTCTCGAAGAGTACTGCAATGTGCTCGGTCTGAATCCTAAACAGGCGTAAGTACTAAATAGTCCCCGATTTAGCCGTTTTGGCTCAACGGTTATCCCTTATTGAAGAATTAAAATCGAACACGCATTCAGGAGAATCTACCGCTCCCAGAAGGTCAAGGCCGCCTGCCTACGAGACGGCCGCTTACCAGAGGACTTGTCCTGCATCTCGGCCAGCATGGAGCTGGAGACGCAGCTGGACGTGGTTGAAATCTTCCGCGACGCTCAGCGCAACAGCCAGCAGGCCAGGGACATCGCCGCCTACATGAAGACGCAGTTGGACCAGAAATTCGGACGCCTGTGGCACGTCGTGTTGCTAACCGGGCAGTACTGGGCGAGCTACAGCCACGAGCCGGGCATGGCCTTGTTCTTCAAGTCGGACAAATTCATCGTCATGGTCTGGCGTACGCCGGGCATCTGATTTTGCTGGGAACAATGCCACAAAGCAATACCAAATGAAACGCATGCTTGTTAGGTTTAATAATTAATGAACAAATAAATTTAGACACCCGACCTTTCGATCAGATGTACAGCCCACGGCACAGCCGCAGCTAGTTGCGCGGCGCATCCGAGGGCTGTGTACAGCTTTCAGCCTGAAGGGCTGGAGGGGCCGCAACACCCACACTAAATTTACCCAGCCCAAACTGGTACCCGATCTCAGCTGGGTGGAAAGAAGCAATGCGGGATTAAGTGCCTTGCTCAAGGACACAAATTGTCTCCTAGGGCCGTGACTCGAACCCACGACCTTCCGGTCATGAGGCAAGCGCCCTAGCCAGTAGGCTACAACTCCTTAGGTTTAGTAACAGTTTAAATCACTCCAGTTGGGACGCTTCATCAGTACAGTATCTGCGTGCATCGCATGCGTATTACTCTGCGAGATTCACACAAATTCCGAAGCATTCACCTTGTCATAGAAAAACATAAATAGCAAATGATTTATGGAATAAAGAAAATCCTTACATACACCAAAAAGACTAAATTATAAAGTATATTGTTTGTAAATTTATGTAACCAACAATAAACGAAATTAGCTACGTAGGGATTAATAAGCCAATTTTAACAACTTACTTAACGATTATTTGTACTCTAAAGCAAGCCTTATAAAAGATTTTAGTCAACGGCAAACTCAATTTATTTGGCTCTCTGTTATTAAGGGTAGTTCTTGATCGAAAGTAGGAGTATTGCTGTAATAAAACAATGAAATCGTGGCGCCATTGGAATACAGATAGGCTAAATTTACATAATCGCAAATAAATTTTGAAAAAAAGATCCATTTGAAAATCAATTTAGTGAAATTAGAAAATTATTGATTAAAAAATTATAATTTTACTTTGCAAGGGTTTTACGCATCTGTTTCTACCAGTAGATGTATTAGTATTCATAGTTTTACTAGCTAGGGATTTCTTATCTATCGCAATGTACCACACGATGCACAAACTATACCCACATTCGTAGTCAAGTGAAAAGTTCATAGAAACAATAAAATAATCATTTAAGTTTGCTCAAAATTTCGTAGTCTCAAGGGTCACACATTGGCAGGTCAAGGCTGGAATTCTCTGCGTCCAAAAATTACGTAAAGTAACAATTTTTTGGTTCAAGTCAAGCCCAACACAAAGACCCGTCACACTCGTCGCTTAATGCCGAAATCTTCGTAGTCCAATAGAGCGTCCTCCTCCTTGGAGACATTCAGAATCTGTTTCTGCAGTTTGATGGACGCCGGCTTGGCTTCTTTGCCGTCGTTAACCTCCTTGATGGATTCTGTTGCTTTAACAGCCTGTTAGATTTTGAAATAACGCGATTAGTTGCTTACTAATAGTAGATCCTAGCGATAATTTATGCGAAAAATTTTTTTAATTTTTCTATTACATGAAATTTTTTTAATCATTTTTTATTGATTTAGGGCACTTAAATTATACCTGTAAATGCTTTAACACTGCTGAGAGATATTTGGAATTCTTAGACCCAGAGTCAAGGAAGCTTTTTTCAACTTTTAGACTAGGAAACCATAGGTTAGCCTGTGAAACCATGAGATCAGTGAGACCAAAAGTTCCGTACAAAAACAGAATTTGCCCAAAGTGCCACTGCGAAGTAGAGAATGAGATGCACTTAAGGCTTAAATGCACCTGGGAGGAATATCAATTAACGCGAAAAGCGTTCATTGAAAATGTTGCTAAAAATATGCAGAACTTTAGCTTTCTGACAGATGAAGATAAAGTATTCTATCTGATGACACAGGAAGACAAAACCTTTATGAAGGAGCTAGTAGAATTCATTACAGAGATGAGTAAAATTAGAAATGTATGGCTAATACCACTGCTCTGAATACCTACTGAAGTATTGCGTTGTCGATTTTAACAATCCCAAATATTAATCGCTATTATCAGTCCACCCATAAATAATCGCTCTGTATTATCGTATTATTTATTCTTTTTTTCTTGCTTGTTTTTTCATTCAAATAAAAATTTATTTAAAAAATCAGCACCTTTTTGCGTGCGCTAATAATAATAATAATACATGGTCTTTCGGCTCTTACTTGGGTTGACTTATCTTAAATTTATTAGAATTAAATTTAGTATACTGGACTAGCCATTTTGCCCCCATCCCCCCAGTAACGGAAGGGTTGCATTAGGGATAATGCGTCGTAACTTGTGCCGTTAAGATCATTTTTTAGGATTTAATTTTTAATTTCTTGGTGAGCCAGTGTGGAAACCTCGTACTGTGTCCTTCTTCAGCCGGCACTCACCCAGTCAAAGACGGCGAACGCGGCCGGACTTTGCAAGGCCATCTCTCGCCTATCAATACCGTCGAGAATCTGACGGCTCCGGGCCGCAATCCGAGGATCGACGCTTTCGGGATTGAAATTGCCGTTGGCAAGGCGTTCGACGCCCTTTAGCAGCGGCTGGCAGCGCTTCCACCTCTGATTGGGGAAAAAGTTGGGGTCGATTTGTTGGGGCTGCAACTTAGGCACTTTGGAGCTGCACTCGTTTCCGTTTATCCCGCACCCCCAAAAAGAGCTGAATCTGCAGGAGGGCTGCAGGAACTTTGACGCTTAAAGCGCCAACGTCCCACAACCAGCGACTGGGCATGACTGTCCATTGCGCTGACTCCTGAAACGCGTTCAGTCACACTAAATACGGTATGCAGGCATAGACACAAACACACACAGGCCGGCACCCAGTCACGCACTCACATTTGGTGTACAAGCGGTGGTTCCAGGCATGTACACTCTCTATGACTTGGGGGTTGCCCTCATGGGCGTAAATAGCACAACTGGCCCATAGCCCAACCAATTCGTGCACAAGGCCCCAAATTAATGTGACCCTGCACACGAAACCGCGCTAGGGAAAATAGCCAACCTACAACGCGGGGTCGAACCTGGACCACTGGCACACAAGGCAGACGCGCTAGACCGCCGAGCCACTCGCACTTTTATTTCGCACCCCCACATTGACAATTTCACTCACCCTGGTCCGCTTCTCGTAGTGACCAGCCAGCAGCAGCAGGGCCTGCACGGTCCGGTGCACTGACTCAACAGGTCGCTGGTAGGCTCGTATCTCCAGCAGGCTGCGAGCCGTCATTTCAGCCCGCCGCCGATGCGACAGATCGGCGTGGCTCAGCTGTCGCTCGCGTTCGATAAGTTCGTCGGCTTCTTCCAATTGAGCGCGGAGCAGCAGCCGCTGGTTATCAGTGAGGCTCTCCGCCTTCACCTGCTGAACCAACTGGGCCAGGCGGCCGATGCTGTGGTACTTCTTGGAGCGGATTATAGCCGAGCGGAGAGCTGTTCGGTTCGGTTTTAAGGAGCGAGTTTTAACAAATAAAAGCCGATACGAAGCTCTTAAAGAGGAACGAGCGTGCTAAAAATTAAAAACTAGGATAGGCTTAATAACTTACTAAGCCGATGCTCCAGGGCATGAAGCGTCAGCTTAGCATACTTGAGCTTCTGCGCCTCGCGATCTTTTAGCTGCATCCTTTCGGCGGCAGCCTCGGCGCCCGTGATGGCGTCGCCAATTCGATCGACGTTGCGCGGTTTGGCCAGCAGGGCGGCGTCCAGCTCGGCAAAGCGCATTTTGAGCTCCTCCCGGCGAGGCGAGTCCTTGCTTGTGTGCCGCTTGCTTCGCTCCTGCCGCAATGTAAATGTGTTCCCCTATAGGATTTAAACTGCCCCACATTCAGGCAATAAGGCAGTGATTAATTCCATACTTACGCTCGTGTCCCCACGTCCCGCTGTTCGACGCTTCATAGGCGGAAGTGACTTTGGTTTCTTGGAAAAAGCCATCACCTCCGGCACTGCTTTTTCTTGACTGACGCCAGTAGCTGGAGCCGGAGCTGCTGAAGTCTCGTGTACCGGAGCAGCCTCAGGCTGAGGCTTCTCAGCAGAAGCAACTTCTGGCTGAGCTTCGTCAACTGGAGCGGCCTCGAAATCATCATCATAATGCGGAGTGACCTCTTCAGGTTGAGCATCACCAGCTAGAGTCGCCTCGGTTTTAGTCGCGTCAGCTGGAGAGTCCTCGGGTTGCGTATGGTCAGCTGCAGCGAACACCTCAGATTGAGCCTCTTCAACTGATGTGGTCTCTGGCTTAGCCTCGTCAGCTGGAGCTTCCTGAGGCGCAGTTTCTTCAGCGACCGGGGTCCCATCAGGTTTGCTATCGGCAGATGGAGTTTCCTCGGGCTGAGCTTCATCAGTGGTAGCGGATTTGGGCTGACCCTCTTGAGCCGAAGAGGTTTCTTCAGGTCGAGCCTCGTCAGTTTGCACGGCCTCGGGTTCAGCCTCTTCAACTGGAGCGATCTCTTCAGGTCGAGACTCGCCAGCTGGAGCGGCCTCTTCAGGTTGAGCCTCTTCAGTTGGAGCGGCCTCTTCAGCTGGAGCGGCCTCTTCAGGTTGAGCCTCGCCAGATGGAGCGGCCTCTTCAGGTTTTGCCTCGCCGGCTGGAGCGGCCTCTTCAGGTTTTGCCTCGCCAGCTGGAGCGGCCTCTTCAGGTTTTGCCTCGCCAGATGGAGCGGCCTCTTCAGGTTGAGCCTCGCCATATGAAGCGGCCTCTTCAGGTTGTTCCTCACCAGCTGGAGCGGCCTCTTCAGCTGGAGCGGCCTCTTCAGGTTGAGCCTCGCCAGATGAAGCGGCCTCTTCAGGTTGTGCCTCGCCAGATGGAGAGGCCTCTTCAGGTTGTGCCTCGCCAGATGGAGCGGCCTCTTCAGGTTGAGCCTCGCCAGATGAAGCGGCCTCTTCAGGTTGTGCCTCGCCAGATGGAGCGGCCTCTTCAGGTTGAGCCTCGCCAGATGAAGCGGCCTCTTCAGGTTGTGCCTCGCCAGATGGAGAGGCCTCTTCAGGTTTTGCCTCGCCAGCTGGAGCGGCCTCTTCAGGTTGAGCCTCGCCAGATGAAGCGGCCTCTTCAGGTTGTGCCTCGCCAGATGAAGCGGCCTCTTCAGGTTTTGCCTCGCCAGCTGGAGCGGCCTCTTCAGGTTGAGCCTCTTCAGGTTGAGCCTCCCCTGTTGAAGCGGCCTCTTCAGGCTGATCCTCGCTAGCTGGAGCGGCCTCTTCAGGTTGTGCTTCTTCAGCTAAAGCGGCCTCTTCAGGTTGTGCCTCTCCTGTTGGAGCGGCCTCTTCAGGCTGATCCTCGCTAGCTGGAGCGGCCTCTTTAGGTCGAGCCTCATCAGGTTGAGCCTCATCAGGTTGAGCCTCTTCGGGTTGAGCCTCATCAGGTTGAGCCTCTTCGGGTTGAGCAGCATCTTCAGGTTGTGATTTTTCAGCTAGAGCGGCCTCTTCAGGTTGTGCCTCGCCAGATGGAGCGGCCTCTTCAGCTGGAGCGGCCTCTTCAGGTTGAGTCTCGCCAGATGGAGCGGCCTCTTCAGCTGGAGCGGCCTCTTCAGGTTTTGCCTCGCCAGATGGAGCGGCCTCTTCAGGTTGAGCCTCGCCAGATGGAGCGGCCTCTTCAGGTTGAGCCTCATCAGGTTGAGCCTCTTCAGGTTGAGCCTCTTCAGGTTGTGCCTCGCCAGATGGAGCGGCCTCTTCAGCTGGAGCGGCCTCTTCAGGTTGAGCCTCGCCAGATGGAGCGGCCTCTTCAGGTTGGGCCTCATCAGGTTGAGCCTCTTCAGGTTGAGCCTCTTCAGGTTGTGCCTCGCCAGATGGA
This sequence comes from Macrostomum cliftonense, assembly GCA_950096795.1. Lineage (NCBI taxonomy): Eukaryota > Metazoa > Platyhelminthes > Macrostomidae > Macrostomum > Macrostomum cliftonense. The sequence continues at coordinate 303,342 of CATNEM010000090.1, read as the reverse complement.
GCGGCCTCTTCAGCTGGAGCGGCCTCTTCAGGTTGAGCCTCGCCAGATGGAGCGGCCTCTTCAGGTTGAGCCTCATCAGGTTGAGCCTCTTCAGGCTGAGCCTCTTCAGGTTGAGCCTCTTCAGGTTGTGCCTCGCCAGATGGAGCGGCCTCTTCAGCTGGAGCGGCCTCTTCAGGTTGAGCCTCTTCGGGTTGAGCCTCATCGGATTGAGCCTCTTCGGGTTGAGCCTCATCAGGTTGAGCCTCATCAGGTTGAGCCTCATCAGGTTGAGCCTCATCAAGTTGAGCCTCCCCTGTTGGAGCGGCCTCTTCAGGCTGAGACTCGTCAGCTGGAGCGGCCTCTTCACGTTGAGCCTCCCCTGTTGGAGCGGTGTCTTCAGGTTGAGCCTCTTCAGGTTGAGCCTCATCAGGTTGAGCCTCATCGGGTTGAGCCTCAACAGGTTGAGCCTCATCAGGTTGAGCCTCATCAGGTTGAGCCTCATCGGGTTGAGCCCCATCGGGTTGAGCCCCATCAGGTTGAGCCTCATCAGGTTGAGCCTCATCAGGTTGAGCCTCATCAGGTTGAGCCTCTTCGTGTTGAGCCTCATCGGGTTGAGCCTCTTCGGGTTGAGCCTCTTCAGCTAGAGCGGCCTCTTTAGGTTGTTCCTCGCCAGATAGAGCGGCCTCTTCAGGTTGTGCCTCTTCAGGTTGTGCTCCATCAGGTTGAGCCTCTTCAGGTTGAGCCTCCCCTGTTGGAGCGGCGTCTTCAGGTTGAGCCTCATCAGGTTGAGCCTCATCGGGTTGAGCCTCAACAGGTTGAGCCTCATCAGGTTGAGCCTCATCAGGTTGAGCCTCATCGGGTTGAGCCTCAACAGGTTGAGCCTCATCAGGTTGAGCCTCATCAGGTTGAGCCTCATCAGGTTGAGCCTCATCAGGTTGAGCCTCATCAGGATGAGCCTCATCAGGTTGAGCCTCTTCGTGTTGAGCCTCATCGGGTTGAGCCTCTTCGGGTTGAGCCTCTTCAGCTAGAGCGGCCTCTTTAGGTTGTTCCTCGCCAGATGGAGCGGCCTCTTCAGGTTGAGTCTCTTCAGGTTGAGCCTCTTTAGGTTGTGCAGCATCAGGTTGTGCCTCATCAGGTTGTGCCTCTTCAGCTGGAGCGGCCTCTTCAGGTTGAGCCTCTTCACGTTGAGCCTCCCCTGTTGGAGCGGCCTCTTTAGGCTGAGACTCGCCAGCTGGAGCGGCCTCTTCAGGTTGAGTCTCTTCAGGTTGTGCCTCATCAGGTTGAGCCTCTTCTGTTGGAGTGGCCTCTTCAGGTTGAGCGGCCTCTTCAGGTTGTTCCTTGTCAGTTGGAGCTGCCTCTTCGGGTTGAGCCTCTTCAGCTTGAGCTGCCTCTTCAATTTGACTCTCGTCAGCTGGAGCGGTCTCGGGCTGAGTCTCGTCACCTGGAGCGGTCTCGGGCTGCTTCTCGTCACCTGGAGCGGTCTCGGGCTGCTCCTCGTCACCTGGAGCGGTCTCGGGCTGAGCGTCGTCAGCTGTAGCGGCCTCCTGTTGACTTTCTACCTGTGGATCAGCTTTTGACTCGTCTACCTGTGCGTCGTCTGCTTTTGCTTCATCAGATTCTTCGATCGGTTTTGATTGTGACTGCACGGAATCCTCTTCCTTGGACCGCTCGCCATCTTTGGATGTTTGGATCTGCAGAGTTATAAAGTTTCTATTTAGGCTTCAAGCCCTTTTAAAGGAGTCTCAAATTTAGATTCGATTTCTCAGAAAATCTGGAATTCCAAACTCACCGCTTGCTGCTCAGCAGTCGCTTCGGAAGATGTTTCAGTCATTGCGCGAGGAGATTGTCTTCGAACACAATTCGGTGGGACCCGAAATGAAAAAATAGAGCGGCTACTTTGCCTCAAAGTCGCGAACACCTTTGAGATTTATCTCTAATCTGCAGTCTCTTATCGGCGTTGCCCCTCCTCTGCTGTTCACTATGACAACGGGTGACAGGCTTGTTCATTTAGCAAATATGATGGTCGCCCTTCACTCCCAAGAGAGCGCAGAGTCGGACTTTCTCCCGCACTCGTCTGGTCTTACTAAACTTAGAGATATTAAACTAATAAGGCTGAAAGAAACAGGTAAGACTGTCGGACAGGTAACGACTGAGATTGCTGAGGATTGTTGTAGCTTTTTTGGGCTTCGAGCTGATTTTTTCTTTCCAAGAGCGTCTCGAGCCGGCATGGGGTTGGCATGGCAACCGTAGGTGCAGCGCGGCAACGAGCTTTAACTAGCGACTAGCTCTGACGTTGAAAGGTATTTGCAATCGGCGCTGTCTTTTTTTCTGTCTCTCTCGGCAATTTTTTCTGTCATATCTCAAGCATAACTGATAGCCTTGCAATCTTTTAGGGCTTAGGAGAGAGAGGCGCGTCTCCAGAATGAATTCTGGCAATTTTTTTGTCCGTCGCGATTTGGCTGTGGCTTTTACTCGCACTGGCAGTCAAAGTTCGCTAGCTAAATATTTGCTTCGGAGATTCTGCGGCCGTGAATGAATGAACAACTGCAGTTATTCGAGTCAGTAAATTAACTAATGAATTTGATATATTTTGGTATCTTCTTCTGGCAAAACAGATCAAAGAGCTTAAAGTTGCTTAAATTGATTAAGATAAAATATAAAATATAAAAATAAAATGAAGGCGTGCATGTTAGTCAACTAAATTGAAAAGCTAAAAGCACCAGACAACTAGCGGGGCCGATAAAAAAGAACTTAAGAACCAAGGGTTGGAAGCTTTGCTTAGGGCAGAACATAGCAAATTAGCTATTAATAACTGTAGGCCTAGAGTGGCTCTACTAAGAATGTGTTATTGTCGATAATCGGACCGCCTTCGACTCCACTTGGAGCTGGCCACGGACAAGCCGCTAACACTGCCAGTTTCCTCGTCAGAATGGTACTTGGCGTCTTCCGCGGGCGACACGCCCAGTAAGCGAGCCTGCAGACGCACACTAGCCGGTTTGAACTGGTCTGGCGGGGTGGCGCTCTCAATGCCGGCAACGGTTTTGACACCCTGTTTTTAATGGGCGGACAGTTGCGTACATTTTCGTGTACATTTGGAAATGTTTACACAATTAGGCTTCTGCCCAAAGTTCAACCAAACAGCTTATCTTATCTTTATCTTATCTGTGTATAAGGACGTGTAGCGGATAAGAGCGATTAAACTAAACGATTTTTTTAACACGCACACGGGCTTAGTATAAGGGGGTGGGGTGGGGTTGGCTAAATAACAGATACCTATAGTAATGGACAAAGTGAAATAGTGGCACGTGACACGACATCTAGCGCCCGCCAAGCAAATGTACATTGCTGCATGTACATACCATCCACATCGAGCTCATGCCATACGACATACGAGAATAGGGTCGCTTCACAAACTCTAAATTGTCCAATCCCTGAATTTAACATTGCCGAAAAATCAAATAGCATTCAAAAGCTAATGCTATTTGATTTTTCGCATAATGTGCCACTGCCCACTAGCTTTCTATGCTTGGGTGGGGTGGCTTGGGTGGCTAATGGGGGGGGCTTTCCTCAATAAGATTATGGCAGTACGACGTACGCCATTAATTATTAAGCGAAGTTCCGGTTAAACCTACAATAAGACGAATGACGCAATTTAAAAACAACATTAAATAACAATTTTAAACACTAAATATTTAGAAAATTTATCATTTTGTAGGCAGCTTTTACTCGTACTTTCAGTCTCATTTAATGTTGCTGCAGTACGGCATGTGTAACTCTCCGGCAATTAAAAACATGCTTCTTTGGTAAGTAAAAACTGCCCCAAAGCAAGTACAAACGTACTCAAAGGCCCTTAAATAAAAGTCTATCATTTCCTTTGCTAAGTGTTAAAAGAATCCGGAAGGCGAAATGATTAGACTTGAGCGTAGACAGAAGTCATAAAAGGAAGCATACGAGTTCTCTTGTATTTGCCGTTAATAAAAAGAAGATCCTTAGGCTCTGGTTATTATGCCCCTTGAGCCCAACTGAACGGTTAGCGCTTTTGTCCATAGACAGAATCAACGCTCGTTTAAAACCACATACGCTGATACACAACACTAAAGAACAATTTACTTTTAGAAACTAAACATGTCCTTTGTGACTCACCCATTCATAGAAAGCTAAAGCAGCGGCGCTGCGCTGTTGAACCTCTTGAGCATCGATGCCGTCTAAGATCTGCTTGCTTCTGGCGGCTATGCGCGGATCAACACTGGATGGATCTAAGCTGTCCATGTCGTGCAGAATGTTGCGTAATAGCGGCTGGCAACGCTTCCATTTCTATTGAGAATAATGGAGAGCGAGCGGGTAATTAGATGAGTTGCCACCTGAGGGTCCAAGAGAGCGACAATTCAATCTGAAGAGACAGAGAAACCCATCTGACGCTTATTCGCAGCCTCACCCTGGTTCGTTTTTCGTAGTGCCCAGCCAGCAGCAGCACCGCCTGCACTGTGCTGTGGACGGCGTCCTGCGGTCGTGCGTAACGCCTCAGCTCCGTGAGGCTTCGCGAGTTGGCGCTGAGCCGATGCCGCGGCTGCTTGGCCCGCCTATTGACTCGCCACAGCGCCTGTCGGGCGGCGGCGGACTCCGACGCTATCAGCTGCGCGGCGGCCGAGGTTGTCGGCATCGACGTTGCCGAAGTCGACTTCAGCCCGAGGTCGTCCAGTTCGCTTAGAAGGCGGCGAAGTCGACGCGGATCCGACAAGGCCAAGGCTCGTTGCAGTTCTGATAGTAGTAGTAGTAGTACATGGGGGTTTCACAACACCGAAACTTCACAACGCCGAAAAGTATAGCCAGAGCTTAGCTTTATATAGCTTTGCAGCGTTGTGAAGTTTCGGTGTTGTGAAGTTTTGATGTTATGAAAGAAAGTGCTTTTCTGCGTTGCGAAATTTCGGTTTTGTAAAAGCGACCCGTACACATTACAAGAAACCGATTACAAGATTGCACATTCCATACACTCTACTGGAAATAGTAGGTAAGTTAGGGCATTATGGCTACTTAGCCAAGTAAATTTAACTCACCAGCCTTGAGGTCAATAGTAGCCAGCAGCAGGCACGCCCTGCCGGTCAGATTTCGCGCATTAGTCGGTGCTCGCTCTTTCAGAGCCGCCTCAATAGCCGAAGCATCCGTCGCCGCCATTGCCGCTTCCAGTCGCTGACAAGCCGCAGCATCGGCGGCCGCAGCCGCTGCAGCCGCCTCCTCCTCGTCGCCGCCTCGCCCGTTGTTGTCGTCACGCCATCGCCGCCACCAACGACGTCGACGCTGTTCCAGCAGCCTCACCGAGGCTCCCCAGCGCTGACGTCTCGACAGTCGCCTCGCCGCCTCGTCCAAATAGTCGTCGTCTGCATTTGCGGTGTCTCTCGCTGCCGATTCTGACGAGGTGAACACCCGCACCGGGTGACAGCGGAGCACCCGCCAATCCCCGTCGCCTTCGCCGCTGGACTGCATCAGCTTCAGCAGATAGTTGCCAGGCAGCCGGAATCGGCACACCACCGAGTCGCCGCGCTCCGTCACCGTCGCCGTCGCTGCCTCGGCCGGCACGAGTTCGTCCTCGTCGCCGGGATCTCGGCGTTGCCGCTGCTCCGATTGCGACCGGCGCCAAACAACCCGAAGAAGCTCGGCGCGTTGAACCTCCTCCCTGGCCGGGTCGATCGGCACCGACAGTTCCGCCAGCGTGGTCGCTTTGTACGGCTCGCCCGCCGCCTCGTTCGATCCGTCCGACTGCGAGGCCACCGAGTCCACCAGCCGCTGCCAGTTTGGCTGCGACTGACGTCGCCAAGCGGCTCCGTCGGCGTCGGCGGCGCCGCAGTCGGCGAGCAGCAGGAACTGGCAGACTGGCCGATTGCGCAATCGGAGCACGAAGGCGAAACGGCCCCCGCCGGCCGGGGCGAACAGGTGCGCGCCCAGGCGGCTCAGGTAGGCGGTGCCCGGTGGCGCCCTCTTGTCGCCTTTCTCGTAGACCCGGCAGTCCAGGCGCCGATGACCTTGACCGTTCCCGACGACGCCCAGCTCCATCAGCGCCAGCGCCGTTTCGCCCTCAGGCGCCAACAACTCGCCACCGGCGATGTCGCAGCCAAGCTCGCCTTGTTGACTTCGCCGTTGAGGCGGCCCGAACTCGGCCAGCTCGCCAGATGGAAATCCGTCGCCGTCGCCGCATCCGAGCGGGCAGTGCAGAGCAAAGCCGATAAAACAGTCGTCGTAACTGAAGGCGTCGTCCTCAGTTAGCAGGCGAATCTCCAGGTAGAATTTGCCCGGCCAGGGCGGGTCCACTTTGAACTTGAGCACGCCGTCTCTGTCGGTGCGCAGCGGCCGGCTGACACTCGAGGCGCTCGGCTGCCGGCCGGTGGTGGACAGGCAGCGGAAGACGCTGACATATCGACACGGCTGTTGGGGCTGTTGAAGCTCGCGAATCTCCAGCTCGAGCGGCTCGCCAGGCCGGCCAAGAACCACGTTCCAGGGCCAGTTCACGCCGGTCAGCCCGCGGCCCGGCCAGTGCCGCTCGAACTCGCCAGCCGTGCCGCCGGCAAAGTACATCGGCAGCCGGTCGAATTCGTCTCGGCTAAGCGGACGGGACAGCAGCTGCCAGGCAGCCGCGTTGTCGACGTCTTGGTGCTCCATGGGCAGGTGGGTGACAACGAACTGTTCCGGGTCGGTCAGAAAGAAAAACTCGCTGGCGATTTCGCTGCCGACGTAGCCTTGGTCGTCCGGATCGGCGACTTGCGCCGCCCAGCCGATGTCAACCAGGCGCCACTCGCCGCTCACGAAGCAGGCGAACCAGCGGCCGCCAACCGGGGTGCGGAAGCCGGGCGCCAGCCCGACGCCCTTCTTGTAGCCAAGGATTAGCTCGAATGGGACGCCAGCCTCGCTGCGAACAATTCGGCGGGTGTTTTTTTTGCACTCTTCGAGGTCAGTTTCAAGCCCTCTGTAAAATCGTCACCTAGCTCTTCTATGAGCTACCATTTTTTTTATTATCAGCTTGAGCTTCCACCCTCTGAAAGATCATCAAAGCTGAGCTTCCACCCTTATCAAACATCATCAAGTTGAGCTTCCAACCTCAAATATCATCAAAGCTGAGTTTCCAACCTCTCAAGCATCATCAAAACTGAGCTTCCAACCTCTCAAGCATCATCAAAACTAAGCTTCCAACCTCTCAAGCATCATCAAAACTGAGCTTCCAACCTCTCAAGCATCATCAAAACTGAGCTTCCAACCTCTCAAGCATCATCAAAACTGAGCTTCCACCCTCTCAAGCATCATCAAAACTGAGCTTCCTACCTCTCAAGCATCATCAAAACTGAGCTTCCACCCTCTCAAGCATCATCAAAACTGAGCTTCCACCCTCTCAAGCATCATCAAAACTGAGCTTCCACCCTCTCAAGCATCATCAAAGTTAAGCTTCCACCCTCTCAAGCATCATCAAAACTGAGCTTCCACCCTCTCAAGCATCATCAAAACTGAGCTTCCTACCTCTCAAGCATCATCAAAACTGAGCTTCCAACCTCTCAAGCATCATCAAAACTGAGCTTCCACCCTCTCAAGCATCATCAAAGTTAAGCTTCCACCCTCTCAAGCATCATCAAAACTGAGCTTCCACCCTCTCAAGCATCATCAAAACTGAGCTTCCTACCTCTCAAACATCATGAAAGCTTAGCTTCCACCCGCTAAAAGATCATCAAAGCTGAGCTTCCACCCTTATCAAAAATCATCAAGTTGAGCTTCCAACCTTCTCAAAGATCATCAAAGCTGAGCTTCCACCCTCTCAAAGATCATCAAGTTGAGCTTCCACCCTTATCAGACATCATCAAGTAGGGCTTCCAACCTTATCAAAGATCATCAAGTGGAGCTTCCAACCTTCTCAGACATCATCAAGTAGGGCTTCCACCCTTATCAAACATCATCAAGCTGAGCTTCCAACCTTATCAAAGATCATCAAAGCTGAGCTTCCACCCTCTCAAAGATCATCAAAGCTGAGCTTCCACCCTCTCTCATTCCTCAGTGAGGTCCCTCATCAATCGTCCCCCCGGTACCTGAGCAGGCTCGCGAACACATCCGAGTGCCTGTCCTCGCCAGCCAAGCCGATTGACTCTGCCATTCGGCGCAGGCTCCGATGCACTGGCGACTCCAGCTCGGCTCTGGCCAGCTTCCTCCTGCTGCTAACAGCGCACACGAACACGAACGCCGCTCTCAATCGTTGCAAGTCGTCGCGGCACCCGCTGTACAGTCGGCTACTCAACGTGGCCCAATCGTCGTTGGGTCTCGGCAGCTCCGCTCTCGATCTTGCATCGATTGCTGAGAAATTTTTTCCAAACTTGTTGATCAGTTCCGCTTTGGTTCGATTCGATGGAAACGGCGGCGGCGGCGGCTGCTGCTGCTCGACGAGTTGTTGGCGCGGTGCCTCGCCGAGAGTGCACTGAGTCGCTGCCAGGCTCTGCGGTGTCGGGTACTGGCCCGACTGCAGCCGGTCCCGCGTTGTTGCCGGGTCGTCCAGTACATAATCCTGCGTGGACAAGTGAGATTTTTCAATTGCGTTGCTCGGATGCAAAGATATCTTTCCAAAATGAAATCTTTGCTACTAACCTGCAATGGAATTTCAGCTTCTGAAAGCTGATACTTCCGGTAGTAGCTTAAAGTTTGCAGGAAAGACATGATGATTTGTTGGCGTCTGTTAGCATCCGGCCAGGTGAGTTTTTGGGTTACTTTTTTGGTTACCAAGGGCGAAAAAAAATTGTCTTTCTCTTCTCGCAGTCAAATACTACTTTATCACCGTTTCTTACTGGGCGTGAGTTGGGCTGTCACAGCGCCACAGTGAATGGGCAGATTTCTTATCTGTCGCAGTTTTTTTTAACGGCACAAAAGTCTCTCGATAAGCGTATTCCAACTGTACATTAGGCGCATGTAGCTAAAATAAAACTTTTTCAGGAACTTTTTATTTATTGAGAATTCTAAATGCTACTAAATGCTAGTTTTTATGATGTTTAAACTTAGAAAATTTATTTAAAATGACGCTAGCAATATTTTGTCAATTATAATAACATTTGAAACTTAATTTATTAACCTTGTCAAAATTAATGGAAAATGCACAATTATATTTAATAAAATTCAAATTTAATTAGGACTCTGAGTCCGTCTTATGAGTCTTATGATTAGTCACGTGACCATTGTCATTTGATTCTGAAATCTCGCCGACGATCTCCCTGAGCTGCTGTTGCTCTTCCGGCCGCTGCTGTTGCTGCTGCGGGACGTCGGGTCCAATGAGGACGGACTCGAACTTGTTGAGAGCGGCGATGCCGGTGAGCCAGACTCCGGACCGGCAGAAGCCCAGCATGGTGACCAAAGCCAGCGCCAAAGCTGAGCACAGCAGCCAGCCGAGGCAGAAGCTCATGATGCTGAGCGGGCGCAGCACGAGACCGCACGGCAGGCTGACGGCTTCGGCGTACATGTCGTGCAGTCCTCGACATCTGACAATCGAGCTGAGGAATTCGGCGCCGATTTGCTTGCCAATGTGAACAGATTGGTTCAGCGTGCCGAGCATGATGTGCCGCTTGTAAGACCTCGCTGCCGTCTGCACCCAGAGCGTTCGGTTAAGCAGGTACACGTCTAGGGCCTGGGGATTTTGAGATTGATAGATTTGCAGGATTCTTTATCGTCAGTTAAAAATCTCAATCCACGTACCTGATTTCGAAGAATCACTTCATCAATGACAGCGTTGACATCCTTCTGAGCCTCCAGGTTGACCATTGTCACTCCGCATTCGTTGACGTAGCGTCGCAGATAGTCAACAGCCAGCAGACTGCGAGCCGCGTTCCTGGCGTTGATGGCCGACAGCTGCCTGACGCTGCTCTCCCAGCTCGGCAGGATTTTTTCTACTCGATCGTTGAGCCGAACAAACGACTCCAGTTCGGCTTCGAGCTTGGCGGCCGACACGGCGCGAGGTTTCAGCCGTCGATGCAGTTCAACAAAGTCGGTCGTTGTGTAGGACCGGAAGAATGGCTTGAGATTGTGCAAGTCCTCCACGACCCTCTCGTCTCGGAGTTGGTCCAATTTGACTGTCTGCATTTCGCGAACCAGAATGACCAGCCCCTTGGCTTGAAAAGCCTCAGTTTCAGCGGTTTTGTCCAAAACCACTTCGTCAATGTGCCGATTAGCGCCCATGGCAACAAGCAATGGAACATTATCCTGGCAACTGTGCTGCAGCGCATGTAGAATGGAATCAACAGCTTTAATTGGGATTTCAGTGGCATTAGGATCTCCAGCCATTTGAGCGCGCAGCTGCATAAGCGCGCCGTTCACTTCCGGTACAAGAAATTCGTCAGCCTTGGATTGATTTACTGGCGAACCCGTGTGCCACAGGTAGCGACACAGCTCGGCCCGCAGCACGCCTGTCGCTGTGTACAACGCCGTATTGAATAAAATAGTCACGGCGATCAGGCAAAAAGTGCACAGATACATCGAGCCAACAAAGTACCGAGTCCTTGAGCCAGTCTTCATCGATTTGAGCACAAACGGTACCACTCCGGCGGCCAAGGCGAGAATGCACCCCAGAAACAGCAGCAGCAGTGCGAGGGTCGCACCGAACCTTGCACTCTCGGGCCCGGAGGTCCAGTGGCCGTAAGAGCTGCCCAGCTGCTTCCGCACTCCGCTGAGACTCTTCCTGCCTGCGCTGAGCTGGCTGTCCATCAGGCTCAGTTGTGATTCGATGGACCGGATCAGAAACTCGGTGGAATTCAATTCCCGATCGAACACGCCGCTGATGTTGGCATTCAGCTCGTCGCCGATGCGCATCTTCTGTCGGCGAATCTCCTGCTGACTGGTCGGCGTGTTCCCGCTGCCGTCCAACGCGCCAACCAGCTGGTAGACAAGCTTGGTGATGCTCTTGGCGTGGCCCTCTAGACTGCTTGACTGCCTGTCCTCCTCACCGCTAGACGCATTGGCCGTTGTCCAGTCGGATCGGACAGCTTGGACCGCCAGCACCAGCTGCATGGCGACCGTGCTGTGCTTGGAGCACAGACCGTCGCTGCCATTGTAGTACCTTCTGCAAGTGTCCTCGTAGGCAAAGAACTGTACGTTCTTCAGATCGCCCAGAGCCGACTGCAACGACTCAAGTGCGGCGCTCAGATTTTTTCCCGAATAATAAAAATCGCTCATTCTTCTGAGCAGCTCGTCGGAGATCGTCATCAGCTGGGCGGCGCCAGTCGATCTCTTGAAATCCGACTCGTAAGCGGCTTGAGCTCGCGATTTCAGTCGTTCGGTTAGCAACTGGGCCTTTCGAATCACTGGAGCCGCCTCCGAACGAATCTGCGCTGTCAGGCCGGACATGAAAGCGTCGAATCTGCCTAGCAACCGGTCGATTCCGGTCAGCAAGCCGGCCTCCTTGGACTCGCCGGGCTCCGCGGCCAGTCTGTGGTGCAGCCGGAAGTTAGCGGCCGAGGCCAGCACCAGGGGCATCAGGGCGACCAGCAGCAGCGCCAGGCAGAGCAGCGCCAGGACGCAGGACAGGGACTTGGCCCGACGGCCACCAGACTGCGACTGTCGAACTTGCCGCCTGCGCAGCGCCGAAACCGAGGCGTACGAGCCCGGCTGGCTGCGCTCCCTCCTGTCGCGTCGGACAGTTCGCCAGGCGCAGCCGAAGACGCACAGGCCGATTAGCGTGATGAGCAGCGCGCCGACGCCAGCCAGCGCCAGCACGGCGACGCTGTTCCCGGCGAAGACCCGACCGGGCAGGCTGGCCAGCGCCGCCTCCCTCGCCGCCTCCGTTCCGTTGTCTTGAATCAACAGTTGCAGCAGGCGCCGTTCGCCCAGCACACGGAACAAGCCGCCGTCGAAGGGCCGGCCGCTGTCCATCAAGGCGATGCTCGATGCGTGAACAGCTGCCTCCATCGCTGGGCTCTCAGACCTAATTTGTGATTAGCTAGCTAAGGTGAGTGTTGGCTGTCTTGTTGATCTCGCTTAATGAAACATATTTAGCCACGTCTCGCCCACACACAGTCGCCTCAGGAGAGAGAGAGAGAGAGACTGGCTGCATTACCAAAATTTTCTACACTAATGCGTACTAAGTGAGATGGGAGGGGGGCGAGAGTGCTCCAACTCAACAATACACAGCCAAGCCTCGAATACCATACGGTGCGCATTCATTGCTAGGCCATGTCTACACACTCTGCGGCGTTAAGAACTGGGTGCAGTGCTGACTCAGTTGTTTAGTTAAAGCGCTGTTGAGCCCTCAGCTCATGACGCACTCAATTATTATGCACACAATAATATCAAGAGCCTGTATTCGAGTACATTGCTCTTGCAAACGCTGCTCCAGCATTAGCTGTTGTTTTCAAAATATCCGCGCGAACCTCTAAGATCAGATTCCGGATGTGCCTTGACCCAGAAATTCTCGTACGCGAAGAAAAATTCACGTTTACTTGCTGCAAAATCTGACTTTTTTCAATAAAAAGTGTCACTTCAATTTCACTATCAATTTTGTCACGCCATTCAAGGTTGACAATTTCCTTTTGCAGTGGGCGACTTACTCATAAATACGTGACCACTTGCGGTAGAGAAAATTTTTTCAAGGAAATCTAAAACCGAATCTTTCTGTTGGATTTTATTTCTTGTTTGCTTGCTGAATCATTTTTCAAGTGTCAAAACGTAAGTTTTTAATAGTCCATTTTATACTTTTTAAAATAGCGTCAATTAATGTTACCTCGCCCACATATCTGTAGTAATTTTCCTTTGTCTCCATCTGGTATTTGCAGCTTGTCGGCTTTGCAAGATTTTCAGTCCGTCTGTACCAGATGTTGATTGTCCCTGTGCCAGATGTTGTTTGTCCTTCTGTACCAGATGTTGTTTGTCCCTCTGTACCAGATGTTGTTTGTCCCTCTGTACCAGATGTTGCTTGTCCCTCTGTACCAGATGTTGTTTGTCCCTCTGTACCAGATGTTGTTTGTCCTTCTGTACCAGATGTTGTTTGTCCTTCTGTACCAGATGTTGCTTGTCCTTCTGTACCAGATGTTGATTGTCCCTATGTGCCAGATGTTGTTTGTCCTTCTGTACCAGATGTTGCTTGTCCTTCTGTACCAGATGTTGGTTGTCCTTCTGTACCAGATGTTGGTTGTCCTTCTGTACCAGATGTTGATTGTCCCTATGTGCCAGATGTTGTTTGTCCCTCTGTACTAGATGTTGTTTGTCCTTCTGTACCAGATGTTGCTTGTCCTTCTGTACCAGATGTTGCTTGTCCTTCTGTACCAGATGTTGCTTGTCCTTCTGTACCAGATGTTGCTTGTCCCTCTGTACTAGATGTTGTTTGTCCCTCTGTACCAGATGTTGTTTGTCCCTCTGTACCAGATGCTGTTTGTCCCTCTGTACCAGATTTTGTTTGTCCCCTGTACAGATTTTGTTTGTCCCTCTACCAGATTTTGTTTGTCCCTCTGTACCAGATGTTGCTTGTCCCTCTGTACTAGATGTTGTTTGTCCCTCAGTACCAGATGTTGTTTGTCCCTCTGTACCAGATGTTGTTTGTCCCTCTGTACCAGATGTTTTTTTGTCCCTCTGTACCAGATGCTGTTTCTTAACCTGCAGAAAAAATCCTAAAAAATCGACCCAGATGCCTCCAACGTCACTCCTCTTGCTTTTGTCGCTGTCAGTCATGGCCCGGGCTGCCATCCCCACTGACTGGATTGAGTGCACTCCCGGCAACTGCAACGTCATCGTTTCGTCTCCTCACGGCGGATCAAACCGAGTGTCGGAAATCCCGGACGACCGGACCGACGGTTGCTGGGACGACGGCGGCTCCACGTGCCGCTGGGAGAAGGGCTGCAGCCCTGCCGACTCTGACCGGTGCAGAGCTGCCACCTTTAGGGACAGCTTCACCCAGGAGGCGAGTACTCGGGGGGGGATTTGATCAAATTGTCAAAATGTCAAAAACTTCTCTACGAAACCGAATTGCACCGTTGATCTTCACAGATTGCGGCCATGGTGGTGCAGCACCTCACCGAGTCCTACGGCTGTCAGCCGCACTTTGTCCGCTCCAGCTTGCACCGGAGCAAGTTGGACCCGAATCGCGAGTCCGGCCAAGGCGCTCAGGGAGATCCGCTAGCGCTGGAGGCGTGGCACGAGTACCACGACCTCTGTATGACGTCAGCTGTGAACTCCGTGCGAGCTCAGTTCGTCAGGGGTCTCGTGTTCGACTTTCACGGACAGGGGCATCCAGAGCAGTGGACTGAGCTTGGCTACTTGTAAGCTCGCTCTTAATAAGGGGGCGCCAAAGCTACCGGAAAGGGGGGCGCCTAGGCTACCGGAAAGAAGGCGCCAAAGCTACCGGAAAAGGGGGGCGCCAAAGCTACTGCAAAAGGGGGGCGCCAAAGCCACCGGAAAAGGGGGGCGCCAAAGCTACTGGAAAGGGGAGCGCCAAAGCTATCGGAAAGAGGGCGCCAAAGCTACTGGAAAGAGGGCGCCAAAGCTAATGGAAAAGGGGCGCCAAAGCTACCGCAAAAGGGAGCGCCAATGCTACTGGAAAGGGGAGCGCCAATGCTACTGGAAAGGGGAGCGCCAATGCTACTGGAAAGGGGAGCGCCAATGCTACTGGAAAGGGGAGCGCCAATGCTACTGGAAAGGGGAGCGCCAAAGCTACCGGAAAGGGGAGCGCCAAAGTTGCCAAAAAAGGGCGCCAGAGCTACTGGAAAAGGGGGCGTCAAAGCTACTAACATAACTCAATGCGCAAACGTTTTTTAACCGCAGGGTGCCGGGCTTCAAGCTGGACAAATTTCCCACCGACCTGACGTTCAGCAGCATCCGCAGTTTGTGGAGCCGCAGCGGCGGCAACGCAACAGCCGCCAGCAATCTGCTTGCCGGACCTGGCAGTCTCGGTGCCCTGCTGGAGAGTCGCGGCCAGAAGGTCGTGCCGGGTCCGACCCATCCTTCCCCAAACGGTGGCAACTACTTCAGTGGCGGTGTCATCACGGCAGGCTACGGCTCGCTGAACACCGACGGAATCGACGCCATCCAACTGGAAATTCCCAGCGAGATTCGATTCAACTCAACTCGAAGAGCCGCCTTCGCTGCCGATCTGGCAGCCTCCGTGGACGAGTTTCGAAGAATTCACGGCTACGCTTGAGAACCTTCGGAGAATTAGAAACTTGCTGGGTGACGGCGGTGCTGGGACTGGATTTTCGGACTTTTTGAATCAAAAAATAAACAAATAAATACGAGAAACCAATCAAATTTTCGAATCTTTGCATTCAACCATGTTTTTAATTTAACTAAACAATGATATAGTAAAGGTAGGTTACAGCAGGTATAGGAGTAAAACAAAAGCGCATATTTTGACATTGGCAATCGCAGGGAGCAGAGCGTCTTATCAGAATAACCTGAAGAAGAACAGGCAGAGAAATTATTAAAACTCAATCTCGCGCATCAGCTCGGCCTTGCTTTCAACAATGTCTTTGAGCCATTTCTCGCGGAACCTGGTCTCCCCGGGCCGGTGCACCAGCCGGTTGGTTTCGAATACGTAGAACACGTCGACTGAGTGGTCCTTGGCACGGGGAAGGGACGGTGGTTGATGTCAAGATGCAGACTGATGGACGGAGTTAAAGTCTGAGAGAAAAAGATTGACAGTTCCAAAAAACAGGGACAGACAGACGGGATGACAGAAAGACAGTCAAAAAGACAGACAAACAGAAAGAAGAAAAAGACAGACAAAAAGACTGAAGAGAGAGGGAGAGACAGACAGACAGATACACAGACAGAGCGACACAAAGACAGACAGACACAAAGACAGACAGACAGGCAGATACAGACAGACAGACAGACGGACAGACAGAGACAGAGACACAGAGACACAGACAGACAGACAGACAGACGGACAGACAGATACACAGACAGAGACACAGACAGACAGACAGACAGACAGACAGACAGGCAGACAGACAGACAGACAGACAGACTGACTGACCGATAGGACAAAATGAGAGCCAAAAAGCAAGAAAACAGCCAAGGCCAGATACAAATACAGGAGCAGAGGGCAGGCAGACAAACAGGCAGATAATAGTGATGACAAGGTGGCCATCTATTTTTCAAAAACGCCGTTACGGAGCTGCCCCAGCCTCCGCCTTCAAACGTACCCTCCCAATAGAAGCCCAATTTACGAGGTGAGGACGGCGGAAAGTGCAGAAAAAGGAGCAGAAAAAAAACAACCAAAACAACTCACAGCCGGCTTGATTTTCGACACTGAGAAGGTGAAGTAAACCGAGGCGGTGGCGCGCGGCACCGGTTTTCGTCTGGTTGGCACGCTCCATCGAACCCGGAATCGGTGGCGAGTGTCAAACTCGGCGGCGTCCTCGCCCAGATAGTCAATGCAGAACAGCCAGCTCGGGTCGAACTCCCAGGTCTCCTTGGAGGTTGGTCGAGTGGTTGGTTGGCAAATTCCCGGTAAAGATCTCGGAGAGGACTTTCAATTGAGTGGTTGGGTCTCCAGACTCATGATTGGAAGGGCCTGGGTTCGAATCCTAATTTCGAGGAGATAGACCCTAAGCTTCCGAATGTTCACCAGCTCACCCTTATGAACTGCTCAATCTTTGCCTCGGCCCGATCAACAGAAAACTCGCCAATTTTCAGCCAATCAATATTGGGCACCGTCTGCTCCGGATACTGGCTCAGATAGGTGCCACCGCGTTTTTTAATTGCCGACGCTTCTCTGGACAGGCCTGGCACCGTGCCGACGCCTTCTACAGCGTTTTCGGTGGCGTCGACCAGCTGCTGAACGGCGAAGTCGATGGCCTGATCGACTAGGTAGTTGGCCTGGTCTAAGTACGCGTCCCCAGCGTCCATGGCTGATTGAAAGCTAAGTTTTTAGCGCGTTGCTCTTAGTTTTACTGGTCAAGTGCGTATTGCACTACTGAAAAAGCAGGTTTTAAGTAGTGAAAGATGGTTATCTTGTAAAAATAATATATTTTATTAAAAAAGATGTACGGTGGCTATTTTGGTTAACTCAATCGAAATGAGAAACCTCAACTCAACGCATATTTTTCTTCTTCAACAAGGCAAAGAAAAAACTTTGCACTTTCAAAGTGTCAATGGACGTTTAAGCTAGTTTATTTTGATTTAGCCTGGTCTACAGAACAATCCTACAGGGTTAAAATGAGATTTCCTAAAAATTGTTAGCGGTCTAATAAGATTCCTAATAAGCGTGGGAAGGATGCATAGATTTCTAAAAAAATAGTACAAGTAACAGTTAGCAACAAAAATATATTGATTGGAGCAGCAGATTTTGCTAACAAAGTCAGTCAGCGTTCATGAATATCAAAAAAGCTGTCTAAATAAATTGGAAACAAAAAAATCCAATAATTCGACTGTTTCTGGAGTTGCTAGGCGGAGTCAAAATATCAAAACGATTTGGTAGAAAATAAAAATCTGCCTCGTTCGATCGAAAGCTAATCGAAAATTATTAAAACGAAACGTGAGTGACAGAGTAAAACAAAATTAAAATTAGACAAAAAATCTCAGTAAAATGGTGGACATAAATATGCTTGCGTGTTCAGCAAATTACTTGCTTTCCGTGTTATGGAAGTGCTGCGTGCGTGGATTTCCTTTCTGGCGTAAGCGTAAAAAACTATTCATTCAATCATGACTGATTGATTGATTGATTTATAATACGGAGATTCTAATAATACGGCAATTTTTACAGAGTTACAATTAGAACAATAATTTTTGTAGCTGTGTCACTTTACTTCTTTTATGGTGCTTCATACTGTTCAGTTAATTAAATTATTGTGTAGCAATAAAAAAAATAATGTTACATCCGGTACGGAACAATATCAGTTGATCAGGAGTGGCAAGTGAACAATAGCGCATTTTCTGACGCTTTCCAGCATCAAAAGTGCTTTTGTGCTTGATTTTTTTCACAATTGTGCAGTACGGATTGGATTATATAATAGTTGCTAGGGACTCTAGCTGCGTTGCTAGGGACAGAAAAGCGGGAGCTGATGTAATGCTCTAGTTGGGACTGGGTAAAGAAATTTGAGACCCTGGTGCTTGAGCTGCGTGACTACAAAGGCAGCGGAAGAAACCCCGGGTAGCAACGCTGGAATATGTGAAGGGAGAGGACCTTCATCCGACGGGACCGAAAGAAAAGTTTACCCGAGAAGAGCATACAGAAACGGAAGTGCAGCGAAGGCAGCGATTCAGCTACTGGGAAATAAATCATAGAAAGAAACGTCTCATGATGATCCATTTTCACCTGGTTAGTAGCCCCATGATTCAGTTCTGCTTGTATAAACACATTTTCAACTAAACTATTTCACACAGAAATCCGTCTTGTTCAGATGAAAAGCAAAAAAATTCGGGGTCGTTGAGCTTTATAAATTATTCCTGCTTTTGCTCAGGAGCTTTGCCAGCGTCAGCAGAATTCTGCTGCTGCTGCTGCTGCTGCTGCTGCTGCTGCTGCTGCTGATCTTGCTTCTGCTGCTGCGGCTCCTGCTGCTGCTGCTGCTGCTGCTGGGTCTGCTGCTGATCTTGCTTCTGCTGCTGCGGCTCCTGCTGACCCTCAGTCTGCCTGCCTTCGTCCGTTCGTCGGCTTGACTTTCGGTCGGAGGATCGGGTCTGCGTCTTCTCCGGCTGAGGGTGACAGATTGAGAGAGAGTGACAGGTTTTGAAAGTGACAGACTTAGAGAGTGACAGATTTAGAGAGTGACAAATTTAGAGAGTGACAGATTAAGAGAGTGACAGATTAGGAGTGTGACAGATTAAGAGAGTGACAGATTTAGAGAGTGACAGGCTTAGAGTGACAAATTAAGAGAGTGACAGACTTAGAGGGTGACAAATTTAGAGAGTGACAGACTTAGAGAGTGACAGATTTAGAGAGTGACAGATTAAGAGTGTGACAGATTAAGAGTGTGACAGATTAAGAGATATAAAATGAGATTTCCTTAAATCGTTAGCGGATTTAGAAATTCAATCTAAAGAGATTTCGAGATTAACAGATTTAGAGAGTGACAGATTTAGAGAGACAAATTCTGAAAGATGCTGAATTTTAAGAATCACAGATTTACGCAGTGAATGATCCAGAAACTGACTGAGTTACAAGCGGGCATCAGATTTGTAAAGGTAATACCAAAAAGCAAAACTTAAAGAGACCTTCAGCATTTTTTGAATCAATATCATGCACCCACTATAGGTCGGTGAGTCTCAACTTTCAAATTTTGTCTTACATAAACAATCATGATAAACATTCAGAGAAGCTGCGCTCAGATAATGCTTTGGCAAACTGACTTACTGGCTGAGGTGCCTGACTGTTTAATTAACTGCCTAATCAAAGTGTATGTGGCCATAAAGTTTACCCTCATCGTTTCAGAGCTAACCAAGCCAGCTCACTGGACAAAGTAATCGCTGTCTCTCTCCCTTAAACTTGTTCAAACATGAAGACTAAACAACGGAAGGGAAAATTTATGGTTGCCCCTGGTAACAGCAAACGTCAACTTGTATAGTGCGAGGTAGAAAATTTTGGGGTGAATCTGGGATGGCATCTAAGGATTTCCCTTCTTTGCAAAAAAATTCATTACTCGCCGACTCCGGGTTTCTCTCCATATCTGTCTGTCTTTCTCTTCTGTCTGTCTGTCTGTCTGTCTGTCTGTCTGTCTGTCTGTCTGTCTGTCTGTCGGTCTCCCTGAAGCCCAAAAGTTTTTCAACGAAATTATATGAATCAGAATAATATTTACGCCACATATCGTACACATGGACAGCTAAAGTAGACATTAATCACCAAAGTACTGAACTTATAAAGAATTACAAAATTTTAGAAGTTTTCACAAAGGAAAATAAAATAGGTAGATGATCAGAGGCCCCTCACGACTAAGTGGGTAAGTAGAGAAGATAAACACAGCTCCCACATCGATTGATCCTATTCCCCATTTTTTCACTGACCTTCTCCCACCAGCCAGTCGGGAAGCGGCTGATGTTGTCCATGTAGGTCAAATTCCTCTGCCAGTCAGCCTCCCAGTTCGGTTCGCTGGGGCCCACAGATTTCTGCAGGATTCGCTCCATCATGGCTTTGTTCTCGCGCGTCACCCGGAGCAGCTCGCGTTGGCGTTTGGACCGGTTTAGACTGGGTTGGTTGTCATGGAAACAAAACGGCGAGCGTATCATTTAAAAAGTGAAAAAAGCGAAACTTTAACAACATATAAGCATGTCAAAATGCATTAAAACAAAATATCTGTTTTTTAATACAGAGGTATTTTAGCTGTTAAATAGCTAGCTGAAATTAATCAACAAACTGACCTCTTAGCAACGTAGTTGTTGACATTGTCGATTCGGCCTCCCGTTCGCATGATGTGCGACATCTTCTCTAACAGAATTCGATTGTCTCGCTCGATTATGGCCAGCCGCTCCTCTTCCAATTGCAGCTTCTTTGGTTTCAAGTGCAGATGGATGTAGGTCTGGGGCGGCTTCGTGTCCACAATAGCTTTGATGCGTTTTAACTGTTAAAATTTATAAGACAAAAAGCAGTCTAATTTTAACAACAAAGCACCTATTATGGAGAAGCAAGATTTAAAATCATAGCCAATGTTGACCAAATTTAACTAATCAAAACAATGCAATCTGCAAACTACCATTTCTCTGATGAAAAAATAAACTTCGAATTGTCAGATTTGTCATTTTTTAGGAATTTAATGACTTCTATTAATTGGCTTTCTTTTAAGCAATATATAGTAATAAGAAATGCAACAAATGTATTGCATTATAAGACCCTTAGAAACTTGTACAAAAAAATCTGTAATAAAAGTAGAGGGATTAAAAGCAAAAATTGCTGAATAAAAAATCAATCATTACACTTTCTAGGGCATGTACTACCTGCTTGCAAAATATCATCTTTTAGGAGTTGTAAATTTATTGGATAAAATGTTAGTAATCGACAAGTCAAAGACAAAAATTTATCATTAAAAAAATATTGCTTAGAATTTTTTAAATCCTGCAAAATATTATTTAACAAATGATAAATGATACATTTTCATCCCTTTTTAATGGTCTAGAAAATTTAAACTAAATTACCTCTTCTCTGTGTCTCTTGTAGGCAGCTTCGTCATACTGCATCTGCAGCA
The DNA here is from genome assembly GCA_950096795.1 of Macrostomum cliftonense. Taxonomy (NCBI): domain Eukaryota; kingdom Metazoa; phylum Platyhelminthes; family Macrostomidae; genus Macrostomum; species Macrostomum cliftonense. The sequence continues at coordinate 282,256 of CATNEM010000090.1, read as the reverse complement.
AGCGATTTTGGCATGGAAGAACAGAATAATAGTATCGGTGGCGCTGCATATTTAGAATTTTTTCAATGATAATAAATAAGTAAAATATTTTTTCCGTTTACAATCTAGACAGGTAAAAATCGACCGACAAACGCAAGTTGAATTTGCGCAAAGATTGCTGTCCATCGCTACCAGACGAGGTCGTTATTCAACTCTATAGCTGAAATGAAAATAATTCCGTGAAAAATACAAATGCAATTTCGCAACTTTTCGTAAAATAAAGTGCAATATTTTGACACACTCGTTTGCTTATAAATAACTGGATTTTTACATTAAATAGTTATCGTTCGCTAACTTTATTATCACCAATAGCTGCTGATTTAAACCAGGGACCACTAGGAGTCCTAGTGGTCCTTGATTTAAACCTGGGTACGAAGACTGAACGAAGTTTCGGTTTTGACTTAGTTTTGACTTTCGAAGTTTGACTTAAATTTTCTGTAGAAATAAAGTAAGTTTATTTTATTGACGGCCACATACTAAACACAGTTAATGCCACGTATCAATCACGTATCACTGTAACCATGTCTCAACGTTTACAAGTCAAATTATGTTGGAATATAGATGAACTCTCTATATTTGTATAATGATTATAAAACAACAGAAAAACTGCCTTTAAAGTCTAAAACTACAACGTTCGTTTCCAGCATTTTTAAGATGCATGAAAGTATACGACATCACTAGTATCTACAAGTACCGTAGTAGCAGTAGTGACAATTGCAACTCCGTAAAGTAAATCCGCACTTACAAGTACATCTACTGCACGTACTAGTGATTTACAGCACAAAGATATAACCGTTATAATTAAGTTATTAGTAGAAAAAAGTACATTTTAAAGGGGATTGCTCGGAAAAGTGTAAAATTAGACTCAATCGCCCACGTTCAGGCACAGATTCAACAACATATAAAAATAACATGAAGTTTTGTCACGCTTGTACTCACTATATGCAATATGCGCATTCATCAAATTTTGCCAGATTCGAAAGAGTTTTAGAGATATATATAGTTAGACTGGTAAAGCTGCAACTTACGTGTAATCTACTAAGCAAGCATATATATTTTTTGGACTCAAAAGAAGCACGAAAAGCAAAAAATTTAACAAATACATGAACGAGACAATACAACACAACATCAAAAATTGTCTTTTTTGTACTTGTAGCTGAACTATTTAAAAATCAATCACTATTCAATAAATAGACTAAGGGTGAAAGTGTACATGAATTACAACTTGATATGCAATGGCAATTGAGAAAAAATGATATACCTACATTATAATTTATTCTTTTAAGTTTATGCATGTAAGTCAGCATTAATAAGAATAATAATGACATGTTTAATGTAAAATTAACTTCAACGTAAAAATATGTTACATAACAGTCGATGCATGAAAAGAAAAATATATTCGTGAAGAATCACAAATTATAACTAATTAAAGAAAGAAATTTTGAGTACACATAAATTTAAAACTATGCAACAAGCATATGACAAAAGACTATCTATAATACATGCCAGTAATCGTTCTACTAACACAGACATATTGTAGTAAAACAAAAATTCGGTTGACACAGTTAATTAAGACTAAAAATATAAATGAAACAAACTCAGACTAAAATAAAAATCTATATTACAGATAAAAATTTTAACTATATGAGAGAAGAGACCATGAAATAAAATTTTTCGGTGTGCCTAAAAATGTAAAATTTATCTAAATAATAAAGCTAGATATATACTTTTGTTATACAGCGCTTTGCATCTATAATATTGTGCAAGATTTCAAGATGCATGGGTCAGGGCTTTTATATATCGCTGTCCTCATAACATTATAACAAAGCCACGGAAAATTTAAATTTGCGCTACAGTTGTCACAGTGTCACATCTAAAGAGAAGGTGACAGCGCAGAACTATCTGCCGCATACCCAGAGGGGTTCATGCTTTGAACGGAAAATCGACCAACAGTCGTAATTCAGAAGTGAGTTTAAAGGGGAATGCTGAAACACATGGGAAATCAAATATTATTTAGCTAGAATTTAGCTTTGGGAAATTCGTGAAGATGCTAAATGATCATAGTAACGCAGCCCTTAGAGTCTCAACAATCATGCAAATGAAAAACCATGCTTGAAAATTTCAAAAATAATACACCGCAACGAAACTATTCAAAAAAGAAATATAAAAAAATTGACGAGTTAAACTGATTCACTCACCCACATAGGCTCCACTCACTAACTTAATCACTCACTTACTGACTTAATAACTCACTCACTCACTCAATAATTAAGTCACTTAGTTCGCTAACTCACTCACTGACTCGCTGACTCACTGACTCACTGACTCATTGACGTACTGACTCCCAGACTCACTGACTCGCTGACTCACTGACTCGCTGACTCACTGACTCACTGACTCATTGACGTACTGACTCCCAGACTCACTGACTCGCTGACTCACTGACTCACTGACTCGCTGACTCACTGACTCGCTGACTCCCTGACTAACACTCATCAAGTTATTGATCCCCAAAACTACACCGACGTTGTGCCCGTGGCAGCGGCAACCGACGAGCTCAATTCGGCGCCGCTGCCCCCGACGCCCTGCACCCGGCAGGCGAGGCTGACGGAGCGAACGAAATGAAAATCGGCGACGCGGCAGTGCGGACAGGCGAGCGGCTGGGAGAACTGCGAGAACGCCGCCGGCATGTCGCTGGGCTCCGTGACTAGCGGCCGACGGCACTGGCTGCACAGAAGCCGCTCCGGACAGCACGGCGAGCAGGCCAACACGTCGAAGGTGTAGATGCCGCCAATGAGCAGGTGGGAGCCGTCCCACGGGCGCTGGCAGTAGCGGCAGCGGCTGTGCAGCTGAGTCGGCCGGGTGCGGCAGGCACACTGCAGGCAGACGGCGTACAAAAATCCCTTGCCGCATGACGGACTGTCCGACCTGTGGTGCCTGACCGGACTGAGGAAGAACAGGCCGTCAATCAAGGGGAAGTGGTCGTAAACTGGCATCTGGTGGTTGCAGAGGGCGCAGGCTACGTGCGAGGTTCTGCAGGCGGTCAGGGTGGTCAGCACCAGTGCTTTAAGCTCGTCGTTCTCAGTTGAACTGTCGTCCTCAGTGACAATGTGAAACTTGTTCTGCTTGCTTCTGGGCAGAGCTTTCAAGCTCTCGTAGTTGTCAGTACGTCGGCGGAAGATGTTGCCCCGATTGCGTAACTGCGACTGCAGCTGATGTGGTGGCTGGTTAGGCGGTTGCAGCGAGGTGGCGGCAGCTGACGAGTACACGATCGAACTGAACGGCACGTCGGACATCGTCGGGCTGAGGCTGAAGGCGACACCGTGGCTGGACGAGTTGCTGAGGTTGCGAAGTCTACGATTCAGCATGTCGGTCGGGCTGCTGTAGGAGCCGCTGCCGCCGCCGCCGCCGCCGCTGCCAGCCAGGTAGAAACCGTTGACCCCGCCGCTAGCTGTCGGCTGTTGCTGACGGCGTCGGCCAATCACCTGCGGCTGCGAGGCCGCGGTCGGAGCTGTCAGACGGTGCTGCTGCTGCTGCTGCTGCTGCTGCTGCTGCTGATCCTTCACCAGCTGGCCTTTGCCGCATGGGCAGCGCAGCGCGGCTTTCTGAGCCGATTCAGAAAATTTCATTGACGTTGTCGACGACGCCTTCTGATGGCTGGCCCGCTCCCAACGATTCAGACAGTCCACGTGCGCCCATAGAACTGGCATTTTGAGTTGTTTAACCAACGATTAAACGATTAAAGGACCTCTATTGCAAACTGACTCTAGGGTACTGACCAGAATATGGGCCTACAGGGCCATCTATCTGAGATTAATATGAATGCTCGAATTGATTTGCTCGAGTGAAATGCCTTTCATGCGTACAGCGCCATCTATAGAGCAATTCACCAGATCTAAAGGGCTATCTCAAGGCTAGTCTACAAATCAGTATAACTAACTGCTGGGAAGTTTACAGAAACAAAGGGCCATCTACAGACTCCAGGTCTCCAGGACATCTACAGGCTAGTCTACAGGACATCTACACGGTAATCTACAGGCCATCTACAGGCTAGTCTACAGGACATCTACAGGCTAGTCTACAGGCCATCTACAGGCTAGTCTACAGGACATCTACAGGCTAGTCTACAGGCCATCTACAGGCTAGTCTACAGGACATCTACAGGCTAGTCTACAGGACATCTACAGGCTAGTCTACAGACCATCTACAGGCTAGTCTACAGACCATCTACAGGCTAGTCTACAGACCATCTACAGGCTAGTCTACAGACCATCTACAGGCTAGTCTACAGACCATCTACAGGCTAGTCTACAGACCATCTACAGGCTAGTCTACAGACCATTTACAGGCTAGTCTACAGGACATCTACAGGCTAGTCTACAGGATATCTACAGGCTAGTCTACAGGGCATCTACAGGCTAGTCTACAGGGCCATCTACAGGCTAGTCTACAGGGCCATCTACAGGCTAGTCTACAGGACATATACAGGCTAGTCTACAGGATACCTACAGGCTAGTCTCCAGGACATCTACAGACTAGTCTACACGGCCATCTACAGGCTAGTCTACAGGGCCATCTACAGGGTAATCTACAGGCTAGTCTACAGGGCCATCTACAGGCTAGTCTACAGGGCCATCTACAGGGTAATCTACAGGACATCTACAGGGTAATCTACAGGCTAGTCTACAGGGCCATCTACAGGGTAATCTACAGGACA